>LOEQ01001431.1:3072-40589 GCA_001685075.1 Bramus lutescens
GAGAGAGAGAGAGAGAGAGTGTTGTGGGACAGGAATTAGAGATTCAGACCAAGGTGGATGGGTGCTTCAGAGGGGGCCCTGGCTGGTCAGGTAGAGGGGAAACACCCCAGGGGGCAGTGCAGTGACCATAGGAAAGGGGCTCTGTACCCAGCCTTGGGCCCTGGGCCAGTTCCATCTCTGGCACCATTCCTTGGCCCCGATTGCCTGGGAAACAGGGCAAGGATTGCTCCAAGGTCACCAGAAGCCACTGGGAAGCTCTCAGCTCCTGTGGCTTGCTGGGCTGTCCGCCCTCAGATCTGGGTTATTTTGAGAACTGCGCAGCCAGATTACACCCCTCCTCCCTGATCTGGGGCCAGTGGTTGCTGACGATGACATTCTCTCAAGGAATCGTCTCACTGATGTCCCTGCTTCTGGGAACCTCTCCCAACTGTCTTAGAGCAAGTTTTGTCTGGGTTGTACCCTCTGCACTGTGGGTGCTTGGTCCAGGGAGGCCCTGCATTCCCACCATCACCAACTGTGGGTTTCCCAGTGGCGGGGATAGTTTAGGTTCCGGAACATTGTTAACACCAAGTGTGGGTGTGGCACTATTTGCCGAGTACTGAGGACAGTCCAAGAACCCAACATGCAGCTTCAATGAGTACCTCACGGGCCAGGTGTGTGAGCTTGGCCAGTGTCCCATGTGTTACAAACGAAGAAACTGAGGTCCTGATGATGGTGTAGGGTGGAAATTATTGAACCAAGACCCTACTAAGGCAACACGACTTCAGAGCCCATTCAGTTATTAATATAGCCCCTTCCTTTTTCATGAACACTGTCACGTCCAGGTCTCTGCTCGGGAGCCTTCTTTGGCTCCTTAGGGTCTCCTAAGATCAAAACCAAACATTCTCTCTGGTGCTAGATATTCTTCTCTATTTACCTTGTCTGTTCAAGTCTCATTCTCGCCCCCTCTGATCTACTTTTAGCCCCTTCTACTTAGAGATTTATATGCACAAAGGTGACAAAACGAGTACCTACTGTATATGCTGCATATGCTTCTCTTGAGGCAGGCAGACTGCAAAAGCAACTATGAGGGAAGATGATGCTACCATTGAGAGGGGCCAGAGCCAGTTCTGCAGAGTGGACGTCAATAAGACAGGCTGCATGCCAAGGTGANCAGCCAAGGGTGGAGAGGGACAGTGTTGGCTTTTAATAAACCACAAGAGCCACACAGATGGTAGGTGGCTTCAGAGCTATGCCTGGAGTCTGGGTTCATTCCCAGCCAGAGAGATGCCTCTGAAGACTCTTTGGTGGAAGAGTAAATTGTGTTTCTAAGATCTGCCACCTCTATCAGGAGTGTGATCAAGAGCAGAGGAACTGAGGAAGCCCCCGTGCCACAGAGGTGAATGGGGACAAGGTGGTGGCAGTGGAAGAGGTGGGGACGGAGTGTTAGGAGGTGGGATTCACAGGATGGGCTGGAGAGAGGGAATGGGAAGAGCAGAGGAATGGGTGGGGATGGTCAGGTTGAACACAGCCAAATGTCTGCTTTGGGACTTGGGGACACTGAGAGGTGAGACAACCAGGAAGATGTTGAGTGGGCAGCTTATGAGAGAATCCTGGCTACAGACAGAAATGTGGGCATCAGCAGCTCATGGCCAGGGTGTATAGGGCTGGGACACGGTGAGATCATCGCATGAAAGAGCTTGAACAGCTGGGAGGAGGCTCAGGGCTGAGGCCTGGCCTTGAAGGTCAAGAAGAGGACAAAGAGCCATACTTAACATTGGCAGCCCCCATCAGGTGACTCCCCTGCCCAGGAACCTTCCATGGCTTCCTACTATCTACAGAACAAGGCTTAAAATCCTTAGGTAAACACATTGGTTCTGCTTTGTCTATATAGGCGGATATTGTTCTGCTTCAAGCCTGGGCTGCTGGTAGGAAGGTCAAGAGTAGGAAGTGGCAAAGAGGACCAGGTATGGTGAGTGAAGAAAGTGGGTGCTGATTCTCTCACCTGCTACAGCAATAGGTGAAAGACAGAGAGAGAGAGAGAGAGAGAGAGAGAGAGAGAGGAGAACAGCTCAGTAATCAAGTTATCCGCCTTCATTACCACCCTGAACTCAAGACAAGAGACTTTATCATGCAAGATACAGTGTGTGAGGTGTCAAGGGTCTTGTCCTAGGGCAAACTCAAAAGCTCCCTATCCCTGGCTGCTGTTCTGTTTCTTGTTCTATGTCACCACCATCAGGGGCTGGCAGAAAGTTATCCATCAAGGAAGGCCTAGGAGGAAGGAGGGCAGGTAGTTCACTTAATCAACACTTGCCATGTTACAACTCAAGACAGCACACATATGGGCCAACTGACTCAGGCTCTGATCTTGGCTCCCAGGACCAAGCAGCTGCCATACTGCATCTGGGTGTCACTTTCTCCATCTCTAAGATGGGGTTATTTGCACTCACCTGCCTTGAACCATCACAGGGGGCCTGGGAAGAGGCTTCTCAAAATGGACTAGGGGACCTCCAGGTCAGCCTGTGTGCTCTGAAGAAATCTCCAGTGGGACACAGCTACTTTCAGAATAGGAGCAGCCAGGGACAGTGGGGAGCAAGGACAATGGGGGAATAGGGACAGTGGGGGAACAGGGTTCAAGACTAGGCTAACCCAGAGCATCCAGAACCATCCTGAGAATATCCTGGGGAAAGATATTTTACGGCTTCTCCAGACCCATAGTGAACTGCTATGATCCTCTCTGACTTCATGGCAGAGAGGGCCAGGCATGGTTTCTCAAGCAACAAGCGAAACCCTGGCCCTCCTCTGTCTGTGGTCTCCACTGGCCTCCCAGCTGATGTTATTCATGGGTCCATCCATTGACTGATCCTCATTTCATATAACAATAGGAAGTGACAGATGACCAGGAGGTAGACCTGGGAGAACAGAGTGAGTTCTTGGGGGTGTGGCCTTTGGTATACCCCCCTGCATCCTTCATGTTCCATCCTCTCCTCCTGACTACCTGGGATAAGCAGTTCTGCTGTCCTAACTCACCAAGGCCCAGATACAACAGGGCACCAAGGACCGAAGCCTCTAAGACCTGCACCAAAATACAATTTCCTCCCTTTAGCTTATTTCCTCAAGGATTTTTGTCACAGCAACAAGAATCAGAAACACAAGACCCAAAGCACAACCTTGGAGCTCAAAACATTACTTGGTCACAGACTTCTCTCAGCCCCGTCTCCCCATGAGTGGTTGACACCAGCATCCTGCTGGACCCTCTCCCCAGAGGTCTTTCAGTACACACCGAATAGCTTTCAAGCCCACTGTATCCATTTCCTGCTTTTATGGCATTTTCCGTCTTTTTGAGACATTATCTCTTCTTCCTCGCCTGGTGAACACGTCCTGCTATTTTCTTCCAGAAAGTTCACAGTCATCATTTTCTAGTTAGGCCCACGAGTCCTTTGATGTGTTGCTTTCATCTGTTTCTCTTCTTACTGTGGTTGAATTTACATGAAACAAACCCACCATTTTAACCATTTTTAACGCTCTGCTCAGGGGCGGTAAGCACATTCATAATGCCATACAGCACTCCTTCCCTTTCCACTTTTTATTTTGAGACTTGTAGCGCAGGCTGGCCTTGAACTCCCTGTGAACCCAAACTCCTGATCCTCCTGCCTCTACCTCCACAGTGCTCGGATCATGGGTGCGCGTACCCGTGCTCAGTTTGCGGGGTACTGGGCTTCATGCCCAGATACTCTAAAACCTTTGCACTTCTTCCAAATGAATCTCTGTCTCTGTCAACACCAACCCCAGATTATCCCTCCTCCCGACACCAACTGTGTTTTCCTTTATGTTGCTATGAACCTGACCACTCCAGGTACCTCATGAGTGAAATCATATGGTACGCTTGCTTTTCTGGCTGATTTTTTAAAATTAGGTTGTCCACAGGTTTAATCACGTGGTAGTATGAACCAGAATCTCCTTTTTAAGGCTGAGTAATATCCCACTCCAAACATTTAGTTTATTTACTTGGCCACAGACGACATTCAGGCTGTTGCCATCTTCCAGCTACTGTGAATGATTTGTATGCTGTAAACAAGCACACCAATATCTGTTGGAATCCCTGATTTCGGTTTCTCTTTTGCATGTGTACCCCCTGGTGGAGCTGCAGATTCTGAGGTAATTGTGTCCTTCCTGTTTGGAGGGCCTGTCACCCATTTCTCCGCAGCCCTCCTCCCATCTTACTCTCCCACTATCAATGCACAGGGTATGGATTTCCCACACTCTTGCCAACACCGTTCATAGCTGACACAGGGCACACAGTGGAGTCTCACCAAGGCTTGGCTGACACAGGGCACGCAGGGGTGTCTCACTGAGGCTTGGTTTCACTTTGCTCCTCTGACGACTAGTATGTTGAGAGTCTCTTCCTGTGAGGCTGGCCATTTTTGGGTTCTCTGTACAGAAGCATCTATTAGAGTCTTTTTGAACTCCTTGCTTTTCTTTTTGCTATTGAGAAATGTTGGTTCTTTATATATTGTTCCTTCTCAGGCACACGGCTTGCAGGTATTCTGTCTATAGTTTCACTCTCATACTTTGTGAGAACATTTTTGATGTACAAAAACTTTAATTTTTGATACAGTCCAACTTAACTATTTTTTTCATTTGTGTCTTTGGCATCATATTTAAGAAACTACTGTCAAATTCAGTGTCACGAAGCATTCCCATGCTTTCTTTCCTCTTGGTTTAGTCTCTATGTAGTGTGAGGTAAGGATTCTGAGTCTGCTTGTCTGAAGTGTAACCTCCAACTCTCCCTTCTGAGCTGCGCTCCTGGGACTCACTGTGACCACCAGAGTTTTCATCTTCTTCCCATATCACTACTTAAACACCAACAGTGGCCCTGGCCACTCTCTCTTCCAGCATCAGATTTCTGAGGCTCCACCCCTTTCCTCCAAGTCACACATCACAGCCCCTGGTGTCATCTGAGCTCTTGTCTCTGTTCAGAAGACTATGGTGGTTCTTTAGTGGCCACCCTACAGCCCTGGTTTAATCACAACCTCGCCTGCTTATCTTGCTCTTAGGTCCAAGACGATGCCTTAGCGTGATTCCAAGCGCCGCGGGGCCATTGTTCCTTAGCAAGCCCAGCACCCCTTCCTCCTCCTTCTCATTGCCACATTGCTTCTTCTTTCAGCACGACCTTTATTCTGTTCCCTCTGCCTGGAATGCTGTTCCTTTCCTATCACCTACTCATTCTCCTGCTCTCAGCCTAGCCCCACCTCCTGCAGGGGGCCTCAGTGAGGTACCTATCCCACTGTCACATGTACAAGGCTGCATTTTATGTGTATTCTTGTGACTATTGAGTTAATGTTTGACTCCAGACCACTGAGAGCAAGTCTGTGTCTTGTTTGATCATCACTCCTAGGCCTTAACAGGGCACATAGAAGGTCCCCAGTAACTAATTCAAGAGAGAAGGAAGGGAGAGAGGAGGGGGAGAAGGATAGATGTTCTTAGAATCAGACAGACTTCTGTCCTGTAGGCACCCTAAGGGTACACAGCTCAGTACAATGGCCTCTGGGGGAGGAGGTAGGAAGGGTGATCTTGACTTTCTATGAATTTGGGAACCATGAGACAAAGGTCACCCAGGTCCTTTCTCAGTCTCAGTTTCCTCTTCGGTAAGGTAGGAGTAACATCACCACACTGCAAGGTTACGGTGTTAGAAAAGATGTGTGGAAAAGTACTGACCCTCAAAAGTCCCCTTGAGGCTAGACTCTCCCTTGGTCCTGTGTCTTAGTCTCTTTTCCTCAGCTGCCACCCCGGGGCCCAGGCACACCCCAAAACAGAGAACGGAGACCCAAGCCTCTTCTAAAGCAAGCTTTGAGACACTACAGATGTCTGCCTCACAATCTTAACCCAGCGGCAACCAGACTCAGCTATGCCTGGAGCCTGACTCCCAGCCGGAGCAAGAACTGCGGGAAACTAAAGCATCCCTTCTGCTTGATGGGTTCCAGCAGAGGGAGGAGCTGTCTCGTCCAGCTTGGTGGGTCATGGGTGGGCTGTCCTGCAATGGGACTGCTGTTTACAGCATGCTTTGACCCTGGCAAACTCTTCTCCTGTAGGTGGCTCTGGTATACGCCACAGGAGGCCTTTTGGGGACACGGACCTCCTTTGGCTGCCTCCAGTAGTTGACACCTAGTTGAAAGCCAGGCTGGATGCTAGGAAGCATTGGGACAAGTCAGGAGTTTGCTCTTAGGGATTAGGGCCTGCCCTGAACCCAGGACTAGAGGGGAGAGATGAGCAAGAAGCACCCTCTCTGCTGTCCACTTCTGCTCCCTACAGCAGTACTCCAGGCCCAGGACAAACCTGCCACTAACCAAGAACCAATGAAGGTCCCCTAGGCCTCCTGAGCTCCCAACATGTCCATGGCATACAGCTCCTTCACACCCATCTTTTTCCCAGCTGAGATCTTGCTGAGCTCTCATCAGCACCCTATCTGGACTCAGGTTCAGCCAGAATTTTCCTTACGCTCCTCACATACTGGCCACTTATTCCATCTTTCTTTTCCATGCAGGTTCGTTAGCCAACTGAATCAGCTCCTTACCAGTGCCCCTGCTGCCCTTCCAGCCCTGCTGCCCTTCTCCACCCAGCAGCCAGAGGACATAAACCAACGGTGTCACTTTCCCGCTTAAACCCTCCCACTAGAGCTGAGAATGAAGCTCAAGGGTAGAGTGCTTGCCTAGCATGCATGAGACTCCAGGTTCACCTCCAGCACTGCAAATGATGAGTAGTCCAACCAGCGAGAAAAAAAATTCAAAACCTTCCAGTGGTTCCCAGCACATGCAGAGAGCTATGCTCCTCATCCTCACTGGTCTGCGAGGCTTTTGGGGTCCCTGGCCCTATCTGGCTTCCAACCACTTCATCTGATTCACTGCCCAACCACACTGGATTCTAGTTTGTCACACCAGCCATACATGCCCCTCAAGACAGAGTAACCAACTCTGCTTGCTTATAGACACACGTGAGCTGTGCCTGGCGAGGCTGGACATTCTCGAGAATGAAGACAACCCTTACACAGCAAGTGCAGGAAGGCAGTAGTCCAGCCATGCCTGAAGCCACACCCCTCCAAGTTTCTCTTGAGTTAACCTACAACATTTATCTCCCTTTGGTTGCTGGAACTGGTATAGACACCACTCGTCCAAGGAACTCAACTGGCCAGTCCTCCTCACCATACCCTCTGCGGCTCCCTCCAGCAAGCCAGTGCCTTTCCACATCCGGTTTGGTGTGTGTCTTTTCCTCTGCCTAGATGTCCATGTGTCTCCTCCCCTTCCTTCATGAGGCCCCTGTTCACCTGTTACCTCCTTGCAGAGGTCCTGACCTCCCCCATGGTGAACAGCAGGCCTCTCCCTCTGCTCTCTGACTGATGGTTTGTTCCCAGCACAGTGGTAGCCAGCCCCTGCACATCTGACACATTCACTTGCCCACCTCCCACGAAGAGAGTGGAGAACATACTGGGGTGCCCACTGCCCATGTTTGTTTGGGACTAAGGGCTTCTTGGCAAGAGGGGCTTTCTGTGTTAAAAGTGGGTATGCCCTGGGCAAATGGCATGGGGATCCTTATATGCTGCTCTGTGTACTGCTGCCTGGCACATCATAGCTACCCGGTACACAGCTGAGTAGATGATAAAGGACAGGCTCTGGCCAGGTGGTCTAGCCTGAGCTACAACATCCACATGGCTAGCCTGGGAGGGGTACTCTTGCTGCCCCATTTTACAAGGAGATGAGGTTTGCCTGGCCACACAGGAAGGCCAGGACAGAAGCAGCTCTTCCACACCCAGAGAAGATCCTAGCTGCTTTGCAAGCCTTGCCTTTCTGTCCTTGCCATCTCTGCTCACCCATTAGTCCTTGTTCTGTTACCCACAGTCACCCATGGGCCAAGAGCAGCCACCAACTAACCGTGCCCCACAAGGTGCATGGGAAATGGTGTAAGGCTGTGTGTCTGTGGCCAGGTGGAACTTAGGGAGAGAGTGGCAGAGGGCACGCAGGACTGGCGCTCTGAGTGTGGTGGCCATACCTTTACCCTTGTCCTACAGGCAGCCTCTGGCCTCTGCAGGTACCCAAAGGCCTCTGAGCTATCCCAGGCCTGTCACTGCCCTTGGGCCTGCTGTACATACTTGTCTTTGGTAGCCTTTCTCTCCTGGGTCAGATAAGGGGACTCTTAAGAGGAGAGAAACAATTTTTCTTCTCCTTATTTTGTGGATGAGGAAACTGAGACCCAGAGAGGTCAGGTCCCTTGCCCAAGGTGATACAACTCATGTAGGGCAAAACTAGGGTTCTGAGGGGGATTCAGGGTTGCTCCCGAGCTTGTTCGACTTCTGTCACACCACGTATCCTTGGACAGGTGATGTTGGGGTAACAAAATGTGTAGCATCCGCATGCTTCCCTCTTCCCGTTCTTCCTCTATCCCTCCTTCCTTTTTTCTTTCCTGCATCTTAATATAGCTCAGGCCGACCTCAAGCTAACTATGTAGCCGAGGATGACCTTGAACTTCTTATCCCCCTGCTTCTTTCTACTCCTGGGAGCACACGTGTGCACCACCACACCTACTTTGTGGAGTCCTGGGGATCAAACCTAGGCTTTTGTTCAAAACAGGCAAGCACCAAACTAACTGAGCCACATTCTTCATGACAGATCATGGTGTGCTGGGTTTAACTGTCCCCATTTTTCAGATGAGAAAGTTGGAGCTGTCTGGTACTTCCCCCTCCCCAATTTTCAGGTGCTCTTCCCAGTGTGCCCTGCCCCCTACAGTGCCTCTTGCAATCTACCTACTTCCTTGACAACGAACCAACATATTTTCCAGCCTCAATGACATCAATGACATATGGGGCTGGGATGCGCCCACTCTGTCCCTGCACCATCAGTAGGAGAGACCCTGCAGCTACCCTAATTTCTTTCCTGCCAGGCACCAGCTTGTAGGCCAGGCTCCCCTCAACACCCCTGGGTCTGATTAGCCATGTACCCTGGAGCAGCTCACAGGGAATTCTCTGTAGGTTTAACTATGGGATCTCAGCTGCTTTGTCCCCTGCCAGGCCACCAAGAAGGTGTTTTTCATAACAACGTGGGCGGAAGAAGGGCTCTGTGAGCTTGTCAGGATTCCATTGTTGGGAATTTCCATGGTGGTGGAAAAGGCCCGCTGGCCAGCCTCCAGCCACCTTCCTGAAGAAAACTGTTCAAAATGGAACTGCCTGACCAGCCCACTGCAGCCTGGAGACGCCCACAGGAGGGCCAGGATCTGAATATAGATACCAGTCCTTCCTCCCCACATTCCAATACCACACAGAGGTTGACAGCTGAGAGTCATGGATCAAGCATGGGGACCTCCTTCTCCTCCAAGGAAAGTGATAAAGAATAAAGGACACGGTCCAGGTGGTATCAGCCTGGAAGCTCTGCTGCTGCCCTGGCATGCTTTGTGCTCTTAAAGGCTACTGGACCTCTCTGAGCCCAGCTCCTTCCTGGGATGGGATATGGTTGACTGTGCTGTCTGACCTTAAGTCTCTCAAGTTTGTGAGCCTGAAGTCAAGAGGATGTGGGAAAACTGAGTCACTGGAATTTTGAAGGAACTGTAGTGCAGAGGCTCCCGAAAGGAGAGGGGCATGAACACAACCTGCAGAGGGGTTCAGAGGATCTGAACTTGGGGAGCAGGGGGTCCATTCAGTGTGACTTAGGAGGACATGGGACTCCCTCAGGGACAGTCTGCGCATCTGCTAGATGGTGAGACTTCTGGGGAGACCCTCTGCATCCTCCCTTCTTTCATAAGGGCCATACTCCTGGATTCTACCACATTCTACCAGTCTCCCTACTCCCACCAGTGTGTTCTTTCCACACCCCAGATCTGTGCTGCCCAACACCCCCACATGTGCTAGGCAGAACTGGGGTCTCAGGCTATGTACCAGCTGTTCCCTTTGCCCCCAAACTCTCTATGCTGGTGGGAAGGTACCTTCCACATGTGGCTCATCAAAGAGCCCCAAGGAACTAACATCCAAGGTGTGGTCGCTGAAGGAGGCAGCCCTGTGCAGGTGTGTACTTGAGCTCTGGGCACTGAGTGAATTCTTTTACTGTGAGGAGTCCTGTGCTCTGGGATGTGATGTGAGCATAAGGTCACCTCCTCACACTGTGGGGCTAGGATACCAAAAGGCTGAGATAGAATCCCTTGGGCACAAAGCCTGGCCAGGGGCAAACTATGGGAGAACTGACCCTAGCCCTTTCAGAAGGGCTAGCTGAGGGGTCAGATTCAAGTCTGTTGTCACTTCCATGGGACAAGCGGGAAGGGTACAGCAGGAGAGATGAGGCTAGCTGTGAGGGAGTCTTCTGAAGGCTGGCTAGTCAGAGCCTTTATCATTGACATAAAAAAGGCATTTGCTCTTGAGTTCTAGGGATAGAATCCAGGGTCTTTCATATGCTAGGTGAGCATGGAATCCAGCATCTTGCCCATGCAAAGCAAGAATGGAACCCAGAGCCTTGTGTATGCAAGGCAAGCATGGAATCTAAGACCCTCACATGCTAGGTGAGCGTTTACCATTGAGCTAGACCTAAACCCTTAAAAACTTTTTATTTAGAGACATGATCTTACTAAATTTCCCAGGCACACTTCAACCTTGCAATCCTCCTGCCTCAGCCTCTCAAGTAGCTAGAATTATAGGCTTGAACCACTAAATCCAGTCTACCAAAGTGAGCGCATATTGTATACAAGGTGCCTAGGGAAGGCATTTAGTTTCATCGCCATTGCTTCCATCAAACACTCTGACCACAAGCAAACTGGGGAGGAAAGCATTTATGAGGCTCACACTTTCAGGCCACAGTCCATCACTGAGGGGTGTCATGTCAGGAGCTCCAGCAGAAGCTTGAAGCAGAAGCATGGAGGAATGTTGCTTTCTCTCTTGCTTACTCACAGGCTCATGCTGAGCTAGATTTCTTATATAGTCAGGGCCACCTGCCTAGGGTTGGCAGCACCCACGGTGGGCTAGACCCTCCGCATCAAATAATAAGACAACTTCCCTCGGACATACCCACAGGGCTAGCTGATCTAGGCTGTTCCTCAACTGAGGTTTTTCTTTCAGATGACTCCAGGCTGTGCCAAGTCAACAGTTAAAGCTGACGAGGACAGCAAAGTTCTGGAGGCTTCCTCCCTTAAAGCCTGGCCTCCCCATTTCACAGCTATGGAGACTAGACTCAGTGAGGTGAGGCTACTCAGCTGGGTATCACGGGGCAAGGGCCTTTGTCCCTGAGCTCTGGGCTATGTGAGGGCACAGGAGGGGCAGGTGGGTGGCTCAGGGAAGGGAGTGGCTGGATTCATACCCTAGTGGGGGCTGAAGGCAGGCAATGGTACATCCTGGCATGACCAACTTTAGCCAGGCATACTAGGCAGGCTGTCCTCATGCATTTATTTCCTCTGCTGTGGGTCATCCTTCCAGAAGCTACAGAGTAGGGCATGGGGACCTCAGCAGTGGAACCCAATCTATGCTGCCCATCTTGAGTGGGGAATCTGGTGCAGGCCACCTGATCACTTCTGCGTGAATCATACCCTACAACCTGGGGTTGAGAACAGGTTGCCTGGAAGCAGGCATCCTGAGGGGATGCCAGGTGCCAATGGCAAGGGGAAATTCTGAAGAAGTTTCTGGAACAGTCCTGTGAGATTCATGCTCCCTGAACTCACTTCTCAATGATCCTGAGCCAACACTGTGCCAGGGCACTGGGGACACAATCAGAATCTGAGTGGCAGTGAGGGGCCAGAGGCCATGGACCATAAATAGAGGTGGCTAGCAGGAGGGGTGGGGTGTGGGTGTGACCCTGCACTCACCATTTGCACTCTTACATCACTTGCTAAGGTGCCACTGGTCAAGCTGGGACTTGGATGTGCTCAGACCTTGCTACGCTACTCACTAGCCATGGGGTTCAGCTTCCCTGTCTGTAGAACGGAGGTGTCACCATCCGCTGCACTAGTCTGAGGATCAAATGAGAGGACAAGGTTTTGCACGTGGCAGTCACAGGGAGTGTATGCACACCTCTGAATGAAGATCTCCAAAGTCAAGATAAAATTTAAGCTCTGTACTATCACCTACAAAACCTCATGTGGTCTAAGCCCTTTCCATACTCATTTCTCCACCCTTTGCCCTTTCCTCAGCCACAGTGGCTTGGGATCTTTGCATAAGCCCAGCTCATTCCCACTCCAGGGCCTTTGCAGAGGCCTTGTTCCTTCCTACACACAAGCCTTTGAACACACCTAGCTTGTTTTCCTAGGGACAGCTGTTCCCCAGATGGTGGCAAGGCCAGGGCCTCCTCATCTTCTTCAGTGTCATCTATCTCCTCAGTGAGGATCTTCCTGACTGTCCTACCTAAACTACTCCAGGTCGACCCGTCAATGCCCCATTAGAGGTCTTTAGAACAATCACCAGTGACTGGAATTATATATGCTTACTGGTGACATCTCCTATGTTTGTCCACACTGTGTCCCCACTGCCACAAACATGATGACCCAGAGCATGAGCTTAAGAGCATTTATTAAATGAACAAATAAACAGTCACAGAGTGCAGAATGCAGTGGGTGTAACGTGGATGTCAGCACAGCCACCTTCCAACCCCATATGTAGATGCACACATAAACGCATACATATGCATGCTCACACGCATGGCCATACCCCAAATCTCCAGGTAAACAAGGTGCTCCCTCTCCCACCTGCATAAGTACACTCTGTGGTAGAGGTGACGTGGGGAGTCTTAAGGTCAAGGCCAGCTGTCAGGAACCCCTGGCTTCCCTTGCACCTCCATGGAAGCCATGGGAAACCAAGCTCCCTGGAAAGGACAGACAGATCTGTACCTTCTTAGAATCTCTAGTTCTGTGGCCCTGCCAGGGGCTGCAGAATGTGCTCTCTGGGTAGGAACTATGCCTGGTTTATTCACACATGTCCCCAGTGCCCCAAGATCTCCATTCAGGCTAAGTACTGTCCCAGAACCTAATCAATATATAAAGTGGTGGTCAGGGAGAAGGAAAGAGAGGACTGGCGGCAGTGTCCCTGGGAGACCATGACTTGGGATGCATGCCAGAAGCTATCCAATACTTCTGCGGCTTCAGNATCCATCCATCCATCCATCCTTCCATCCATCCATCCATCCATCCATCCATCCATCCATCCATCCATCCACTCATTCATCAATCTACCCACCCATCTGCCTTCTACCTGCCCACCCATCTACCTACCTATCTGCCCACTCACCCACCCATCAATTTACACACTCCACCTATTTTTCCATCTTTTTATCCATCTTTCAATCTATTTACTTATTTGACCACTCATCCATACATTATCCATCTACCCACTTATCCATCCATCCACCCACTCTCCCACCAACTCATCCATTTACCACCTATCAATCATCCATCCGTCCGTCCGTCCGTCCGTCCGTCCATCCATCCATCCATCCATCCATCCATCCATCCATCCACACTCTATCCCCCACCTTGCCACTCCCCCATTCATCTTTCCCCCAGCATTACCATGTATGTCACATCTTCTCCATAATCTTCTCAGTTCAATTTCACAAACACAGTCTCATCCAATGTCACCCACAAATGCCCACATTGTTTTCAGGCATGTTCAGAATGGGAGTCACCTTACAGCCTTCATGTCCAGCCTGATCCATGCCACTGCCACATCTCAGTAGGCATCTGCAGAGGATCCCTGGTCCCTGCTCACCCCAGGCAGTTCTCTACACACACCAGAGTCACATCAAGTCTCTCTTCCACTGGAGCCACTCCTATGGCTCCTGTTACCCTCTCAGGAAAAGAAAAAGTCTGCATGGTGGCCTGTGGGTCACTGTGTGATCCTGACAACCTTGGAACCTCTCTGGGTTCATTTAGTGCTGCCTTTATTACTCTGATCCACAGTGAATCTGCTCACTCATCCTTGGGTCCACTTGGCAAGGCCTTAACACTGGCTGAACCTGATCCCCAGATGGCCACACAGCAACTTTAAGTACCTGCCCCAAATGTCACCTACTCAGGGAAGCATTCCCTTATTCCTTCCTCAGCTTTATTCTCCATGGGCATGCCACCAGCTTTCATCCCAGGCTGTCATCTATCTCCATCAACTCAAACACAAACTTGCAAAGAGAAAGCAGCCTGTTCTCATTCCAGTGTCCCCTGGACCTGGAGGAACACAGTAGGACCCTAACTTAAGGCAATGAACACATGCTCCCACCCTTTCAGCTGTGGGTGGTCATCTCCACTCCACAAAGGACTTGCATGCTCCTTTGGCAGTAGCTTTTATAAAGAAGTGCCTGGATGAGAAGCCTGAAGCCCGTCTCAGAATAGAGAGCATGCTTCCTCCAGCCCACTGCCCTGTGCACAGTACATGCCTTCTAAGCAAAGAGCAGGACTATAGCCAAAGTCCAGAGTGGTTTAGCCAAGGCCCAGCTGGTCCATCTCTCTTCTCCTATTTGAGGGATCTTCCAGCACTTGGCCTCTAGCTACATACACACACAAAATATGTATGCACTCACACACGGCCATACCCCAAATCTCCAGCACCTTCTCCAGCTCCCTCTTGCCTATTCATCTACATGCAGGCCATGGGATCACCCTAAAAGGCTGAAATGGAATATGGAGACATCACCTACATCAGGGATTGGGCTGGTGGGTGGCTCAGAACCTGGGCTGGCAGCAGTAGGGCAGAATTACAACAAGCCTCAGTTTCCCCTAGTGAAACGTACAGAACATACAGAGCAGGGCCGGGACACAGCAGCCAATATTGCACACAGGTTGCAGCCCATTGGTGCGTAGCTGTCCAGGTCTCCTGCACCCATTAGCAGCTGTGGGGGACGGGTGGCACATCCTCTAGTCCTTTCTGTGACTTCCTCCTTAATAGAGGCCTTTATTTATTTATTATTTCTGTTGGTATTTCAAAAGCACAGCTTGTTTACTTTGGGGTGAGGGGAGAGTCTTTGTCCCTATGCTTTCTGCTATTCGGCTTTCTTCTTTGACCTCTGAGCTGTGCTCTGATGTTACCTCCTTCTCTTGTTTGTGCTTTTAGCTGACTTTTGGCATGATCTCAGACTCCCTGCTATGGCTCTGGGTGTCACAGAGAACTGGCTGTAGTGGGGATAGTGACATGTCCCAGTGATGACATGGTGTTAAGCTCTGAGCCTGGGCATCATGGCTCCATGTGTCCCCACTCCTAATCTGGTCACTGGATGAAGAGTGGGGACATGCACTGGACAATGCATAAAGCATGGAGGCTTAAGCCTCCTCCCTTCACGGTCTCCTCTCCAGTTTCTGGTTCAAAGCCTGTCAAGCCCCAGGGTGGATAACACATCACACAATAAAGTGACCAACATGTAAAGTGAGCCTGGTTACAAAAGAGGGTTGGGAGATGGCTCCGGCTGCAAAGTGCTTGAAGTGCAACCCAAGGACCTGGGTCCATCCTCAGAACTCACAGAGACAGCTGTGGTGGTGGGGTGCACTTACACCCTAGTAGGGGAGGTAGAGGCAGGCAGATCCCCAAGGCATGGTGACCAGTCAGTCTAGCCTAGTTGAGAGACCCTGTCCCCTGAAAGTAATGTGGATAACTCCTGAGGCATGACACCTGAGACTGACCTCATACACACATGTGTGTCCCCTTGAGCACACGTGTGTCTGCACACACACAAATGTGAATACATACTTACACACGCCCATACCTCCATGATAAAATAGAATAACAATAAATAAAAGAAACAGAAGCCCTTGGAACCTATGTCTGCCAGGGCGTGAAAGGACAAGCAGACAGGGATGTAGCCTGTGGCTGCATTGCCCTTGGGAGACTGTATTTTAATAGTGCCATATCCTGCTGAGAGGGGAGGGCTTCCCATAGACCTGGATGTCTGTAGAGAGCTGTTACCTACCCCCACCCTCCACCCACCAAAAGCTTTCTCCCTGAAATTCCAATGGCTGCAGTTTGAAAAAGGAAAGTAGGGTTTCCAGATGACTCTGCAGGCTCTGCGGGCCACCTCATGGGTTGGGGACTGTGACTGACAGCTTTGGGGGTGTGCTCTGCAGGGAGAGGAGGCTGAGGATGAGAGGAGGCAGGTAAGTGTCTGGTGACAGACACTGGGCTCTTTCTGTGTGGGTCTCATCCACACGATGTCTCTCAATGAAGGCATGGTCCTCACACCCACCATTAAGGGCTCCTTTGACTCCCAAAGTCCACTGTGGTGCCACAGACAATGGAACAAAACACAAACTGGCCAAAGAACAGGATGCAGAGAGCTCTTCTTCCCTGGGGACACCTGCTCTGGCCCTAGTCACAGCAGTACTTCCCCACACTTAGACTCCACAGATGCGCTTGTCTCTGCAGCACACTCCCAGCTCACTCTCCCCCCATATACACACAATGGCTGTAGCCTCCATACTCTCTGCCCTTCCTTCTCTCCTCCTTTCAGGGTTTTCATGTGAGGCAGGTGGCTTATACTGTCACTTCCTGTCTTGAATGTGTACTCGATTGCAATACTGAGGACACTTGTTCCTTTCACAGCCGCATAGGAGTTACTAGACAGAACTTAAGCTTGGCAGAGGCTACAGCCCAGAACAGCTCTAGGAGGACATTTTCTGGGATGGTCCAGAATTTTCTGAGAAGAGACATCAGTGTTGTGGGGCCATTTGGTGCACTTCTGCAGATCCACAGCTCATTCATTGACTCATTCATTCATTCATTCATTCATTCATTCATTCATTCATTCATTCCAGAAATGCTTACACAGACCTGTCTCCTCAAACACAAGAGTGAATAAGACAACCTCCTTTCCCTCAAATGCGTGCTAATCAAAAGACAAGCAAGGAATAAATACAGAAATGAATGTCCATTGTGATGAATGTTCATGACAAGGGCAGTGGCAGAGAACACCAGCAGGGCTGGGGGACCTCTTTTACATAGACCAAAGATTTGGTCTTTACTAGGAGACATCACTTAGTTCTATGAGAGCAAACCTATGTTTTCCATGGGGAAGCTGCACATGCAAAGGGTCTGAGGCAGGAAAGAGACAAGTGAGTTTGAGGATAGGAAAGGATGAAAGTAAGAGAGAGAGAAGGGTAGTGAGTGGGTGGGGTGAGGACCAAACTCCAAAGGGACTCTCGGCTGTGAAGAGGAGTCTGGGTTTGAGCCTGTGCAACATGGAAGAACTGTAGGGTAACAGCAGAGACATGACAACCTGATTTCTATTACTGATGAGGTGTCTGCATGGTGAGGGGACCATAAAGGAGGATAATCCCTTTCCAGTATGCTCATTCAATAGAATTCTCTAAAAATCAACAGATAGCAACCAGACTATGGTGCTGGAGGCTAGTAGGACTGTCCCTGGGGAGGCTGACTGAGGAAGGTGGCACTCGGCAAGGGGTGAAGGGTTTTCAGCGAAGAGCACAATGACAACAAAGGCTGGGGACAAGGGAAAGGTCGGCATGAATGGACACTGTCCACCTTCACTCTGATGGCTGAACTCTTGACTGGTTGGGTGAGCAGCTGATGGATGAGGTGTGAAGGTGAGGTGTGGAGGAGGGGCTGGGAGGGTGGGCAGGGGCTGTGGCATCTCAAACGTATGAGTACAAGAAAGACTCCCTGGTTTGCTTGGTAGAGGAGGGTCACTGAAGACCGATCAAAGTGATGGGCTAGGTGGGCACTGAGTAATGCTTGCTCTAGTGGCATGGGGGTTGTCAAGGAGGCTGGGGAAAGATTCAGGGAGGGACTTAGGGTCTCATTCTCCCTGGCATCCTGACCCCTCATTAGTAAGCATAACAATGTCAATGACTGTGGGGAGGACCCTCTCTGTGGGGCACTGTTCTAGGATGTTTCATGTAGGAAGAAGTCAGCACTTTTATTTACCACCATCCTTCCCAAGTGAGGAGGTTGAGACACAGAGACACTGAGTCACCTGTTCAAGGTCACACAACAAGGAAGTGCTGGGGAATCCAGCCTAGGCCCTTGGGCCCAGCTACGCTCTTAATCCTTATCCTGTGCTGGCTCCTCCAGATGCATTGGCAGAGATGATGGAGTCCAGCTGCCCTCTGAAGTCCCATAAACATCACAGCACCGTCCACAGAGTACAGCACCTATCTAAGCTCTACCACCTCCCTGCCACATGATGGGAGCATGTCCTGAAACCTCCCTGGGTTCTGTGAAGCAAGGACACATGCTACCAGCTGTGGTGACAATCTAGTAGCTATGAGGCATGGGGCAGGACTGGGTTGGGGCAGGACTGTGTCCGGGCATCCCCTCGCCCTCAGACACTCCCCCATGGTGGTCACAGTCATGGAGCAGTCACCTATGCAGGGGACACTGCTTGTCTATGGTGATGCTGGGATTCCCTCAGCAGTGGCTGGTTGACGCTTACACAATAAAGACCCCATCCCCAAAGCTGGATTCTGCTCTTTGGTGGGGAAGGGACAAAGGTCAGGGTTGCTTTGGTTCTTGGGTGTACTCACCTTCAAGGACGCCCCAACCTTGCCTGTGCCCTGGAGAAGGAATCATCCTATGCCTGTCTCTCTTTGGTCTGGCTTGGCCAGGACTCAAGAGTTTAGTGACCGGGTACCATGGACAGCGCCCAGATTGCCAGGCTTCTGCTCTGGGACTGAACTCCTGATTCTGTTCAGGGAGGGTGAAGGGAATTGGGGTCTGGCCTGGGGGGATACCTGAGTTCCCAACTTTGTTCTTCTTGGCTATGACAGCTTAGCGCAGATGTCCTACTGGGTCCAGTCATCGAGGCCTCTCGGAAGGCATACTCATGATGGTTAGGGCATAGGGTTCCTCT
The DNA here is from genome assembly GCA_001685075.1 of Bramus lutescens. NCBI lineage: Eukaryota > Metazoa > Chordata > Mammalia > Rodentia > Cricetidae > Bramus > Bramus lutescens. Next base: position 21,852 of record LOEQ01001431.1, read on the forward strand.
GAGACTTCAGAGTATATGGAGGTGACCATGCCTACAGTCCCCCTTCAGAGAATGGGGGAGTTCCAGGAACAAGGATGGCAACATTTTCGCTCAACTTAGAATACCCTTCCTCAGAAACCATCAGAGAACCAGGTCTCCCAGGGAACAAAGAAAGGCCCAGAAACAGCTGTGGACCCCAGTGCCAGACACACTCCACACCATTCCCGGTGCGGGAACACAGAAGAAGTCTAGGCTGTGGACTTGGCACTACCCTGGCTCACTGTATAGATGATAAATTGGAGGCCTTGGAGAACCCAACAAATCAGCCAGGCTAAGTCTGAATCCTAAAAGGTGCTCAGGGCCAGAGTCCCATCTGGGCACCTCCTCTTACCAGTTGGCCACCCCAATGCAGTAAGAGAGTTGGCACACCCAAGTGCTCAGTCAGTGTTTGTTTCTATCCTGTAGTCTCTCCCTTCTCCAAGATGCTCCAAGCTCAGAAGCCAGGGCTGGGGTAGCATGAGAGGGGACTCATTTCCATCTGAAGTGAGTCACCAAAGTTGATAAATTAAGAAGTGGCCTAAAGAGCTCTTAATATCCTGCCTTCAGACACTTGGGAGGAGACTGCAACCCGGAAGCCTGGGCTCCAGCTACATATGGGAGAGTGGACAGTGCGGGGTCCCCAGCAGACTCCCTTCACCAGCTGCAGTAGCCCCTGACCCACAGGAGTCCCAGCTGCCTTCTGTATGCACAGCCACTCCAATGTGTGCTCACATTTTACATCTTGCTGCTCAGAGAGCAGTCATAGCCACAGCTGTTCCCATATAAGACACTAAGGGCCACTATACTAGCCAAAGGTCTGGAGACATCCTGGGGTGCAGGTTATATTCCAGAGCCCCCCAAAGACGAGGCTGAGGCTCAAGCTAAAGGTACATACGGTTGCACATAGCTGTTGCCCTGTCCTGCCCCACACCTCTCTGCGTTGGCCCCTTTCTGCTGAGTGATGTCTCCAGCCAAGTCCCATGAGAGGGACATAGTGATGGGCATGCCTTTCCTGCACAGATGCCAGCTCCTTCCCTCCCTCCAGCCCCTTCCCATGACCTTGACTCTTAGAAACATCCGAGTGACTTTGAACTTGAGAATTTTGAAGTCATCTGAGCTCAAGTCTTTGTTTCAAAAATAAGAAACTAATATCTAGATAAGGACTTGTCCAGAGTTGTCCGGAGTGTCCGTCAATGCTAGGCCACTCCATTCCCAGATCTCTGCAGCATCCCCCTCCCTCAGCCACCTGGGGCTCATCCCTGCCTGGCAGCTAAATAGGCTGCCCAGGGCTTCTGATCTCTCCGGGAGAGAGTTCTTTCTGCCTGTCACTCTGCAGCAGGAGCCCACTGGGAAAGGACAGGGTGGTCAGTAGGCTCTGCTGACCTGGGGCAGGGTGTGTAGCCCAGATCTTCTGCTTCCCCCGGTGTAGCAGACAGGCAGGGAAACCCTGTCTGATGAGCATCCTCCTTGCCTAGTGCAATCTGGACCAACAATGCCTCCCTTCCTTCCACACCAAACTCCTTTCTCTATAAGACTCACAGAACCCCAGACCCACATCACAAAGAGTCCACACTGGCCCATGCCTGGACAGGGAAGGCCAGTTACACAACCCCAGCAAAGCAACATCTGAAGCCTTAGGGATTCCTGATGGCTGTTACTTTGTTAACAGCGTTTATTTTTGCTATTATTTATGGGGTCAGAAGGAATTCACTAGATGCTCATGACGTAACAGTTGCTGGCACTTCTACCTAATTACTTCATTTGTATTTGATTAATCCTCATTTTTTCTTTTGAGTCAGAGACTTCTGTTATCCCTATTTCAAAGACAGGCGTGCTAAGGCAGAGACAAGTTATGGGATTTGTAGCAAATTACACAGGAGAGAAGCAGAGGAACAGGCACTGGAATCTCCTAGCACATACTTTCCAGTCCTCCCTGGACTGTGCTGCTTGCTGTTTTGAGCTGGCATTTATTAAGCACCAGCTGCATGCAGGCGTTCCAGCAGCAGCTCTGAGGGGTGAGCACTCGAGCCTTAGGGAAACAGGGGCTCCTGGGGGAGTGGTAGATGGAGGCTCCTTTGTCCCCATAACCTGGTGGCCCCCTGCCAAGCCTTTCTTCTTGTTCCCTGTATTTTGTTAACTCTAAACTATAACAATATTAAGCTGTTTAAGAAAGCTAAAGTGGCTAAGAGAACCACCTACCCCCTCCCCCAAATATGCCAAAATGTCAGAGTGACATCTGAGAGATCATCTGTCTGTATAGACACCATGGCACAGGAGACATTTTACTGCCCAGGTCACAGTTGTGGAAGCTCAGAAACAGATGGAGATCACACAGCCAGTGTGGCCAAGTCCAGATTTGACACCAAGCAGCCTGGGTCTAGCTTTTATTTCTAACCATGGTGCTACCTACCAGGCCATGAGGGTTGCACCCTGCCCGATGAAAGCTTGAGAAGGCCCAGGAAGGCTGGATGCTCCCCAGTATCACCAGCAGACCCTTCAGCCCTCCACCGCCCAACAGCTCAGCTCCACAGGTCACCCTTCAGCTCTGGCCCCAAGTGTCCTTGAGAGCCAGGTGGGGCAGCCAGACAGCCCCTAGAGTGGTACCAACAGCAGGGACAAGCCTTCTTATAAACTCTGCTTTCTAAGGTGGCACAGGGGACACATGCTTCCTCCTTTGAACTGCTTCTCCCAAAACGGGGTCATTCACTGTGGCTCCTCCTACAGGCTCTGCCACAACACCAAAAGCACAGGAGGCTGGCTGCAGGAGCCTTTTAAACCAAGCACTTCCCTCCTTGGGCTGGGACTGCCCTTCTGGGGTCACCATCAGTGTGCCCAGGAATGAGCAGGACCCCACCTAGACACATTCCTAGTTGATATCTGAAATCAATCCCATTTTCATAGATCGGAACGCTGAGCTCAGAGAAGCCAAGCTCCTGGCCCAAGGCCACCCAGCAGTCGATACTGGCTTGGGGTTTATATTTAAAGCTCTCTGATGCCATGGAAACTCCGCAGAGTGCTTCCATACAGCACCTCACCACACCCTCACACAACAAAGGAAGAACTGTGCAACCTTGAAAAACTGAGATTCTGGGCCTCAGGAACCCCCTGCAAATCCGCAATCTCCAGACACTTGGGTCTTCCCATAGCACCACAGTATTTGGGTGTATTAATTTAGGAACATCCTCTCACAGATCTTTTTTGGTTGCGGCTGTCATTTGTTTGTTGAGACAGGGTCACATGTAGTCCAAGGTATGCAGCAAAGGATGACTTTAACCTCCCAATCCTCTTGCTTCCACCTCCTCAGTGCTGGGATCACAGGCGAGAGTCCTCTGGGTTTTTTTACACTCTCATAAACTTAAAATCATCTCCAGGTGACTTATAATATTCAGCCTCACAAAGACAAGTTATTTAGGGGAAAAATAGGAAAAATGTCTGGGATGTTCAGTGCAGAGGTAAGATTTTTCTTGAGTATTTTCTGCATGTGCATGTAATGTATGGTGTGTGTACATGCGTGTGTCATGTGTGTAGGAGTATGCACTTGTATACATGCATATGGAAGCTGGATATCAACATTGGGAATCTTACACTATTATTCTCTATCTTATCTCTCACCAAACCCGAGTCACCCATGTGCTAGACTGGCCTCCGTCGTTCGAGGGGTCGGTGTCTCTGTTTCCCTGGAGCTAAGGGTACCTGTGAATGACCACACCCAGCTTTTATGGGGCTGGTGGAAATTTGAACTCAGGTCCTCATGCTTGCACAGCCGGCGTTTCACTGACTGAGCTGTCTCCAAGCCCACTGAGCATTTCTTAGGCTGCTGTTGTGAATCCACAGATGTGGAAACTCATGTCCCTAGAGGGCCAACTGCAATAAGGGAACCATAACAGACTCTATTTGACAGCTGAGGAATGTGTTGAGGCTCAACCTGGACTGTGCCATAGTGACCACTTAACTTAAATATCCTTGCCCCTCACAGCCGCTCCCACCATAAGGAAGATGAGCACTGGTATTGTGCCCACTTTCCAGAGGTACAAATTGAATATAAGCCACTAGTGCCACTACACTCAGCTGAATGCTAGTGCCAACTCCCTAAATGTAACTTGCAAGAAACAATCCCCTCTCACACAGCAAAATGAAGGAACGTTTACCAAATACTGAGGACACAGCATAGTTCCTCACAAGGGGACCAGCATGTTGTCATGACTAGGATCCTGCAAGGATAAGGACATGGGGGTAGGTGGGGCTTCTTAGGAAGGGACTGTGGCTGTCGGCACACTTCCACATGCTGGTCTCTCATAGTCAAGGCAGGTCACTCTTCCCTCTGTGAGCAGCACCCCTGGGGCCCAGGAGCCATTGCCAATTGGAATCCTAGCTATGGGCCCAAGCAGAGCTCTGAAAATATAGAGAAGAGAAGATGCGGGTTCAAACCCCAGTTCTTTCTCACTTGCTGTGACTTGGGGACCATCTTAACCTCTCTGCCCTTGCTTCTTTTAGCTATAAAGTGATTGAGAATGATGGAGAAACCAGCTCCTAGAAGCTATAAACATTCAATAAATACCCAGGTCCAGCTGCACCCTCAGAACATACCAGAATCTCTACATCGTGTTTGTTACAACTTGTAGGCTCTAAACATAGAGCAAGCATCTTCCTAGGAGACACCAGGCATGGAGAAGAAGGGGCCTGAAGACAGGGGCAGTGACCAGCCACAGGTCTCCAAGCTAGGGGATAAGTGGGGACAGATTCTCCCTGGCCACCTCCAGGAGGCACCAACCGGGCAAACCTCATGTCAGACTTCTGCCCTCCAGGCCATAGCAATACCTTTCTGTTTTTTAAGCTATGCAGTTTGTAGAAATTTGTGATGGCTGCAGAGAAAGTGGCTACAATTGACCGTCGCTGTAGTCTCCACCATCAATCCTGCAGACCACTTGACACATCTTGGCCCTGCCTTCTGGTGGCCACTCACAAGGGATCAGTTTGAGACCACTAGATACCAGCCTAATGAAAGGCACTGAAGTTCACTGCCACTCATGGAACAGGGTCCAAGTGGCCAGGGAACCCAGCTCATCTGACCCACAGGCCGAGACTTCCTCTTCATCTTAGGGGACCTCTGTCTTGTCCATGCCTTGCTATCTTGCCTTCCCACTCTCACCACCATGGTCCTTGGCCATGTGTTCAGCTCTCTAGCCCTGTAGAAATTCCCAGCTCATGTGTGATGCTCGTGAGGCCTTAAAACTCTGCCAGACTCCATTGTAGAGTTCCCTACTGTACACCCGGGGCGGCCTCGGCACTCTTGGCAGGGCAGGTCCTCAGCTTGCTGCATACAGGGTCATCCGTTCCTATTATGAGCACACAATAGTCCTGAGCAGTGCACAAATGCACATAACTCGCCCTGACACGAAGCTGCTAGCCAGGGGCACTCCTGAGCAGTGGTGGCAGTGGTGGTAGGTCCTCCTCCCATACTCTGTGATTCCACCTTCATCTGTTCTCATGGTACCCACACTCTCACCCAGCTCCTTGTGTCCCTTTAGTGTCCCTCACATGAGCTGGCTAAGTGGGTACTGTCATTCCCCTGTTGTCAGTTAGGAACCCGAGGTTCTGTCTTCCTGCCTGAAGCCTGGTAGCACCTGCTAACACCCCTGTTTTGCTGTCAGCTCTCCATGAGGGTCATAGCAGACACTTAGCTGTCCCTGTCCAGGGGCTTTCTCCCTAACTATTCCCTCATCCAAGGCTCCCACCAGGATTAAGAAGAAGAAAGAAAAATAAGGAGGAAAAGGAGGAGAAGAATGAGAAGGGGGAGGAAGAAGAGGAGGAGGAAGAAGAGGAAGAAGAAGAGGAGGAAGAAGGAGGCAGAGGAGAAGAACCTTTGCAGATTTACGATTCTATTTTGGTCTTGAAGAAGAGCAGGGTGGGCTAGATTCTAAGCAAGAGAGGCACCCTGCCTCCCACACTGATCTAGGTGCTCTAGGTAAGGGGGGGGAATCTGACCATCTCTACAACATGTGTACATGTGACACTCAGTTGGGAGTTGAGGACGATGGGAGGAGCCTCATTCTGCACTTTCTGGTTCCCAATCTTGACCCTATACATCCTATAGGCTGGTCATATAATAGCTAAAAATCCCCTATAGTTCACTTTAATCCCCACCCCATCCCCAATTAGAGAGAAACAAGATTTAAGACAGGAAGGGCCATTTTCCCAAAACCTGTTTCCCAGATGACATCCAGGCCCACCTAGCTTCCCCAAGTCTTCTCCCAGTCCCCTTGAGCTCCTGGGGGAAGGGGTTAGATTTTGAAGCACTTGGAACAGTAGTCCAGACCTCCTAAAGCATGAAGGGACCAGACATGGGGCTTCTCCCACTCCACCTCTGGCCACCAAGGCAAGGGAGCCTGCAGCCCCTACTCTCCCTTCCTCTCTTTCTCTCTTCCTCTGACCTTGGATTTGGCTCTTAGCCTGCCTGCAGATCCCGATGCCAACTGTTTCTTTGCACACACCCCATGACAGTGCCCCAGCTCTCAGCCAGCTGCAGGATTTGGTGGGGCAGGCATCCTGGCCACAGGTGAGGAGACTCAGGACAGAGAGCTGCAGTAGTGCAGCCAAGGTCACACAGGTGGCCAGGAGCGGAGTGAGAGGCACTCCTCTTTTCAACCTGGAGGTAACCCATGGGGACAGTCAAAGTCTACACGGGCCACTGTTGCTTCTTTTGTGAGATCTGAAAGAGGCCAGCAGGGCCTTCCAAGCTCCTGAGACAGCAGACAGGAAGCCACCCCTGTTGGGTGTCTGTCCTGTGGTGCTCCAACTGGGCCTGACCTCATACCAGAGGGGCTAGGAGGTCAAAAGGAAGTAACAGTAGTTCTAGCTGTGTGACCTTGGGTGGTAGCTTCTTGTTTCTCACCTGAGATGTGGGGACACGAGGATAGTTGCACCAAAGCAATGTATATGGGGCAAAGAGCTCGGTGGATGCTAGCTGGCGTAATATTTGCTAAGGTTCCCATTAAGGCTGGGTGAGGGGAGCGGGGGCAGGCTGTGGAGGGGTGGGTGTCTCAGACTCTGCACACGCGTTTCTGCCCTTAACCAGAGGACTTAGAGGCTACTGAAGGAATCCCTGGGACACAGCTCTCAGAGGCCACACACCAGTGGGCTGGCTTCCTGGCTCCAGAAAGGGCTGATGGGCTTTCTGGGCTGCTGGTGGTCTGACCAATGGGCAGCAGCTGCACCCACCCCCTCCTCTGTCTCCTTTCCAACTCCAGGCAGCCTTCTCTGCAGACCATCAATCACCACAGATGGCCTTGTTCAGTCCAATCACAGTTCCCCAGGAACATGCACTGACCCGCCCCTCGGGCCTTCAGGAAGCTTAGGTGGCCACTCAGGATCGATCCAGTGTCCTTCTGGCCTCACAGTCAGTCCCCCAGGGGCCTCTTCCCAGAGCTCATAGGACCACCTTTGCTTCTGAAAGCTGAGAGGATAACCCCGTGTCTGCAGAGGTGCAGCAGCAATGTTCACTGTTGTCTTACATGTGGCACTGACATTCACCTGTGGGGATATTCCAGGGTGCTGTGTTGACAGGCATTCCAGTGTCGAGCATCTGTCACCTGCTCTCCTGGGGCAGCCCTCACATGGGTAGAGAGTACACTATTGTAGCTGCTTCAGGTCCCTGTGTGTGCAAGGGCTGCACCCAGGTTACACCCACTGGGGTGTTCATGCTGCATTCAGCACAGGGTCCTGGGAAACCAGGGATGTGCACTGTGTGTGTAGGGGCTATTGTGCATCTGTTAGTACAGGCATTGTGTGTTTATATTTATGATATGAACATGCATGACGCACTACTTATGGGTTCTGGATTGGCCCACGGACACTGGAGTGAATCTGTACACATGCACGCACCCTCAGGCAAATGGACTGGGTTGTGAAGGTAGCTAAACGGGAGGCATTAGCATCCTCCCCTAGTCCCTCTTCGGCTGCGGACTCCCCAGACCGCAGCCCCTCCTTGCCACTGTCCCTTCAAGGAAGTTACCAGGCGGAAGCCCCAAGCTCCAAGGCCTGTGCTCCAAGCCCCCTCCTACTGCACACGTCAAAAGAGAATTTCTCCAGATGGCAACCGCCGCTCTGGGAAATGCCCCAAACGTCAGCTCTGCTCCTCCTAGTGATGTAGAGAGCCATGCCCAGTGGAGGGGAGCCCCTTCCACACTGCTGGGACTCAGCGTCACAATGAGACCCTCTACTCTTGGCTATGCTGGTGGCTGGCCTACTCCCTTACCCTTCTGAAGGTCGAGCCAGGCTCNTGATGGGGGTCAGCCAGCTGCAGGGTCCCCTCACCACTCAGTATGTGGAGCAGAGGCCAGCTACTTGGTTTAAAGGGGGTGGCTGTCAGTACCTGCCCACCCTAGAAGGTCCAGATCCTTCAGGGAGGCAGGGAGGAGCCCCAGGTGTCTCAGTGCTCAGAGGGGCCGCCTAGACTAGTAGGCTAGTGAAGGAGCTGGGCTTTTGGGCTGAAAGTGCCAACTTCACCATCCATCTAGCATGACTGCTGCAAAATGGCCTGCCCACCCACTCCTGCCCCTGCCTGCCATCGAGGGGACTTGGGACACATCCCTGTCACCACATGCCTAGCTCTCCTCAGCCAGTGGATCCCTGTACACAGTGGTCCATCATCAAAGGGACCCTCCATAAGAGCCTCCCCTTGGCTCTTTCCTGGGACACCTTCGAGTACTCTATGTCTTCCAGGGGCCAGGATCAAGAGACTGGTGTTTCTGCAGACCGGCTGCCACCACTAGCCCTTGCATAACATCCTGGGGGCATATGCCATCTGGAGGCCACCAGCATCCACCTGAGACCCTGCATCCTCTTCTACGGTACTCCCTGCTCCTGTCCCCAGTCCCCACCCAGCCCCTCACCCTGGACTGTCCCTCAGCCTGGGAACCCAAGCATCCCCAGCTGCCTCCAGATAAACAAGTCAAGCTCCTACCACCCCCCTCTTCCCGCCGCCACCATCAGCACTAGGGGGAAAAAACGGCAAATGCAATCAAATCAAATCAAATCAAATCAAATAGGTGAGGAAGGAAGGGGAGAGCGGGACCGGGCGCCTTTATTTTTTATTTTCTCAAGCTTGGGTGAGGGGAGAGATGCCGGTTACTTACTTGGCTAAGGCAATCGCCNNNNAGCGCGGACCAAACCACCCTGCGTCCGGGAGCGTGGTGCCGGGCATCACTCCCATGGGACGCATCGGCGGTCGCCCGCAGAATCCCAGGGAGAGGCCAACTCCCCTCTCGCTGGAGGCTGTGTCAAGGGCACGAGGAGGGGAGGGTCAAGACCCAGCCCCGGACGATCAGGGGTTGGTGAGAGCAAAGGAGGAGGCACTGTTTTCACAAGCCTTCCCCAAGTCACTTCCTACTTTGTCAGATAGGGTGGGGGTTCCAGCCTCCCCAGATACTGACAGAATGCCTCTATACCTGGGAGCAAAGACCGCACAAGGTGGGAACACCTAAATGCGCGTATGGTGACAGGGTCTGTGGAGCACTCTCCAGCCAGCTGCCTGCTGTCACCTACACCCCTCTGCAGCCCCACAGGGTGCCTGGGTGTGCCCACCTGACCCAGGGTGGGGATGGGTTGAATCAGGAGAACCCTTGAAGAGGCCATTTCTCCGCTGGAGTGTTAGCACATTCCCACTATCGGCCAAGGTATCTGTGATGAGTTGGGGGTGACCCCACTGGTGGCTAACCACTTCTAGGGACTCCAGAGCGATTCCATTTTGGAGTCTGCAGGAATGGACTCCCCCATCCAGCTGCTCACTTCCTCCTGTTTTGGCTCCTCTCAGAGCAGACCTGTGGACCCTTAATTCCAGACAGACCTGGACTGTAATTCCAGGACTAGCGCCCTAGCAGCCAGCTGAGGGGGTCTCATTGGATGAGGAGTTTTCCCTTCACTTTCCTCACTGACTGTGAGGTACCCTCCCCCCACTATAGTCATGCCTCTACACACCCCAGGAGTGGCATCCTGCTTGAAAGAGGATATGGCCAGTGTGTTGGAGCATCTGTCAGCCTGTGTGGGTGCAGGAGGGGCAGGACAAGGGGGTGCCCCTTGAGCCAGTTCCAGACAAAGGCTGCCTCCTTCCCCACCACCACTTCTGCCCACCTAGGAGCCACCCGCCTTTCTGAGCGTCCTGTTGCTGCTCCATCCCTGGCTGGCATGGAATATCAATTTGTCTCGTTAAGCTGAAAGTCTGCACTGCACCAAAATCAGAACCTGCCACGCAGAGAGGGGCTGAGGAGGGAGAGAGCCAGAGCAGAGCCCAAGGCAGGGCCCCAGAGCAAGGTCACACCACCACTACCACCACTAATCTTCGAACCCCCAGACTGATTATAGGGCCCCACCTACCCTGGCCAAGCAGCGGTCTGCATGTGTGAGCATGTACAGAGGTGTGTGTGTGGGGGTGCCCAGATGCTGAGGATGCCCAGGCCTGGTAACTGTCCATGGAACTCGGGGATGACCCCTTTCTGGGGTTGACACTGGAGAGCCTTGGGCCCCATCAGAGGGACTCTTGCCCATGTCAATAGACTAGGACTGCCTCCCCCCCAAAACAGCCTCATCTCTGCTTCTCTTTAACCCCACCCTTCCTGGGGGCATTCTAGTGGTCATATAAACTCCCAGTCAGCACTGTCCTTGTGTGTCCCCACTCCAGGACCAAGGGCCAGGCTGGGAGGCTAGAGAAACCTCTGGACCTTGGCTCAGGGAGGTGGGCCTAGAGGGCAGCAGGTGAGAAGCCTTGGTCAGCTCACTGTGTGTGCAGGAGTCTGCCATCATGCCTGTGTCTGGGGTGAACAAACAGAACCCAGAGAGTGGGAGCTGGGAGTCACCCATTTCCCCACTATGTCCCTTCCTGTGTTGGGCACAGAGTCACTTGCAGATCAGGAAACCATAGGTCCTTTGAACCCTGGGGGCTACTGTGAAGACTTAGAGAAGGCCAGGTGTGGCTGTCAGGGCAAAGCTACACAGTTGTCTAGATAAACTGTCCCTGTGACTGAGGTCTTTAGGCCCAAGTCCAGGTTGCCTACAGGTAATAGATAGTGGGGGTGCCTGGCAGGGGCTCCAGTACTCATTTACTTTGAAGGACTGAGTCCAGCTTGCCCAGTGAGACCATGGAGACGTGTTGGCTTCACTCACAGATACCAAGAGTTTCAACTCTCAGTTTCAGATTTTGCTTCTTAGAGTCTAAAACTAGCATCCGACAGAAATGAACCCAGATAGTTATCTCCTTGCGAGCCAGGCCCTGTGTCCTTCTGTCTCTGAGTCTATATCCCAGTGGCTTCTAGGCCCATGAACTTATGCTCATCCTGAAAAGCCATATTCATCTTCCCCTTTGCCAGACACTCCTACCTACTTTCACATACTCAGTTCATCTCAGTCTCATCTTTGACCACACCATACTGTGACGGTCTACAGGTCTGTGTCTCTCCTTGGGTTGTGTCTGCATCAGATGGCTCCCTAGGGTCCCATATACTAGGTGCCAGCATGTTATAGATGCAATAAGATCCTGCCTGAGTCACTGCTGTGTGATTTTGACCCACCAAGTACCAGACCCAGCAAGACACTGTGGAACTGGACCTCCTACAGTACAGAGGCATAGGCTGAGACTCCAAGGGAAAAGCTATGAATGCCTTGCCTAACGATATCCTTGAGGGTGGGAGGTGGCCAGGGACATCTGCCTGCCCCAGCCCTGGACCTTGGGCCTCCTCTTCTGGCTGTGGCTACTTCTACGTCACTGTGTTGCCCTTCCAGGTTATGTTAGGGGCCAGGGGTCTGGGCAAGTTGGGGCATTGGGCAATCAGACAAACAAGACATGTATGTTGCAACCCTGAAGAGGTTGGACGTGACAGAGCTGGGCTACCTGTGGGGAATAGGGCACATAGGCAGGTGGCCAGCTGGGAGGGTCACCAACAGTTTTTCATCCAGCCTGAGGTGGCTTATGGTGGACCTGGTCTGAGGGTCAGGGACAGGGCAGGGGTGAGGTGTCGGAAGGGCAGGAGAGCAACCAATAACTCCTGGGTTTAGTTAGCAACACTGGGTAAGGACTTAGGGCCAGGGCCAGGGCTGAATGGAGAGAGCCACTTTGCCCAGATCAGTCTGCTGGAGTCAGAAGCCAGTGGCCTCCTGCCTGGGTTGCTGGCTTTCCATGGAGAGATAGGAGGTACCCTTGAGGCACATGGTCACTGTCACCAAGAGCATCTGTCTGTATCCTAGGAGAGAAGCTCCTTCCCAAACCCCTTCTGTGCCTTTCTCTGACCTCTACAACTACATGTGGGCCCATTCCCACTTTACAGAAGAGAAAATGGATCTGGGGACCCAAAAAGTAGAGGCAGAAGGCAGAATCAAACCATATGTGTACCACTGGTATCCTAGGCCTTGTCCTCTGATATTACTAGAGGCCTCTTAAGTCTGAGGCAACAGCCAGGGGCTCTGCAGTTGACGCTTCTGAGTGGATCAGAGTGTGTGCCCAAGAGCCCACGTGGCCCGGTTCTTCCAAGATCCCTTCAGCTGCACTGGGCTCACACCCACTCTGTACTCATGCTGCTTGTCCTAAACCCCTACAGCCTGCTGACTGTGGAGCTGGCCTTCGTGTCCTCCAGACCCGAGTTTCAAAACTAGCTCAATCCTTTGCCTTTGAGGTGACCTTGGGCAAGAGACTCAACCTTTCTGGGTCTCAGCTGGCTTATCGCCAGAGTCGCACCAGTTACAGGGGAGAATGGCAGGCATTAGAAACAGACTGAACACAGGGCTTGGAGTTCCCTGAAATGTCTCATGCTGGGTCTCTTCCATCCTCCTTTTCTGGCAGAGGAATTTCTTAGATACCCCTGCAGGAGGAAAGCTGAGCTCCCACCTGAGCCCCCAGGTTCTGGTTTTTGCTTCTAGATCCCTCCACGGGAGGGTACAGGTCTGACTGCTGGTGATCGCCAGTGACTGTCACACATGGCTGTTGACAACCTAGTCACCATCAGGCCTTCGATACAATGCCCCTGTTGTGAAGCCCTGGGAGCTGAGTCCTCACTGTAGTTCTAAGTTATAGAGAAGGAAACCGAGGCAGAGTGGGTTAGATCAGTGAGTCAAAATCACAGAGACTGAAGACACTGGGACCCAAAAAGCACTGCCCAGGCAAATCCAGCCCGTGGACCTCACTGGTGGTTATGGGAAGGGAGCTGGGTTTTCCTTCTGGTCACAGGCAGAAGTTGTCAGCACTGCCTCCCACGCCAGTGGCAGATGTGTGCCTGTGACCTGCTTGACCTCTGAGAGGGGAATCCTAGACCTCCTGGACTTGGAGCTCACAGAGTAATGGAACCAAGGTCACAGGGGTGAGTACCGCAGAGCTGGGGATGGAGGACCCCGAGGCCTGCATGGATGAAGCATCTCAGGCCAGAAGCAACCTCCTTTGTGCTCCCCTAAGGCTGGCACCCCCTTGACAGTGTGCATAGCCACTTCCCCACCATCCACTCTGCCTTATGACCTTGATGACCTTGGTCTTTGCCTGTTCTGATAACTCTACCTGCCCACCCCTGCAGCCCTGCTCTGACACTCCCATTACCTTCTGATTCCACACCCTGATTCTCTGCTCCCCAAACTCACCCTTCCCGCTCCCTGCCTGGAGAACTCCTATTCATCCTTCAGGAGTCCTCTCCAGCAGTCTGTCCTTCCTGGGTGCCTCCCAGACTTCCCTGCTCTATCAGCTGACCATCCTATGCATATGTGTTCATCATGCTGATGTGCTCCTGGGGACAGGAACCTGGATTTCATTTGCCCGTGGCATTCCTGGCAATGGACACAAAGCCTCAACATCTATTGATCGAAACAGTGAGTGCAAGTTTGTTGAATGAAAATGCAATCCCTGGAACAGGTCTGTGTTTGCCTTTCTTGGTGGCTCTGGAAATGTTCTTTGGACTGGGGCTTCTAGTGTAGGAAGTTTGCCAATGAGTGGGGTTCCCTCGGTATGTTAAGCTTAGAAGGGATAAAGGGAAACCCCCACCTTCACTCGAGTGCCCCTGTCTAGAGAGGCCTTAACTGGGACAGGAGGCTGGAGTTCTTATCCCCAGAAGTCACATCAGCCACACGCAGCAGATCATGAACTCATTTCTTTGGGTGGTTCAGCCAATCAAGCCTTCAGTTCTCACTGAATAGAAGGCTTTGTGCTGGGGTCTCCAGTTACTTAAGTGTGTGTGGACTTTAGTCCTCCTGAAGGGAGAAGAGCAGGAAGGCAGGGACAGACAGGGTGGAGGTGATGAGAACTGGGATGGCAGGAGGAGGAGGAAGGGAACTAGACATTTGTCAGGCCCCTCCTCGTTGGCTTGCAACACACGAGCTGTCATTCATTGCTCATCACTATCCAAGGAGTATTTGGCACTATCAGTTCTCAACCTAGACATAGGAAACAATCCCAGAGAGGGTGTGCGGCTTGCTCACAGCTGTGTGGCACAGGGTGGAAGATTGGAACACAGCACTGGGATCTCTCTGCTTTCTACACTGTGGAGGCTGTGGGACCTGGGAGGGACTGGGGTTCCCTGGAGAGGGCAAGGCAGAGGAGGTAGCAGGTGAGATGAGTGGAGCCAATTTCTGAGTGTTGGGGGCACACAGGTGAGAAATCAGGGCAGAGGGCATCCTCTCTGGTGTCTGTGTTGCATGGTTGTTGCATAGTGACCTCTTTGGTACTTAGTGCTAATATGCATACTTCCATACATACTTAGAGAAACATATGTACACACATATGTGCACACACATGCATGCACACACTTGCTCACATGTGCACACACACATACATGCACACACACACACACATGCACAGCAGCCCCAGTGTATAGAATACTACGTCACTTTACTGATGGAGAAGCTGGGTAGAGTATGGGAGGGGCCCCAAACCCAGGGTTCCATAAATGGAAGCAGAACTAGAAATTAGGCCCTTCTGGGAGTCTTCCATCCTATAGCTGGGTCCATAGGCTCATTCTGGGTCTGTCCCCAGCCATTACAGCCTTTCCCTGCTATTCAGATCTTCTGGGGACTTCTAGGGAGTTCATTTGTAGTGAAAAGGGGAACACAGGCCTGCTTTTCGTCCGGCCCAGCTCCTGCATGGCTAGCTTATATCCCAAAAAAGCAACACACAAATTGTATTCATTTAAGCACTGCCTGGCCCATTATATCTAGCCTCTTCTTGGCTAACTCTCTAATCTTAATTAACCCATTTTTATTAATGTGTGTAGGTAGCACCACAAGGTGGCGGCTTACTGGGAAGATTTTAATCTATGTCCATCTTAAGCCGGCCAGAGCTTCATGCGTCTGTCTCAGAGAGGAGAGTCATGGCGTCTGCCTGACTCGGCTTCTTTCTCCCAGTGACCCTCCTACATCACTCATTTGTCTCTCAGATCTCCATGGTACCCTAAGATGACCAGGGAGCCCAAGTGGGCGCTAAGAGCACAGGGCTGGAACTGACCTGGCCCCAAGCTCCTGGAGTGCTGTTTGATTCTGGACAAGTCTTCTGCCTCTCTGATCTCAGATTTTTTTTCCAAATAACGAGTACACTTCCATACAGTTCCCACCTCTCCAAGCTCATAGACTCAGTATCCGTCAGAACCTGCTTCCCAGTTGCTAGAAAATTGCCAGATGTGGAGAACACAGGAGGCTGGAGAACCTCAGGGTGCACCCATGGGAGAGTGAGACAGGGCATAGAGTGCTCACACGGCATTAGACCTCTTGGTGAGGGCAGAAGGACTCAGTGGCTTCCCTGCAGGGCTGTGACTAAGCAGGATCTAGAGGCTGAGCAGGGGGCTGGGTGTGCCAGGCAACAGGGCTGGGTGTGCCAGGAAACAGGAGTAGACTGTGCAAAGGTCCTGAGGCTGGAAAGCACCATGCAATTCTGAGGAATGGGAAAGGAGGGCTGAAGGACTGGAGGGGAGAGCAATGGCATGGGGTGGCCGTTTGGCTGCTCTACAGATGCCTGTTCATATCCTGAGAAGGCTCCCAGAGAAAACTGAGGCTGGGGTTTGTATGAACCTGCTGTCTTCCTGGCCATCCCCTCATGTTCAACCATGCTAGCTTCTCAGTGAGCGAAAGGGGCCCTTGGAGAACATCAGAAACACCAGTTACCATGCCCAGAGTGTGGAGGAGGGCAGACTGTAGGAGACCTGACAGGGGATAGGAATTGAGTTGAGAGTAGTACTTGCTAGTCAGGGCACAATGTCCCCCAATAGGGTCCGGACATTGTTGGTCCCTGCTGATACCAGTCTTAGGGAAGCCAGGACTGCTGTTTAGTGTGACTAAGAGGTGGCCTGGTTGGAAGCATCATCGTATGCCCAGGTTACCCTAGGACCTTCTCACACGAGGATGCATTGAAAGACTCTCTGGGCCCCTCAAGGCAATGTGAATATCACCCCATTTCACAGATGATCAGACAGAGGCTCAGAGAGCACTAGCGCAAACCTGCCCAGCTGGTAGGCATAGATGGGATGCAGCTGAGTAACTCTTTGTCTCCCTGTTACTGGTCTGGTGGAGGTTTTCCTCCTGCTAGGAACTTCTACGACTGGCCTCAGGGAGCAGGGGAAATGAGAAAGAGAAGCAGGGTGAGAGCCAGAGCTGGGCTCATGGACTGGCTGCCCTTGATAGCTGATCTGGGTGATATGATGGAGTTGACTGATTTCATAAAGCTAGACCTTTATACATCCTCCCCAGAGGCTGCTGGGAATTCCTCCTGAGAGCTGTCTTGAGCTGGTTTCACATGGACACACTGCCCTGCCCTCGACCCAGCCCAGTCTTTCCTACTCACAGTCTGAGGCCAAGCAGGGACTGCTTCCCTGAAGACATGCACCACAAAGCCAATGATGGGGTCTTCTGGCCCATGAAGAAATCCAATTACCCTGTGAGGTCACCTTGTTTGGAGTTCATCTTCACTAGCTGTGGCTCACCAATGAGGCCACAACAGTCTGCCTGAGTGCAGCTGCTGTCACCACCAGCCCACAGCGAGTCAGGAAAGAACAATGTACCAGCAATCTCCAGGATAGGACAGACTCAGGGGCATCTATGGCATTCTGACCTTGCATCCCAGTCCCCATGACCATGCATCCCCCTGACAAAGACTCAATAAAAGGAGAACATGGAAGTGTCTGTCCAATAGGAACAAGGTACTGCGCCTTTCTTGGGGGCACAGAGGAGCAGGGTTAGGGGTCAAGGTGATTGGAGATGAACCCTATCGCTGCTGCTTAGATTTGGGTGGCTGAGAGATGGTTGCTGAGCTAGTTTGCATTTCAGTTCTTACATCAGCCAAGTGGTAGCAATGCCTGGGGTTATGGGCACACCAGGAGGCATGAGTGAGCCATGTGTATACAAGTGGTATATAATAGGTGCTTAGAAAAATTCAGCTGTGTCTCCTTCATCTCTATTCTGCCAAGGTGACATCTTCAACTCGTATGACAGCTGGACTTTGATTGCAAACCAAATTAGAAAGAATCTGAAGTGGGCACTTCTTTGTGCTTCAGCATTAATTAAGCACCTACTATATGCTTAATGGCATTGGTACTGTCTTCTGGAAGTAGAGCTTATAGATGACAAAGAAGGAAAGAAGGGAGGAAGTCTGGTAATTTGGGGAGGTGCTGAGGAGTGCCTTTGTAGGAAGAATTTTTCCCTTCCTTCTCCTGGGGTACCTCAAGCACCCTAGAACTACCACATAGCTGGACAGCATCTCTTTCATGACTTGGCTAAAGCACTGAGATGCTGCCCCATAGAAGAACCAACACATCAGCCCCTAAGGAGCACCTAACCCCAGCCCAGTTCCTAGAAGAGTGCTGGCTTGAGGCCAAGAGGTCTAACCTAGAGCATCATTTTTGGCGTGTGCAGAGCTCAGCTCAAATATGAACTCTGCCATGCATTGGCTGTGTGGCCCTGGGAAAATCACTCTACCTTTCTGAGCCCTATTTTTTTTGGCAGTCATGTGACAGGAACATCCATTTTAGTCTATCTTGGGAATGAACTGAGACAAGGCCTAGAATATTGTTCCCGTTAGGTGTGGCAAGCACAAACTTCTTTGGGAAATTACTCACAACCCCCTTCTCTGGGCTAGCCATCTTCTCGACTGGTCCTTTTCATTTGCCCCAGCCTTGGCTTGGGCTCTGATGGCAACTGGAGGACCTGGCACCTTGCTTCCTGATGTTTGCCACTCTGCTCTGTCCAAGGGTTCCAGGCGACACCAATGAGGGACCACCCTAAGTTGGCCAGTGAAGATCTTGCTCTCTCTTCTCTCCCCCTTTCTTGCTTTGCCTCTGTACTCAAAGCCTCTGCCCCAGCCCTCTCTGCCTCTGGAGCACTGAGGGTCCCTTCACTAAATTCTCCAGCGTCTCACCACATGAGACACTCACTGTCTTGGTCTTCCACGCCTTGGTCCCTCTCCTGTGGTCCACAAGCTTGCTGGTCCTGGAATGAGTTCTAATCTGGAGTCTTCCTGTGTGGCACTGGCCAAAGGCTGCCTCTCAGAGCAGGGGTGTAACAGGGAGAATGTGCCATCCGTGGGGCAGGGTGGAACAGGGAGATGGAGTCATCCGTGGGGCAGGGTGTAACAGGGAGAATGTGCCATCCGTGGGGCAGGGTGTAACAGGGAGATGGAGCCATCCGTGGGGCAGGGTGTAACAGGGAGATGGCACCATCCATGGAGCAGGGTGTAACAGGGAGATGGTACCATCCGTGGGGCAGGGTGTAACAGGG
>LOEQ01001431.1:41084-52906 GCA_001685075.1 Bramus lutescens
ACACACACACACACACACACACACACACACACACACACACACACACTCACCACCACAGGAATTGTCATTTATAGTCAGCTCTCGTGCAGGGTTCTGTTGCTCCTTGCCTGCTCTGCTAAAAATAGCAATTGACAAAGAGCATGCCTACTCCGCCTACGTGAGGCAGCTACAGGGGGCAGGACCGTGTCTTCCTCCGTGAAGGCAGACCTCCTCCCACCTACCTGTTTCACATGGTCAATGACCTTCACTTTCCTTGCCCTGGCCGTGGCCATGGCCATGGAGGAGTTGAAGAATGCCAGGGAGAAATGTGGGCTGCAACCCTGGGGCTCACACTAGAAATGTCCCTTGGGCCCTGGTAATGACAGTGGTACTGATGAAGGTGACACTTAGAGCCACAATACATGGAGCACTGGTGACAGCTCAGAATGTATCAGGTAGAGTGAACCCAAAGAGTTCTCAAGACCAGCAGGGAAGAAAGATTGCTGTCCTTTTGATATAGGGACCTGGCTACCTGTCTCCAGAGTACAGACAGAGTATCACCTCCTAGCCTGATTTTGGCTCCTGGGCAGGACACAGAAGGCCCCAAGGCTTGCTTTGTGATGTGGCAGTTGGGTGGGGGCAGAGGGACAGGTCACTGTTATGGTTGGGCTGTGGCTCAGTGGAAGAGCGCTGGTGAAACACCCAGGGCCCCGGGTTATATGCCCAGCTTTTGTTGATTGCGGCATCAAAAACCAAGACCAAACCCACTAACCAAACAAAGCCCCATAGTGGATGATGACATCGTGGGGCAGTGCACGCTGGAGGAGGGAGGGAATGACTAGCAGCAGGCACAAGAAGAAGAAGGGTGTGTGGGGTGGGGTGGCACTCACAGAGAGGGCACCACTCCACAGCAGAACTCCCAAACATCAGCAGTGAGGTTTCTACCCTACAGGATATTCAGTCTTATGATAGTTTGTGGCCCCAAAGGCTTGGTTTTCAAGGTGCCAGTACTGTATGGTGGCAGACCACATAGGAAGTGGGGGCTTGTAGGAGGTTCTTGGAGGGGATGTGCCCCTCCCCCATTTCCTTTGGCTGCCTGGCAGCGAAGATTTTGCTCTCACAGAGGTTGTGCCCGAAGCAAATGGCCATTCCATCACAGGCTGGAACCTCCAAAACCATGAGCCCCAAACTTTTCTGCCTCACGAGGTGACTGTGTGAAGTATTTTGCAACAGTGGCAGAAAGCCGGCTGACACAGTGTGTGATTTAACATTTGTCTTCGAAACAATTCCTTTATTGAAACCCAGTGTGGCTGGCCTTTTGTATCCTCGGATTCCCACACCTCCAAGTCAACTAAATGTGATTGGAATAGCTTAAGAGATGCATCTGTGCTGGGAATTATTTCCACGACAGATGGATGTCTTGGGTGTTTTAAGTCATAGGAGAATCCATCTGAAGTGTGTGGGGAGGGTGTGTGGAGGTTCCACGAGGCTACTACCACTTGCATGATTTCACTGTGGTTTCGGCAGCAGTGGGGGTCCCAGTAGCCACCCCTCTCAGATCTTGGGGGATGATTGTTCTACCACAAACCTTGCTTAATTAGTGTGGTACACTGTTAGCAAAACAGGACAGGTACACTATTCACGGATCGGACGGCATCCTGCCTGTCCCTTGGGAACTCTGGCTGAGACCCTGGCTGGAGAGTGGGTTTCTAGAGCTGATCGAGAGAGAATTTTCAGAGGCTAGAAGGGACTGGAGGCTCTCCTAGGGGCTGCCAGTGTATGGGGGATAGCTCTGGGCATGAGGGGAGTTTGGGATCACCCTGGCACAGTCTCTGTCCCCAGCCTCAGGTCTCAGCTACCTCTGCACTCAGGGCTAGCAGCTCCCTATAAGCTTCTTCTAACCAAGCGCCACCACAGCGTCCTGACCTCAATGGCTAACACACATTCTTGGCCTAGTTAGAAAGCCCCTCGCCTCTCGTATTTATAGCACCTCCCCATACCACTTATGCCTCAGAGGGAGGCCCAGCCCTGCTTTGGAACCTGCTCCTCTCAAACAGGGTCTTTCCATGGAGCCCAGGCTGACTCTGCATTCATGCTCCTCCTGTGTGCTTCCTTCCGGGTGCTGGGGTCACAGTGGTGCGTCATCACACCCAACCACAGTACTCTTTCCATGGAGCCTCCATGACCCAAAGGTGTTGTTAGACCCTCCTCTTTGCGGGACAGAATGGATCAGGGATGCCACTGTGTGACGTAGACAACCGGCACCGTCATCCTTAAATTGGAATGGTTGAGGTCTGAGTTCACCAACTGTGCATGGGACCTAGTTTGAAGAACTTGGTCCATGTAAGCTTGTCTTTTTCTTGTAATGACCCATTAGTCAAAGGAAGAAACTGAAGCACAGAAAGGTTAAGTAGCTTGCCTGAGCTCACACAGCCAGATGAGTTTTGAACCTGACTCCAGAGATAATTCCCTAGGTCCTGGGCTGAACTTAGCACATGGACTAGTTCTTCAGTGGGTGGACTTCCCCTATTTGTTTTTTGCTTTTTTGAGCTCTTACCATCTATAACTGAGTGGCAGGGAAGAGATGATAGGGGCTACTCATGGTCCCAGCCTGGTGGGTACATGAGCTCTCATTTTACAGATGAGCCTCACAATGACATCCCTGGTCCACTCCTGTGCCCAAAGAGGAGTCTCTAACTCCTAAAGTCTAGACCCTTCAGAGAAGTTCCCAGGGATGTGGCTGATGTGACCACAGAGCAGGGCAAGGTGTAACCACAGTTGGGGCCCTCTTTACAAAGGGAACATAGAGGCTCAGGATAGGACATTATCTATTGTCTGTAGTGAGTGACAATGGGCAGGGGGCATGGTGGGCTGGCTTAGTCCCTTGCTCCACCTAACCATCAAACTCTTCTTGTTCTCATACCAAATATTTCTTTTATTTTTCTTTAAAACTTCTGTTAGATTATTTATTTAATGTGTATGAATGTTTTCCTGGATCCAACAGGGCATGCATGTAGTGCCTGTGAAGGCCAGAAGAGGGCATCATATCCTCTGAAACTCTAGTTACAAATGGTTGTGGGTGCTGCTATGTGGGTGCTAGGAACTGAGCCTGGGTCCTCTGGAAGAACAGCCAGGGCTTTTACCCACTGAGCCATCTCTCCACATCCACCCTCTATGCCTTTTCAAGTATTGGCTTGAGGATTTTAAATCACCTGTCCCATGGTCACTTCCAGTTCCAAAGTACAGAAGGCAAGAGGACACTCCTCTACTATTGCCTGGGGTTTTGCTCTGTGTAGCTCTGTGGAAGGCATGATATAGTCATGTGTTCATCCAATAGCCATGGGCACATCACTTCCTCCATGCGAGCCAAGAGCAAGCAGTCTCTTTGGAAGTTGGAGTCCTGGCCTGGAGCATTCTGCTTGAGCATAAAAGGACTGGTACTGAATGAAGATCTATGCTCACCCTATGCCAGCAAAACATGGGGGCATCCTATGTGGCATTTGTCATCCACTTCCTCTCTTTACATCCATCTTCTCTCTACGCAGATCCAGCCACTGCTCTGGGTCTGGGGCCCACATCTACACCAGTAAGTACCCTGACCTGGTATATAAGGGCAATTTGAACACTGTCTGTCTTCTTGTTCTTTTTAACTAAGACTTGGGAGCTAAACTCTAACCTCAATCTTAGAGGAAGCTAAGGCATCCCAGAACAAAGAAGAGAGGTGTCAAGCTGTGGGCTGCGTGTCCTTAGCCAGGAAATTGATGGGCGACCCTGATTTAATTAGCTTTTCCTTGCAATGATTTAGAGAAGGCTGTAATTAGCTTGGGGGCCCAGAGGGAGAGGCCTGGGTGGTGGAGCCATGAAGAAGCAGGTGGCAAAGGAGGGTGTGGGCTGGATTCAAGATTGGACCCCTGTTTTTCCAGGCAATGCAGGTTAAAGAACCTGGCTGCTCAGGGGAAGCGAGTACTCTGTAGAAACTGGACCTGGCTGGGGAAGCTGTGGGCTCTCGGCTGGCCTTTATGGTTTGCTTTTTTGTTTTGTTGTTGTTGTTTGGTTCATATTAAATCACTACATATATTTGTGGTCTTCCCAGGTCACACAGCATAGCGGCCTGGAGGGTTGGCACTTAGGCTAGGCCATGGTAGATAAATCTTCGGCGGACCTTGTAGATGGCTGAGGACATTCCCCATGACACCAAGCTAATAAAAAAAGGAGGAGGTCCTGTTTCCAGTTTAGAGGAGGAAGCTCCCAGAACTGTACTGTATGTGGGGTTGTTAGACATTAGTCAAACACTGACTGAGGGTTTGCCCAAGACCCTAGTCAGCCTGAGCCTGCAAGGCAGAGCTCAGGCTAGTGGAGCTGTAGTTTGGGGACAGCTTGTTCCTACTCCGGGGGAGGGCTGGTTCACACAGTGTGGCCAGTGGGACCAAGTGGGAAGCACTTGGTTGCAGGAGTGGAGTTCGAGAGTCAGCTCTAGTGTCAGGGTGGTCCACCTTCAGCACTGGCATTGTGCCACCTGAGAAAGGAAGTCAACTCGAGTATCAGCTCTAGGAAACTAGCCTTGTTTGTCACATCAGCATTTTTCTGCATCTTCCGGATCCCCACTGAGTGTCAGAGACCACTTGTCACTCTGCCTCCCCCAGCAGTCCCACAGGAAGCAGTGGTGTTCTTCCCACTCATAGAAGAAACTGAGGGCCAGAGAGGAGGAGCCACGCCCAGGACACCAGCTAGGGCAGGCTGACAAGATTTGAACCCAGGTGTGGCAGGCAGCAGAGCCCCTGCTCTCCCACACACGTCTCTGGGGGTAAAAGATGAGGAGGACTGGGAGTGGAGAGAAGATGGAATGGAGAGGCTTTGCTCAGCTTGGTGGATGCATGCTGTGTGGCCGCTGCGAGCCAGGCCTCCCAGATGCAGAGCCCTTGCTTGCCCCCAGCCATTTATGTTCCAGGCATGGATCTTCCGTGGTCCTTCCTGTCCAGTGCTCTCTTCCTGGGGTCCTTAGCTGAGTTGCTCCCCAGGGCTTCCATTTTGTCCCTGCCTACCTCCAGGTCTAAAGCCCACCCTCAGACCTGGTCCTGTTCACACAGGTGCTACGCACATCCAAGCTTCATTTCTCAACTGCTTAGCCCTCTCGTCATAACAACCCTCTCAGGAAGGCTCAGAGGAGTCATACAGTTGGCTCAAGGTCACACAGATAGGACCTGAAAGACCCGGAATTTATCCTGCATCCCTTAAGTCTCCAGACTGAGGTCCCGTCTGAGAACCTGACACCCTGTGAATGTCATGTCTACAAATGTCCCTTTTGTCTCATGGTCATTATGCTGCAAGCCCCTTGCTTTGTGGTAGGCCCTGCTGAAGACAGCATTGTACTTATTGGCACTGGGGAGGAGATAATTCTGGAAAGTGTCCAAGAAAAAGACGTGAATACTTAAGCTCCACAGCTCTTGCTTGCAAAACACACTGAGCCCCAAACAGAAGTGAGCCTGAGAAGGTCTCAGCCCAGCACTGCCCTCTAGTCAGTTCACAGTTCAACAGAACTACGTGGCAGCTTGGGCCGGCTTCCTCCCACAGAGAGATCAGGCCAGAGCCACATCTGCGGTAACCTCAGGTATATCCTAGCCCCTTTAGGCCCTCTGTTTCTTCATCGACAAAGATGCTGCTACTGGGTCCAGGCTTGCTCTGAGGGCAAGGACAATGTGGAAAGGTCTAGATTAGAACCTGCACATGAGAGGCGTTCCCCAGTTTTCAAAGGGAAGGTTATGAACATGCATGGAGGGAGCGGTAGAAAGGGAAGCACGGAGATTCTCAAAAGGGCTGGTGAGATGGTGCTTGCCAGTGACCACACAGGGTGAGTTCCATCATGTTGTCCCCTGCCTATGTTGTGATATATTATCTTCACCTCAAGGTAAGGACTCTTTCAGTGCCCATCTCACCAGGTAAGAAAGTGGAAGGGCCAGCAGGGCAGGTTAAATGGGAACCAAGTGGTATTTTTCAATGAAAGGCAAAAGCAACTGGAAGGTTGCCTGGGACCCACCTGCCAATCACATGGCTCCCTAACTTCTGCCCCTTCTTCCCTCAGTCTCTTCAGCCAAACTTAACAATTCCTTCCTGGCAAGCTACCTTGGCCACCCTTGACTGTGGCATATAGTGAGATCCAGGGACACCCTTGGAATTCTGGTTCCCAACTCGTCACCCCAGGGTTGGGGCTCTGCAACCTCTGCTAGGATTCTAGAAGGGGTGGGTGTCCCTCCTGTCTGATACTCCGTACCTGTTGCACCTGTCACTGGGTGCTGTGACACCATACTTCAGAACTCTGGGCCAAGGGGAAAATTCCACTGTCCTCTCTCCTTCTCAACTGGGAGCTTTGGTAAAGGGGAAGCTTGCGTGACCTAGGATGGGGCAGAGGGGATAAGAAGACTCCCTGCTGGCTCTGCGAAGCTGTCACATGCACTGAGGTGCAGACATTTCTCGCTGAGCCTCAGTTTCCTTTTTCTCTCCGCCACAACATAAAATGAAAGAAAGCGAATTGGCAGGGCCAGGCTGGAGTAGAAACCACAAATGGCCCATTTGCAAGAGCAGCTTAAAATACATTTGTTTGTTTTGCTTGGAGCTTAAAATAAAATTGAATTAAATGCCAATGTTGAAAAATTGGAGGACCGTGCCTAGGAATTCAGAGTGCTGGCTTCTTCTAGGATGCCGAGGCTGTCCGTGTTGGAAGCTGGCTGGAGGGAGGAGGAGGCCAGAGAGACGGACGCCTGGTCTCCTGGGTCCCCTCCAGCCTTGTTTCTGGCAGAGTAGCTACCTGGACATGAGATGTGGGGAGTTGACACTTCCTGGACCTGTCTGTCCTGATCAAGGATGTCCCTTCCCATGTGCACAACAAACACCCAACCTGGCCTGGGCTTGTTCTAGAAGCAGAAGACACAGTGAGGCAACTTGTACCTGCTAACCCACCATGGGATTCCCGGGCCTTTGTGAAGTGAGTGTGTTGGGTATCCTATTAGTATCATACTAGATTCACTGAGAGGGACACTGAGGCACAGACAGGCTACCTCGCTTGCTGAGGTCATGTGATCAGCAAGTGGGAAGATTGGCATGTGGACGCCAGCAACCTGCCTCCTTCAAATATGTGTCACACCAAAGAACAATTGTGGCACACAATTGTTACCTCCCCATTCCTTCCTCCCTCACACACCCATCAACTCTTAATGGCTTCTCAGCAATCAAAGAAGGTGCAGGTACTACCTCCCTCCCCCGATCTGAAGATGAAGAAACACAGAGAGCTTTGAAGTAACTTATCTATGTTACGTGGCCAGAGCAGTAGAACCGGGGTGTGAACCTGGATCCCGAGCATTGAAGACTGTGCTCTTGGCAGCCTGGAGTGCCTGTGTGCTCTCAGACACACGGCTCGCATCCTCCCTCACCCCACCCACCATACACTTAAGTGCAGTCCTGACTGGCTACTCTGCCCTGGATGTAGTGACATAGAGACGCCTCTAGTGGCTTCTGGGTGCAACTACATGGGAATACAGCTGGAGTGGAAGGTGACACACACCTTCAGAACAGGCTTTGTGGGTCTGGGGCCAGAGAGAACTGGTTTCCAAGCCATTGTCAGGGAGACTGAGGCAGAGGGAAGCTGGTGTGCCTGGCCATTTGTTTCAAGGAGAACATGGGGGGCACCTGTGGATGAGGAGACCCCTGTCCCATTCTACCCTCTACAACTACAGCAACAATCAGCTTTCTGGCCCGAAGTCCTGAGCAAGTGCACCCTCTGCCTGTTCCTCAGTTTCTCTCTTTGTGAAACAAAGAGGTTACATCATCAGAGGGTGCAAACTGGCAGCTGTAAGGCCTCATTCAGACTTGGGGCATGTTTATTTATTGAGAAGATATATTTATATTTTAAACTAAGTGTATATGTGTGTGTTGGGGGTGGGCTTGTAGAGGCCCAGGAGAGGCTGCTGGAGCCCCTGGAGCTGGAGTTAGAGGACAATGTGAGCTGTTATGCACGTTCTGGGAGCCTAACCTTGGTCCTCTGGAAGAGCAGCAAGTGCTCTTAACCACTGAGCCATCTTGTCAGCCCCTGCAGGGCATATTTCTACATACACCTTTGTTGTTATTGTAGAACAATGTTAAATTTGTTCAATACTGTGAAGAAGACATGGAGGTGTGGGCCCTACCCCCACTTCCCCTCGTTATGGATGTCTAACAGTAGCAAGCAAAGATCTCACAAGGAACTGGCGTCCATATGCTAATATCCATGAGACTCCACACGCCATTGAAATTGCTTTCTTTTACCTACTAATGCCCGGGTCTGCTCCTGGGACCCTCATTGCCCTACATTTCATCTCTTCAGCTTCCTAGGCGCCTTGTGGCTGTGACAGGTGCATGGAATATTTAAAAATTAAATAAAACATTTCAGGTGGGAGGCATTGGCTACCAAAAACAGGCTGAATCTCACACTGATTTCACAGGCAGTAACCGAGTTCTGGTCAGAGATGAGTATGTTTCCTCACTAAATGCATATATTCATGTCATGCCTCTGAAGAGCCCAATGACTGGATTGACTGGATCTCCAGTTTACTGCCATCCCCAGAACTCCCTATTGTCACCATGCAGTCTCCAGCATCATCCTGTATCACTGGCTTGGCACCTGTCATCTCCCAACTGTACACAAACAGGCCTCATCTGGTTTACTCAACTATGAAATGGGCACCATAATACCGTCTGCCAGATCAGCTGAGGTTGAAATGAACTGAGATAGGCACAGGTGATTTTCAGCAGGGTGCTGGGGGCATTCAGGCCCAGGGACCATTCTCTTGCTGCTGGTGTGTAATGGACAGATGTTTTAAGTTCCCTTTTTCCTAAAGCAAACCCAGTCCTTCCTCTGCCTGCTCTGTGTCCCTGTCGGCCAGGTGAGGCCAGTGCAGGAGAGGTAGAGACAAGCTTGCTAAAGTAGGTCCTACCTATCTATGAGCAGAACCACAGACCCCCATTGAAGACCCCAGACCCAGTGCCAAACCAGGGCAAGGACAAGGCCAACCCCCAACCTAGGCTCTGCAGGTCCAGCCTCTTGGGGGAGTGCCTTCTTCCTCTGCATGGCACCCTTAGATTAGAACCCAGAAATAAGGAGGTTGTGAGGGATACATGTCCAAAGGGTCACTTCTTGCCATGGTTACACATAGTGTAAACAGAGATGGGACAAGAGCATCAAGGGAACAAAGCCTGGGGCAGGGCTACATCCTGCTTGCCCTCTGCTCTATGACCCAGGCAAACCCTCACCTCTCTCTAAGTCTCCCTTTCCCAATAACAGTCACAAGGGGCAGTAGTGACAAAAGTGACGGTGGTGGCGGTGACAACAGTAGCTCCCCACTGATACACAAGGTTCAACATCAGCCCTTCATACATACGAGCGCCCCAGGGACAGTCCCATCCCCCTGACCATTTCGCATGACAGGACTGGAGGCTGGGAACTAATCAGAGGCACGCAAGCTAGAAGATTCAAATTCCCTGATTTGGGGCTGTGAGCCCACACCCTAGGCCTGCCTCTTCTGCAGCCACCCATGAAGGCAAAAGAAGCCTTGTAAGTGTCGGAACGGATTCCACTGTGGATTTGCTGCCCCTGGGGCTGAAGTCACATGTGCAGTGGGAGCACACCTGCTGCATACACCTGTGCTGAGGGTACACACCTGCTGCATACACCTGTGCTGAGGGGACACGCCTGCTGCATACACCTGTGCTGAGGGTACACACCTGCTGCATACACCTGTGCTGAGGGGACACGCCTGCTGCATACACCTGTGCTGAGGGGACAAGCCTGCTGCACACACCTATGCTGAGGGGACATGCCTGCTGCACACACCTGTGCTGAGGGGACACGCCTGCTGCATACACCTGTGCTGAGGGGACACGCCTGCTGCATACACCTATGCTGAAGGGACACACCTGCTGCATACACTTGTGTTGAGGGGACACACCTGCTGCGTACAGTGCTAAGGGGACACACCTGCTGTATACACCTGTGCTGAGGGGACACGCCTGCTGCGTACACCTGTGCTGAGGGTACATACCTGCTGCATACACCTGTGCTGAGGGGACACACCTTCTGCTTACACCTGTGGTGAGGGGACACGCCTGCTGCATACACTTGTGCTGAGGGGACACACCTGTTGCATCATTTGAGTCTCATGGTGGTGATATTGTGTATGTACCCATTATTATGCCTCTCTCCAGTTTATAGGAAAGGAAGTGGAGTCACAGAGACCTGAAATAAGTGTCACAAGTGACTCAAGGGTGTCAGCATGGAAGGTGGTCTGGCTTTCTGCCCATTCACACACAATTTATCAGACTTCTGGGGGGCCTGCTATGGGAAGCCAGGGACTGTCCCCTGGGTCCCTTGTTAACATCCACTGAACTCACCCATCCCTCCAGCCTCCCTCTGGTCTAAGGCTCCAACTTCACAGTTTTCACCCCTAACATTGGGCATTTCCAGCTGCCCAGCTGCCTTCCCAGGCTCCCTAGGATACTTGAGGCACATGAGCCCAACCTCTCATACCTGATCCAGAGATGATGATGCTTGGGTCCCTTCTGAGTTCCAGGCCTCCCAATACACGCTCCCACTCTGATCTCTTGGTATCAGCAATCCAGTTGTCTGTAGCCTGTGGCTATACCCTTCGAGGAAGTCCAGCAGGCACAGCAGGCAGTGCCTCTGACACCTAAGCGCTTCTCTTTCTGGTTTAGGAACCGGCAAGGAGGGGGAAGCTAGGCTGGTAAGGGGCGGGGAGCATGGCTGGGCACCAGAGGCTAGGGACTGGCCTCTTCCATTCCCTGACAAAGCATGGGACTCTGCCAAAAGCAGTGTGAATGGTAGACATGGCTGGGCTTCCTCCACAGCCCCCTGATCCTATCAGCAGCAGCGTGGCTGAAGGCCAGCTACCTGGAAGTTCTTTTCTTCTGAGGACAGCCTGTACAGCTGGCCAGTGAAGAGCTGCATTGGAAACTGGAGGGAGGCTGGCCAGAAGGACAACAGCTGCCCTGCCCAAGGAGGCTTCTGACTGATGGCCATGAGGCCAGAAGAGGTTAGTGGAGGCCAACCTATGGGGGGCCTGGGTCAAGCAGCCAGGATGTGCCTCCTCCAGGAAGCCTCTCTGGGCTTAGGGGAAAAAATGTAACAGATCCTGGCAGCCATCCTTCTCTTGGCCCAGACACTTCTTGATTGTTCCATGAGAACACACCCGGCCATTCTGGTTTATCAAGAACAAAAAGAAAACATTCATTGTTCCCCAGGGAGGGTCTTGTCCAACTTTCCAGCATCCCAAGGAAGCAGCCCCTTTCCATGAGAGCAAGTCCTCAGGTGCCTGTCACCCTCTGCTCTGCATAGATGCTGTTTTAAACACTCTGAGTCTCAGGAACTCACCCCTGATGATTTGTATCTCTCGTTTTCCTTTACTTCCTTGTCCTTAGTTGTTAAAATTATGACTGAAGCTGAGACCACATGAACCATTTCTGGATGAAAGCTGCCAGCCTCGGGAGAGCGAGCGATGGCGCCCCCAGGGGCGATTGGAGGCTCTGCAGTGCTGGGGGCATGTGTCACCTGCTCTTCCACACCGTGACCCAACACAGTGCTTTCAGTTAATTACAGGGTGGGGGGCACATCTCTATCTCTGCCCTGGGCTGCTCTGAAGATGTGCTGCACTGTGTGGGCCTTCTAGCATCAGACACCGTGTGTGACAGTTGCATAATTTAATGTGCCCAACAGACTCTGAATTTTTAAAATTGCATTTATTTATTTAGGAGTGTGTGTGTGTGTGTGTGTGTGTGTGTGTGTGTGTGTGAGAGAGAGAGAG
>LOEQ01001431.1:59264-70197 GCA_001685075.1 Bramus lutescens
CCATGCTGGGCACCGTCTCGTGTGCACTCTGCTGACTGGACATCATCAGAGAAGTGACTCCATGTATTTTGTTCAGGATATAATTGACCTGTTTGATTTTAAAAAAGAATACATTTATCTTATGTGTTGAGAGCCCTGTGAAGGTCACAGGGCAACCTGAGGGAGGCAACTGGATCTTGGAGATCAAATTCAGTTCCCTCAGGCTTGACACCTTTCCCTGCTGAGACATCTCACTGCTCTGATTTTTTAACTTTTAAGTTCTGTGGTTATACTAGGCACCAGTGCTCTGTCACCCGATCACAGATGACATTTCTCTTTCACTCTTCCGATAGCATCTAAACCTCATTTTCAGTTTTCAGTAGCTTATGTGTTGCTTAGAGTAGATTGCTTTGGGTTCGTATTACTCAAGATTGTTGAGATTCTTGGCTCTTCAGGTGTGTGTGTGTGTGTGTGTGTGTGTGTGTGTACAATTGGGGGCATTTTCAGCCATAATTTATTCAAATACTTTGCAGGAGCCTTGTTAATTGTCCCACAGGGTCCTAAGGCTCTGTTGACATTTTTTCCTTACATTTTCTCTTTGTTATTTAAATCAGGTAATCTCCATCATTCTATATTCCAGTTTGATGATTCTTTCTTCCATCCTTTCTAGTCTGCTATAAAGCACATCCACTGAGGGGCTTTGTTTGTTTATTTCAGGAGTACTTTTCAGTTCTAAAATTTCCATTTGATTTCTATTCTTTTCTGATAATTTAAAAGTTTGATTCCAGTGGTCAGAGCAGTTCCCTGAACTGTTTATACTGGCTGCTGTGAAATCCGTGTATCTCTGCCATCTGGGTTGGCATTTGTCGATGACCCTTTTCCACCAAGCCAGACTTCTTCCTGGTGCTTCCGATATAATCAAATTTCCCTGGAAACCTATCATGTCACGAGACTCATTCAAACCTTCTATTTTAGCTGACTTTCTCTGCCCTAGTCCAGCAGATGCAGGGGAATGCCTGCTTGCTAATTTCACACAGGGGACCACATCCAACCTTTTCTGGTCAGTCCCTGCTGGTGGGGGATCCTTGCTGTTGGTGAATGGGGTTAGGGATCCCTCTAGTTGGAAAGTTTGGAGTCCTTCAGGCTACTGTAGTAATATTTCATTTGTATTTTAATAAATAGAGCTTGCCTGAAATTCAGAGAGTAAAACAGTCTTACTGATCAGCCTTTCAGACCAGGCAGTGGTGACACACATCTTTAATCCCAGTGGCCATGCCAGTTTGCCTTAGAAACTGGGCGGTGGTGGTACACACCTTTAATCCCAGCACTAGGGAGGAATATAAGATGGGAGGAGACAGCTCTCAGACACAGTCTCATTCTGAGATTCCTGGAGGCAGGATTGCCATTTCAGACTGAGGTAGAGGTTAAGAGCCAGTGGCTGGCTGTTTTGCTTTTCTAACTTTCAGGTTGAACCCCAATTTATGTCTCTGGGGTTTTATCTGGGGAACTTCAGAGGGAGGGATCTAGTGTTGTTTCCCTCCAGCCCCACTGTGGAGCTGACAGTCCTGCTCGCTGCCTTCTCTGACCCCACTCCAAGTGTGTGTGTGGCGGGGGCAGGGCTAGTCTGGCCCTCCTCATTGTGGCTCATTGATGATGAAGGTCCCACTCTACTCCATATTTCTCGGTGATTGACTGGGTGCAGAGTAGCCTGTGTCTGGAGTATCTGAGTTTTCTTTGCATTCTCTAGGGTGAGCGGGCTGTTGGTTCTGACCATTGTCAAGGCCCTACTTTTAGCTTCTTCAATTCTGACTCTGGGATAAATTTCACGGAGTTTCCACTGTGGGATCTTGGGGTCTCATCCATTCCTGGCTAGCAGGTGCTCTCCCCAGTTCTCCTAGCTGTTCTGAATGATGGGGCCTTCAGCCATCCTTAGTGAGAGGATTGTGAATAGTGACTCCATTCCAGCCTGAAAGAAGAAGCCTTTAAATAGGGGCTTCCATCTGCCTAAAGCTTTCCAAAATTTTCTTCATATCCCTTGTGTGTGTGTGTGTGTGTGTGTGTGTGTGTGTGCGTGTGTGTGCACATGTGTTTCCAGTCCAGCCTGGACTGACCTATAATTCTCTATGAAGTAGAGGCTGGACTTGAACTCATGGCAGTCTATCTGTCTCAGTGCTGGGATTACAGGCATGCGTCATGATAATCCAGCTCATCTTAACAGTTAATCAAATCTTATGCTTGGGTATCCTGCCATTTTCATGAGCTCCCAGTTTTCCACCTGGCTCAGGAAAGGTTTTCCTTTAAGTCAGGAGATAAGAGAACCTGGGGCCTCTGAGGCATTTTTATTCAGGGCTATTGGCATGATGCTTGGCGGCTTGGAGCAGACCCACAAAGTCGTAGACTTGGTGAATACTAGAAACCCAAATTGGAATCATTTTCAGGGTCTGAAGGTCCAACCCTGCTAGGTCTCTGTAGGGATAGTGGGGATGGGCAGTGCTGATCTCAGAAATGGTGTGAATCAGTAAGTGTATGCTCCCAATGCCTTTCTGCTCTGGCAGCTGCTGCTTCACTGAGCATGCCCTTCAGCGTGGGCACCCATGCCTGCTTTCCTCCCCTCCACAGCTCTGAGTGGCAGAAGTGCCCACAATTCTCTACCCATCACCAAATGTCTGCCAACAGTTCCAATGCTAGCATCTGGGTCCTCAAAGTAGTGCTGCTGGGAAGTGGTGGGCCCTGTAAGAGGTGGGGCCTAGAGGGAGGTGGGCAGACCACTGGGAATGCTGCCCTCAAAGTCACAGAGAGAGATCTCCTGGGCGCCTAATTGTTCTTATCAGAGTGAGATGTTAGCAGAAGAAGACTCTCTTGTCCGACTTCCTGTGTGGTCACATACCTTGCACAGTGAGGCCACTCATGAAAAATCCTCACAGCAGCTCAGCCCGTGCTGTGCCTGGAGCCTAAAACTGTGAGTAGATAAACCCTTCTTTACACCTTACTGGTTCCAACAGAAAACAGACTCCATGCCCAAGCCTTTTAGTTCCCTACTGGCCACGTGCTGATCATGTGACTTCAGCCCTCCACATTCCTAGGGTTCTGCACCTGAGATCTGCTCTACATCCTCTCTGTATTTTTTTCCCTTAGTCCATGTGCTGCTTAACCTCCCTTGCCAGCTTGACTAGCCTTAGAATCACCCAGGGACACAACTCCGGAGTTGTCTGGAAGGCTTTCCTATAAAGGTTTAATGGAGGAAATAGCATGTCCTGCCCTGAATGTGGGCAGCACTGTCCCACAGGCTGGGGTCCTGAACTGAAGACAAAGGAGAAAGTAAGCTGAGCACCAGCAGTCATCTCTCTGCTCTTCCTGACTGTGGGTGCCATGGGACCAGCTGTTGCTTTTGCTGTCACACCCACNATGGACTGTGAACCTAAACTATGAGATGGAGTGTAACCTTCCTTCACCAGCTGCCCTTGTTGGGCATTTCATCACAGTGGTGTGGTTGTTGATTCTCAGAGGGTATGATTGTGTCACAGGAGAGCTCCCAAAGCCTTTTGGAGGTCCCAGACAAAACAATTCCCATAGTGACTGTCTTGGTTAGGGTTTCTATTGCTGTGAAGGAACGCCATAACTAAAAAGTAAGTTGGGCAGGAAAAGAGTTTATTTGGCTTACACTTCCACATTGCTGTATCATTGAAGGAAGTGAAGACAGAAATTCAAACAGGGCAGGATCCTGGAAGTGGGAGCCATGGAAGGGGCTGCTTAGGGAAACTTTGGGAAAACTTACACCTGCCACTGTGAGCATGACGGCCCCCAGTCCCGAGACGTTTTTCATAGGAGGTCAGTGGTCAGACAACAGGCATGATTTTTTAAAATTGAGCTTACATGATAAAATGTACAAACACTTGAGGGTATGCAACTCAATGAACAAGGTGTGCTGTCACAAAACTGGGCATGGGCAAAGGAGTCATCAGGTAATGATGAGTCACCTGGTGAGATGGCTCAGTGGGTAAAGACACTTGGTGCTGAGTC
This sequence comes from Bramus lutescens, assembly GCA_001685075.1. NCBI lineage: Eukaryota > Metazoa > Chordata > Mammalia > Rodentia > Cricetidae > Bramus > Bramus lutescens. Next base: position 63,264 of record LOEQ01001431.1, read on the forward strand.
TGGTGTCTTGGGTTTGACCCCTGGAAGCTATGTAAAGGTGGAAAGAGAGAACCTATTTCACACAAAGTTGTCCTTTAATTTCCACATGCAGTGGCTCATAGGCCCACATACCACACTCACATGGGGCATGCACTCATTAACACATCCTTTTTTTTTTTTTAAAAAAAAAGGATCCATGAAGAGGTAAGACAAATGGGTGGCTCACAGTAACCTCTAACTCCAGCTGTATGGGATACAAAGCCCATTTTTGGCCTCTGTGGGCATTTCACTCATGTTCATAAACCCACACATAGATACACATGTATACATATAATTAAAAGTAAAAAAGAAATCCTTAAAGCCCGTGTCTGCCTGAAAACCTGAAACCCAAAATGCCTGCAAATGGAAACTACTGTTATGTTTGCCCAAAAACTTTTAGGTTATGAGTTTCTAATGCTCATACTGAGGTGCTCAGCCAGTAAAGGCTATGTGCATTCCAAAGCCAGAAGGCTCTGACCTTGGAATATGTCTGGTCCCATGACCTTGGAGAAGGGATGCTCGTGTGTATGATGGCCTCAGCTCCTTCACTGTGCTTCTCTTTGATATGCTGTCTCCTGGGCAGGGGGCTGAATTATGTCTCTCCCAAACACAGATGCTGAGCACAAACACCAAGACCTCAGAACATGCTTATATTTAGAAAATGTTTTTGTTTTAAAAAAAATACTAACTTATTTTTATTTTTGTGTTTGAGTGTCTGGTGAGTGAATGTGAGCCTGTGAGAAACACAGCACAACATGAGGAGGTCGGCTCTCACCTTCTACAGTGTCTTTGAGGCAGGGTATCTGTTTCTGCTCTTTTACTGTATCCTGGAACATCAAGCCTACTCTCCTATCTTCATTCACCTCCCACCTCACCATAGGAATGCTGGGACCACAGGAACACACAAGTGTTTCCTGACCTCCAGGCATTGACCAAAGGTACATACTAGTGATTCTTATGCTCTGGGGATCAACCCCACACAGTCTAGCCTATATGAGTAGCACCATTACCTGCTGAGTGATTTTTTTCTGGCCCCTGGTCTGATATCTGAGCCATGGTCTAACCATGTAGCTAAGGCTAGCCTTGAACTCACCACCTTCCTACCTAAACTTGCTGAGATTATAGGCATGTGCATGCAGTGGGTGCAACAATGCTCTTAAAGAGGTAAGTATGTATGATGAGGGGCAAGCTAGAATAAAAAAGGTAGAAAATGAAATTAAATAGGATTTCAGTTTATAAGACTCCAACTAGAATCTTATTTTGTGCACTCTCTAGAAAGAAGACATGATGCTTTAAAGAAAATGGGATTCCTCCAGATGCCAACACTGGCAAGGTGAAGGTTTTGGTTCTACAATAATGCCTCTATTTCCCTATCCTCTGTAGTAAACATAGCATCTAGGGAAACACATTTACACATGGTTCTGGGGGACCAGATATACAGCCCTTGCCCTGTGAATGGGGTTTTCTTCCATGCCCACATTCTATTCACCTCAAAATGCCTGGGAATTGAGGTTTGGGGTCCAGGAGGAGGACATCGCCCCTCCCCTATCCTGCCCCAGATCATGCTCCCCTGGGACCTTCCCCCTCCAAGTTCCTCTGGCTAGGCTGAGACCTCAGGTGGAAGCAAGGAGCTTGGTGGGTCTCAAGTTCTGGCCACCAGCCTTGCCACCTGCTGGACCCACTTGGGCACAATAACTTTTGTACCTTGGACAGCTCCAGCCCACAGGCCTAGGGACCTTCCTTTTCAGAAAGAGTTGTTCTCTCAAAGCCCTCAGGGTACCTGATTCTTCTCCCTGAGGCCCAGGCTGATGATGTCAAAGTTCTACTAATGGCCTGCCTGCCCTAGTCTATGAGTGGGGAGACTGAGGACCTCCAGAAGGTCGCATATCCCACAATGCACAGAGAGACTCAAGGCAGGACGGAAGCCAAGGCTGTGGGCTCCTCTGACAGGCAATGCTTGCTGGCCTGAGCCCCAGACCCACTGCCCCCATCTGTGAGCTCCATCCTCTTCTGAAGCATCCACACTTGAGTTGAAAATAGCCCCTGAGCCATCTGCTCCACACCAATTCAGAGGCGGAAGCGGTGCCTGCTGTGGGGATTGAACACCCCAGCACTCTGCATGGCTGGGGCTGGCTGATCGACACGTGGGAGAGGAGAGAGGCTAAGGCTCGATGGTGGGGGCTGAGCACCCTGGGCACAGCTCTCAGAGCAGATGTTAGAAAACAGCAGATGTTGGGAACCCACAGTCTTGGATCCAGGAAATGACTGCTTCCAGGCCTTGGGCAAGATGTCATTCTCCCACTAGAAGATGGAGATGCCTCTGAGTCCTTTCACATTTGCTGAGGTCACACTGTATGGCTGTGTGTCATGAGGGTAGAGGAGCTGTCTGGACATTCTTGGGAACTTTGGGTTTGACAACAGCTTACAGGAAGAAAGAAGTCATAAGTCCTGGCTGTCATGAGGTCACCCCATTCCCAACATCCCACCAATACTAAGGAGAACACCATTCCACTGTCAGTGAGATATGGAGATTCACATTCTCCTAAGAATTCTTGGGCCTGCTATTTCCTCCATTTTACAGGTAAGGAAGCCTCAGAGAGGAAATGCAAGTGGTCTGTGGTCACACAGCTGGTCTAGGCCTGTGCTCCCAATCAACTGTTTCATGAAATTTCTGAATGCTTGTGTTCAAGGAAGCTACAGACATGGACTTTGCACATACCTCCCAGGGAAGCTGAAGCCCCCCTGTAAGGCAAAACCATCTTGGGCTAAAGCTGAAAGAGAATCAGCCCAGGAAACACATTCAGGTGAGGCATTTGTAGAACATGTTACTGACACTATGAAAGAACCCCTGAGCACCTCAGCAGGAAGGCTGGGAAAGCTGGTATCCTCTGTGTGTGTCTCACTTCTGCTTTAAAGGGAGGCCAGTCTCAGAGCTACCCTGAAGTCATGTGTCCTGGGGCCAATGGCTCCTTTCTATAAAGTGTTGGGATTGAGAGAGGCAGCTCCTGTTGTCCTCAGTGTTCCAGCTCTGTCCTATGTGCCTGGAGGGACCATACAAGATGGGTACCCAGGATCCCACTCCTTAGGCTCAGTTGTATTCCAGTTCCTGGCACTTTGTAGAATCACAGAGTGTTCCTACAGGTGGTGAGGGGACTCCAAAGAGCTGGTTCCATGGGTGCCCCTTCTGCATCACACCTGGGGCGCTGGGCAAGGACTCTGTGGGGCACTGAACATCAAGTACTTAACGTACACCAAGGAAGGCTCTCTAAGACCATGCAGTTTATGGAGGTAGCCAAGTCTCTAAAGTGCTGGCCATGCAAGCATGAGGACCAGAGTTTGGTCCCTAGGACCCACATTTTAAAAAAGCCTGTCATAGCAACATGTACTTGCAATGTTGGTAGGTTAGTGCTAAAGATGCAGGGACAGGAGAAGCCTGGAACCTGCTGACCTATCTGAATCAGCAAGTTCCAAACTCAGCAAGAGACCCTGTCTCAAAAATAAAGATGGAGAATGAGGAATACACCTGACAGTCAGGCGGTGGTGGTACACAACTTTAATTCCAACACTCAGGGGGCAGAGCATCTCTGTGAGTTTGAGGCCAGCCTGGTCTACAAGAGCTAGTTCCAGGACAGGGTCCAAAGCTAAAGAGAAACCCTGTCTCAAAAAAATAAAAAAGGGGGGAGATAAAAAAGGTAAAGACACCTGACGTCAACATACCTGGTTTACATAAGCACGCATGCACGCACGCATGCACACGTGCATGCGCGCGCGCACACACACACACACACACATACACACACACACACACACCTTAGAGCAGCGTGGGGCTGTGACAGAAACCAGAGATGTAGGTGACCACAGAGTGGCAGGCAGGGTTCACTGCATACCCACATCTCTCTCCTAGCAGGTACCACTCCCCAGCCCAGCCCTCTACCAATGGTGGGTGGTGTTGGGAGCTGGTATATAAATGGTTCAGTTTCCTTGCCTTGGATGGGAATACCATAAGCTTTGTGCTTATACTAGTGTCTCAGTTAGGGTTTCTATTGTTGTGTTTAGAGACACAATGACCACAGTAACTCTTTAAAGGAAACCATTTAATTGTGGTGGTTTGCTTACAGTTCAGAGGTTTAGTCATGGCTGGACATGGCAGCATGTAGGCACACATGGTGCTGGAGAGGTAGCTGAGTTCTACATTGTGTACAGGCAGCAGGAAGTGGTCTGTCTCACTGGGCATGGCTTGAGCATATACAAGGTCTCAAAGCCCACCTCCACAGTGACATACTTCCTCCAACGAGGCCACATCTCCAAATAGTGCCACTCCCTTTTGGGGCCATTTTCTTTCAAACCACCACAACAAGCTCTCACTGTCTCCCAGTGTGGCAAGTTCCAACTGGCCACAGGGGTAAGTAATTGCTTGGTGACACCTTTGTTCCTGTCTGGCCTCACTTCTTCTCCCTTCCAGCCTTCCTTGGCCTTGCCTAATGTCAAGATTGGTTTCTACAAAAAACAGGCTGAAGATAAGACCAAAACTGGCTTCTGAGAGAGTTTGGACTGAGACAAGGAAGCATTCAGACTGTTGTCTTAGTAATCAGAAGTGGCTAATGACCAGAAGGCTGGATTTGAATCCAGTCCCACTTCACCTCAGAGGCTTTGCTTCAATCCTTACACACAATAGGAAGAACTAAGGGCAAATGAGAGGGCTTCGGAGCAGTGATCATGAAGGAATACTAACCAGTCCACACGCACTTCATTCATTCATTCATCCATTCATTTAGCCAAAGGCTTTTTTAAAGTTCTATTTTCATTTTTAATTATGTGTATTTGTGTCTGTGTCTGCATGGGGGTGCATGCATCTGAGCATAGGTACTCACGGAGGCCAGAAAAGTGTGTCTAGACTTCTCCTGTGGATCACCTAAATGTAAGATCAGTTAGTACTTTCTGAGAAACCTTTGAGAACAGTTAACAGACTCACACGTGCATATGTATGTGACCTACACCACATGTGACCTATGTGACCTATATCATGGCAAATATAGGGCTGGGCATGAGAGCTTGACAAGCAGGGGCAAAGCTGTCATGTTTAGTATGTCATATTGCTTAGGCCAGAGGTAAATAACTGTGGGGTGCAGGGCAATTAAAATTTATGTTCCATTTTCCTCCTTCTCTTCTCCCCTCCTTTCTTGCCTCCCTACTCCCTTCTTGCTGGGCCCTATGCAGTGCCCCTAGGATATATGGGTGACATAGATTCTGCTCTTGGAGCCTGGGAATGACAGATCAGTGAAAAGCACAAATCAGTATGGAGAACCAATTCCAGCTCAGAGGTAAGGCCCACAGCAGCAGCTGATCCTGCTCAGTGATCTGAAACCGAGAGAGGGAGCTTTGTGGTTCCAACAGGGGATGTCATCAGCTCAAGGCATAGCCTGGCTTTTCTAAAGTTGAGTCAAGCAAACCTATAGTTCAGTAAGGCTGCACATTTTATGTGTGCTTCTCTCTCTCTCTCTCTCTCTCTCTCTCTCTCAGCTTTTTGGGATAGGTTTCTCAGCAACTTTGGAGCCTGTCCTGGAACTAGCTCTTGTAGACCAGGCTGCCCTTGAACTCACAGAGATCTGCCTGTCTCTGCTGGAAATTAAAGGTGTGTGCCACCACTGCCTGGCTTATATGTGTTTCTAATATCCTGCTTTGGTGTCACAGTGTTAAAAGTCCCCAGACCTTGATGACAAGCACACCCTAAGAGAAGTCTTGGGAAGCCAGCCAGAGGGAGCCTTATGATTGGCCAGTCACAGCAAACAGAGACTCAGAAGACTGGACAGAGAGACCAGTGAGCAGAGACTAATAAGAGGGAAAATATGTCTGTTACAGTTGAAGCCATGAGACACGCTTATATCTGAAGCCTGCACTGAGCCCCACAGCAGATATGTGGGTGCACATCTTTCTGGGCAATCAAAACTATGTTAGAACATAAAATATTTCACTTTACTGTGGAATAAATGTTTTCAGTGTTCCCTGAGGCGAAATTAGCTGTTTTTTTCTTCTATTTTTTTCTGTTTAACACAGAAACAAGCAGGACCCTAAATCTATAGACCATTTCCCCTTTCAGAAAGTACATTTTTCTCCATACAGCACTCTGTGCAGAAAGATCCAGTGTGTTCTGAGGCATGCAAGTCTCTTATGTTTTGAGGCTGAGCACCTGCCCCTCTGAAACACGCTCTTCCATTCCCATGGAATGTAGCAAGAGCACGGCTCTGAGAAAGTTCAACTTCAGAAGACCCACATTCAGACATGGCATGTCCCTCTCAGGCTCCTTGGCTACCTAGCTGCTAGCATATGCTCCTCAGGTCACAGAAAGATCTGTCACCCCCAGATCTACAGAGTCAGTTGTAGAAGATGTCTCTACAGTAGGACACCATATTGGCGAGGTCATTGTGTCATCTCAGGGGGACATTTACAGCTCTTTAGGAGACAGACACAGATGCTGCAAGGCCTAGGGCTGAGAAGATGCTCCAGGAAGGCTGGCTTGTTGGTAGGACATGGCAGGCCCACTGTCCCTTGGCTGATGGGTACAGCCTGCCCAGGCATGACAGGGCTTCGCAGGCTGCCCCTCTCTATCCTCCTTTGATAATCATGCCAACTTCACACTCTCACCCAAATGACCATGGAGCTTTGCCATTCCCTGCATGCAGTCACTCTGGACGCTGATTCTTGAGCCATGGATTGAGTGACAATACTTGCTGAGGGGCAGTGAGTGACCGGGGAAAGACAGAACACTTGGCGAGGCAGGTGGCTTGGTTCCAGTGTGACCTGTCATTGGTGCACACCTGTGACAGCTTTGGCACACATGGCATGTGCAGTAGAGAAATGGTGTGGGAGAATTGTCTGTATTCTGTCAATTATGTTTTAAATAAACACTGATTGGCCA
>LOEQ01001431.1:77680-88113 GCA_001685075.1 Bramus lutescens
AGGGTGTAGGAGGCACCTTTGGCTGCCAGCACAGGGGGTGAGAGAGGGAGAGAGTAGGTGTTGAGGACATTGTGCCACCACTGGATCCAGCCATGCCTGACGTCCATCCCAACACGGTCCAGTTACTCAGGCCAATCAATTCCCTTTTGTGTGTAAGGCAGACTGAATTATTTGAACAGAAAGAAAGCCTGGCTTGAGAAACTCAGAGACTTCTTGGGCCGACAATAGAAATGGGCGTGGAACTTGGGGTGGGGGAGAAAAAGATGGTTCTTACGGGGAGAGGTTAGAAGAATAGGAAAGGAAGCTAGAAGAAGGGAGGGGAGGGGGAGAGAATAGCACAGGATGCGGCCAACTGAGGAGAGTAGCAGAAAGTGGCCCTGGACATGGCAGGAGTGAGGCCAGCTGCTCCTGTCACCTCTTCTGCTATTTATAAGCCCAGGGCTCACAACGTCACACCTGTTAATCTCTGCCCTTCAAGCACAGATTTGTTTCCCAACATGTTCCAGATGAGATACTCTTCCTCTCTGAGAAGCGCTGCCTGCTCCCCTGACGTCCTTAGTTTTGTGGTGCACGTCCCAGGGTGAATGAAGTTAAGTAGGGTGGGTGCAACGTGTTCTTAGATACAGCAGAAATGGCTGACACTATTAGTGGCAGGAGACAGGGGAGGACTCTAGCATCCCTCTGCATAGACAGCTACAGCCCAGAGAGATGAGCCTGTGGCACTCACTGGGTTTGCATCAAGCCTGTGAGGGGGTTGGAGTGCATGGAGAAGATGTGCTGAGCCCACAGGCGCCTTGCAATTCATCTTGACTTGATGATAAAGGAGCACCCAGGGCTGGAGATGTGGCTCACTGGCAGAGTGCTTGCCTAGCATGCGTGAAGCCTTAGGTTCAATCCCCAGCACCGCAACAAAACAGTTGTGATGGCACATGCTTGTGATCTTAGCACTTTGGGGTCAGAGGCAGGAGGATCAGAGATACAAGGTCATAGAGAATTTGAGACCAGTTTGGGCTGGAGACTCTGACCATGGGATTTTAAAGAAAAATAATAAAGGAATGTTCAAGGGGCCTGAAGTCCATGCAGGAGTGGGAGCTGGGCACCTGCATCTCCACGGGGATCGAGGCCTGCACCCTGGGTGTTCACATCCCAGAGAGTTCCATTTAGGCATGCAGCAGGCAGCTCACACTTGTGAGCTGCTCGACAAGATGCCTTTCAAGTCTCCGCACTGAACAATTTGGTTTCCATTTTGGGAGGAGTCAAGTGGCTCCGAAGTTAAGGAGAACCACGCTTGCCTCACGCAGTCTTTGATCAGGGTGCGTTTGACTCCAACTCCCTAAACCTGAGCAGCTGGTTGAGACCCTTTCAAATACAGCAGGCAATTAAATTTTCATAAAAAAGAAGTAGGGACTCCTGGGATAATGAGATGGGAGCGGCTCAAAGGCAGCAGCTGAGCTGCAGAGAAGCCAGTGAGAACCAGAGAGCCACAGAGTAGTGGACACCTTCAATAATGAGGCGCCACTGCCAATCACAATGGAGTCCTCAGGAGCCAGGGCTCTGCAAAGGCAATATATGTCCCCAGATTTTCAGGATGGCTGGGAAGAGATGCATAGGACTGGCCTCTGGGGTAGGAAGGACAGAACTGGGCGGGTGGTTAAGGAGAGGCATGCAAGCCACCTGGGTCAGCTCAGGTTCTGATGTAACTGGAAAGTCAAAGAACATTCTAAGAGTTTCCACTCTTTTATTCATTGGTCCTGGTTGGATTCCTGACCTCACCTAGTCAGTATCTCCAATAATGTGGTTCCTACAGCCTGTAGCCTGCTGGGTGCCCCCCTTCACCCCATGCTGTAGTCTACCAGGGCCTGTCATGGCCCATTGTCCCATGCTCCAGTTCGTCACCCCACACCCAGGCCGTCACCACACACTGCTGCCCATTGTTCATCAGCAGGTCCTGTGGATGAGTCACTTGACATTAATCCTGTCTCTCTTCCACCATTGCTACCATCTCCGGCTTGAAGGAGGTGGCACCTTCCACCTGCCCCTTGATGTCTCATTGGAACTTTGTTCCACAGTGCCTCTTCAACAGTGTGGATGCCATTCCAAACGCATGTGTCTCCTGCAGTCTCCACTACCCTCCTCCCAGCACCACCTCTGAGTTCACCAGGCACACAATTCTTTCCTACCCCAGGAACTTCCCAAGTACAGCTCCTCTGTCTGCAGCACTTGCGTCCTGCTTTCTTCCTAGGGAGTCCCTCTGATTACCCAGTCACTGTTGCAGGAAGACCTTCCCTGATCTACTGTGCCTTCTGTTGACACTCCAGAGACTGAAGACAAGGTTGACCTTGAATCAGAGGGTGGAGCTAGCTATTAGCTGACCAGAATTGCCATAGAGGTTTTGGAAGATGTTGCAGAGTATTTCTTTACTGTGTGAAGATGGGTCATTATGATTGGTTTCATAAATAACTGAATGGCCAATAGCTAGGGGGAAAGAGGTTAGGCAAGACTTCGAGGGATACAGAGGACTCTGGAAAGAAGAAAGGTAGAGACAGTAGCAGACTCTGAGAAAGTCTGACATGCCATACTGAGGAGAGAAAAATCAAGCCATGTTGCAGAACGTAGATTAAATTCATTGGTTGATTACGTTATAAGAACTAGTTAGAAAAAAGCCTAAGCTAAGGCATAGCTTTCATAATAAATAAGAAGTCTCTGTGCCGTTATTTGCAGGCTGGTGGTCTCAATGAGAAAGCTTTCTACAGGAAGACCTGGAACATATAGAGAGACATGGGAAGTAGCAGGGAGGGGCACTTTATAGATGGAGAAACTAAGCCTCAGAGAGGTGAGCTGGTCTACTCAAGGTCTCACGGCTTCAAGCAGAAGAGTTAGGCCTTGAACTCAGTTGAGGGCTAAATTACAACGTTAGAGCAATTGCTAAGTTGTCACCAGCCTGAACGTCCACTAGCAGGAATTAGGTTACATAGTCTCAATTTATACATTCTATAGAAAAATGATGTGGAAGCTTCATTGCAACTCTGCCTGAGCTCCGATCACTTTGGTTTCCTTCTTTGCTTTGGCAGCTGGGGAACTCATAACCAAATTTAAAGCAGCCATGCTGTGATGTAGATTCCTCACGCTGTCATCTTCTGTCTCCTAGCGTCTTCAGATTTCATGCTCCATTTCTTCTGGTGTCACATTGAATGTAAAGAGCCTTTGCTGCCAGGCTGGCTTCCATGGGAGACACGACCAGGCACTGGCAGCTTGGGGTCAGCCTTGAACAGTCTAAAAACCAGGGCTTCCTTATACCTTGTCCCCCAGACTGAGAGCCTAGGCTCTGTCCATCCCTCCATCAGCTACGAGTTAGACTCAGACAGGGAGGAACTGGGGACACTACTCTTGTGCTCTCAGTATCACACAGCCAGCTTCCTTAAAGGGACATGAAGTCAACCAGGCCACTGTGTCAAACATCTTGCTTAGATAATGACATTGAACTCCTGCAAACAACTCTCCAAGAGCATCCTCCTTTTGCAAAAGAGGAAAGTGGACCTCATAGAGGCTAAGCAACTTGTTCAAGGACATATAGCTCTTAAGAAGCAAAGCTAGGTTTAGAAGTAAACTGGTTCTTGCTTTGACAACCACCTGTGGGGTCCAGTTGCACCCATCATTGCCCCAGCAGGTAACCCCTTGCAGAGATCAGACTGGCCTACCAATGTTGGGTATCGACTGACTGGTCTCTTTGTGCTTCCTGGACATGGGAGATATGGTGAGGTGTAGTGAGAAGGTGGTAGCAGAGGCAGGAATGGAAAAGGGGCATGAGCAGCAGTTGGGAGAAATGAAAGAATGGTGTACACAGGCACGCACACACACATGCACACACATACATGTTTGTGCATGCACACAGCATGTGGGAGCATCCCCATTGTTAGACCCGAGCATGGCCAAAGGAGAGATTTTCCGATTTTCCTTTTGATGGTGGCTCCTCCCAGTACTGCCAGTCTCTCTCTCTCTGTGTGTGTGTGTGTGTGTGTGTTGCATGTGTGTGTATGTATGCTTAATGCTTGACATTTTGGTGAGGGCTGAATGTATATGTTTGTGCATCATGCCTCCTGGAGTGGTGCAGCTTTCAATATGGGTAAGACCGCTGTGTTGGCATTTCAGGTACCATGGGTAGTGCGGTTGGCTATAGTCCTGAAAATGGTACCAGTTAGTGAAACTCTCAACAGCACCAAGCATAGCTCTCCACTGACTTCCCGGACAGTTGCATTCCTGGAAACTTTAGGATATATCTGTTGGTGGATTAAGATGTCAAAGACGCTGGGGTCAGTTTCATACAAATGGGGTTCTTACTGATGACCACATCACAGGTGGTTTTCCACATGGACACTGTGGGGCCTCTCTGAGACATGCCAGGCAGTCTTAAAACCCTTAGCTATGGTAATAACCTGGATGCTTTATCCATATTCAGATCAGCTCTCTCCCCACAGTTGTTCCTCCTGGTACCAGCTAGTCTGTCTCCATAGAACCAGACAGGGTCAAGAACCTCATTATAGTCATAGCAATCAAAGCCCTGGCAAACAGGAAGAATGGCTTCTCCTAAGTCAGAAGTGTTCAGCATTGCTAACTTCAACTTTGGTTCATGATCAAAAGAGAAAGCCTTAGAGGCTGGAGAAGGTGCAGGAAATTGCCTTCTCTGCTCTCTGTCTCTGGAACCTGAAGGTCCTGCTCATCAGCTGTGTGACCTCAGGAAATCTGCACAGCTAAGTGTGTCTTGTCACATGCCAACTGTGAGTGAATGCAAGGTAGCCACACAGGCTGGGAGGGACAAGTGCTTCATGGAGAAGCCACAGCAGAGGGGACCCTGGTAAGTGACAGCTGTTTAGATGGCTCCTGGGTCTGTTAATATTTAGGGAACAAGAGGTCTGGTGCTGGACCCTGTATCATGAGCCCAGTAAGCTTCTTCCCAGAATGAGGTCTTCACCTTCTTTCCAACAACTGTGTACCCATAAGGATTTCCCACTCCTCAGTACCTGGAAGGACCAACAGGAGGGTGACCAAGGTACAAATAGCAACACACCTGATTCCCAAGGACAGAAGAGGCTCTTTCCAGGAGGTTTCATGAAAAACTCCATGTTCCTGACATGTCAAGGAACTTGGGGCTCAGAAGTATGATCTAAAGAGGGACCCCACATCCTACACCTCAGTTCTAGCTAGGACCCTTCAGTCAATTACTGAATGTTTGGGGTCCTTCTGAAAGTAAGCTGTTGGGGCTGTGGCCTTATTTGGATTGGCAAGCATGCATAACACTTCCTGGTAAGACCTCTCTGTCACCATGTAAGTGATTCTCCTGACTTACTGCTTTGCCACCCCTGTGGTTCCTCTCCTCAGCTTGTAGACCATTGCTCTGGTTATTACAAAACCTCAGTTTTCCATTTCCTCCACCTAGCTCTTGTTTGAACAAGAGGTAGGCAAAATTCAGACCTACCCATTGCTATCAACTGGAAACAAAAAAACACCGTAAGTTCAGCAGAACTTCCGCAGAACTGTCTACAGATCCTTCAGCAGCTCCAGTGACCCTTCCGCTAACTTAGAAGCAAGCTTGCACTGATATCTCTTACAGAGGAGGGAGCAGAGCCTTTGAGAGGAGACACACCACAAGGGACACGAGAGCCATGTGACCCTAAGGTACATCCCACTCTAGGTAGCATGCTAAAACAGACAGGAAAGCAAGGGCCACTGTCAGCATGCACCTCCATTGTTCTGGCTGTGAAGATGACAAACGGGAAACCTCACCTTCAAAGTACTTGTTCCAGGTCCATCATGAGGACTGATGATTTGTGAAGCTGTCTCCCTCCTCCCAGTATGGTGCTAGTGCTCATGGGCAGCACCCAACAGATATTTATAGATTTAGCAGTAGTTACAGATTATTTTCATGAAACACACACACACAAAGTGGAATGTAAACTTGAGTTTGCAGAGGCTGTTCATAGGACAAAGCTGCAGACAGGGTGCAGAAAGGGGAGGTCAAAGAGGAACACAAAGCCTTAGTAACTGAAACTAAGTTTTTGAAGTGCTGGAGCCAGAAAGGGTCTGAGTCCAATACTGTGGGGTGCTGGTGGAGGGGCGCAGTCTCCAGAAGCACAGTGATCTGCCAGAGCAGCCAGGCTGGAAGACTTACCAACACAGAGCCACAGAAGGTAGTGACAGTCCCACCTGTCTGCACCTGTGGATGCCACTGCCCAAACACTGCCCTGAACATCTGGGAAGCTGGAGGATTCACCAGAGTTTCTAAGAGTGGGAAGAAAGGGAATTAATGGGGTGCTAAGCTGGAAGCCTCACTTGGGCCACTTTAACGGTGTCTGTGGACAGAGGATAAATGCTCAAATGTGGCTCTCCACTACCCAGGACACTTGTCACATACCCTGGATGTGGGGAGTCAGAACCTTTTCTGTCCCTCTGGTGACTTAGAGTCGACCTTCCCATTGGAGAGATTGAAATGCCTGCCCCTGATTTTCCCTCTTGGGAAAGGAACTGGTAGGTTTCGTGCAGTGAGTCTGAATAACAGATTTTCCCCAGGATCCTTTTACCATGAAGGCTGAGGCCTTGATTGTGAGTAAACAGCCCCTAGCTCGGTGCCCAGTCCATGTTCAGAGTCCCTCCATGGCCTGGTGGTCTTTTCTGTAATTCTAGGATTCCACTTTACAATCAGAGTTTAGCTTCCATCCAGAGAATGTTCGTTCACTCTTTAGGGATGGGCAAGGAATAAGGATGGGTGGACCCACATCTGGCTCCACTTTCCCTGGTGAGCCACTCCAGCTGTGACTACTGGCGGGTTAACTGTACCCCAGGCTTAGGGGCTTCAGTCCACATCTGACAGCTCTGGAAGGGCAGTGCCTTCCTCACTGGCAGAAGTTGGGCCGTCAGAGGGATCACAGCTTCTTGGAGCCCTGGCAGAAACTACTTGCTGACTTTTTCTGCACTGTCTGCCATCCTGGCTCATATGCCTTCCTTCCTGTCTGCAGAGCTAGCGATGACACACTCCCTGATCCCCTTGCTATAGTCCCAGCTCCTGGCCACAGTTGAGGAAGCTTCTCAACACTGAAGCTGCAGGAACTTTGGCCAGCTTCCTTTCCCACATCAGCTTCCGCAACCTTCGTCATGCTGTGAAATCACCTGGCACCTGGGCTCCTCGGTTCCCAGGATTAGAGTGCTGACGTTTTTGGGAACGGGTAGTCCATATCCTCCACTATGTTTCCTTTGCTCCTGTTTCCTTCTCTATGAAATGGGGACAGTCAGGCCCCTCTGAGTTTTGGAGCAAAAACCGATGAGGTGCTTATCATAAACACATCCTATTAGTTGCTTTTCTGTTCCCGTACCATGACCTAGAAGATTTACAGAACAGTTTATTTGGGCTATGGTTCTAGAGTGTTAGAGTCCACATTGGTAGAGTGGAGGCCTGGTGGCAGGGGCAGGAAGTTGAGGTTTCACATCACGAACTGCAAGCATGAAGCAGAGAGTAAGCACAGGGGATGGTGAGAAGCTCAGAAACCTCAAAGGCCAACTCCAGTGATGTGTGTCCTCCAGTATGGCCACATTTCATAAATCTACCCAAACAGCACCACCAACTGGAAACCACATGCTCAAATGCCTGAGACTACAGCAGGGGCGTTCTCATTCAAACCATCACACACAGGGGTTTCAGGCCATGCTTGAACTCAGGGGCAAAGTGTGCATCTGTAAGGAAATCCTCAGGAGAAAGAGCTACACAGTGCAGTTTGGGACCTAGAGGTGATGAGGACCTCATACTGGGGTTGAAGATCTAGCTGTCTGGACTCTCAACTCTGTCACAACTCACTGTAGAGTCAGAGCTGCCCAGCGTTTTCTGATCTGAAGGCTGAGGTGATAATGGGGATAACCTGGCACTCTTAAGTTCTATTAGTGAGAGGAAGCCACATTCTCAAGGCACCAAGAATGTCTGACCAATTAGTTCTGGTTTTAAAAATCATAGCCACAGCAGACTGAGCTAGGCCTTCATAGGATTTGTTGTTCCCCAAACAATGAAGTCATTATGAATACCTTTATTGATTTCCCTCGATTAAGGGGGTGTTTAGAACAGAGACTACTCGCTTTCTTTGGTGAAATGACCTGAGCATGTGGCTCACCTCTTAGAAGAAAGAGTGGTATAGAAACTTCCCTGTAATGTTGGTCAATGAGCTGGAATGGGCAGGTCCCTGCCAGAGCCCAGCCCAAGACCCCTGGCCTGGAGTCAGGAGCTTTTGGATTCTGCCATGGCTTAAACACAGCCTTAGCCCCTTGTGTGCCACTGTGAGCCAGGCTTGAGCAGCCTTGTTCTCCACCCTGCAGAGAGACAAACCTTGTCCCAGAGCCCAGGTCCCCAACCCATCTCCAAAATAAATTCCACCATAACTAAAGCCTGTACAGAGGGCTTGGCTTAACTCTCCATTCTGTACCAGTGAGTAGGCCATCTTCATCTTCATATGCTCCCCCCAGCCCCAAGGTCTGAAACGAAAAGAGAGAAGCCACTCCACATCGTTGTTATTCTAAGAGCCCACACCGGACTCAGGTATTGGGGAGGGGAAGGTATTCTAGAAATTTCCTTGAAACATATCATCTATTTTCAATAAGGATGTGCTGTCTACAGAGCAGGGCTACTACTTGGGTCTCCAGCTCCCCCAGGTGGGCAGAAGTTGGAGACTGCCCTTGCCTGGTGATGTCAGTGATGGGTCTTTCAGCAGAGATACTAGGGCCTGTGAGAGGACAGTGTGTGGAGCCCAAGGGCACTGTGCCTTGCTGACTCTACAGTGTCAGATGTCGTGGAATAAGGTCTTCTTCTCTGTGTGCATATGTCTAAGAGGTGATGGGAGCAAGGAAGGGACATGGTGTATGGCAGAAGCCTGGGAAAAGCCCAAGTCCATCAGGGAAGGCACCCAGAGAGGCTCCGGACCTCAGCAGCACCGAATGAATGCCAAGCAGGGCTCTGGAGAGTTCTACCAAGGTGAACACCATTACAGTGGGAAGGAGCTCTGGGAAACTTTGTTCTTTCTTAAGGACGCACTCCAGACAGGCCCTCACAAAGGAAGTCAGCATGGCCGGGATCCTCAATACATGGCATCTTGTGATTTCTTGCAGCACCTCAGCTGACGCTTTCTGGCAGCTTTTGAGGCTGGAATTACTGACCCCCTAACATGCAGTTCTAGGAGGCTGTGACATTGACACATGCATCCTGCTTTCCCAGAGTCCACCTGCTGGGTGACTGCAGCTGCTCCCCTCAAAGCGGCCATCCCTTGCTTTTCCTAATGGGATGAAAGTACCAGCTAGATGTAGACCTCGGCTGGTCCGGCAGGGCAGGGTCCTTCTGCCCTTCTGCCCCTGGCCTCACCATGAGACCAGCTCCAGACTGAACCTACTGACCCGAGGCAGAGGGTTGGGGGTGAAGAAGGCCAGCCTGGCCCAGTGAACCCCAGCTGTCCGCAGACCTGTCAATAGAGAACTGTTGAAGAGGCTGGGGTGGTGGCTCACACCTGCCATCCTAGCACTTGGGGGGCTGTACTACGACGAGTAACTCTTCTAATAAAACCTCTTATCTCAAAGGACAATCTGTCTCAGTGTCTCCCTTGAACCTCAAACTCAGACACTGGCTTCCATACTTAGAAATGGCCTAAGTGTGAAATTCTAAGTTGTGTATCTTTAACCATAATTTAAAAAAAATCACTTAGCACAAAGATCTTGGAGAGTGTTAGCAGTGACCGAGTGGCTAGCAGAGTATGGAGTATCCCATATGCTCTCCTACAAGGAGTGACTGTGAGTACCCCATATGCACTGCCTGCTCTGCCTATTTCTCAGAGGAAGGGGGGGCTTATTCACACTGGTGGACAGAAGGCCAGGACCACTGTGGTAAGAGAATTGTGTCTGAGTTAGGGGTCTCTGGGCAGGGTTTAGTTACAGTCCTCTTACTGTGGGAAACTGAGGCTCAGGGGCAACCCAAGGTAACTCTGTAATCTGGCAATTGATTTTGGAAAGTCGAATGTGGACTCTGGCTCCTGACTACATTATTTTCTATTCTACCACAGACAGGCACCTCACATTTCATCCAATCATGGATGGTGGAGGCTAGCCCCCAAAGGCATAGAAAGATGGTTTTAGGAACTCTGAGCACATCTCAAGCCATGTGATCAAGACATCACATGTCTTGATCACACAAAAACACACACACAGATGCATGTGTGCACACACATGTGCACACACAGATTGACAGACAGACATACATGCATGTGTGGCAGATTCTGCCTGTGGGTGTTTCTGACGAACTATAATGACGAATCAACTCCCAGTTTACATCCTACATCCTTCTCCTTTTAAAAAAGTAAGTCAACTTAAGGGCATGCTCAACCTCCCTAGCGATCAGGGAAATGCAAATCAAAACA
>LOEQ01001431.1:89402-99723 GCA_001685075.1 Bramus lutescens
TTGGGGGGGGATGGGAGGGAAACGGGAGGAGGTGGAAATTTTTAATAAAAAAATTGTCAAAAAAAAGTAAGTCAAATACATTGCTGCATGGCATCTTTAGTTTGGGGTAGGGTTAATTAAAAGAAAAAAATACATATTAAAAGGCCAATTTGATTACTGCTGTAACATCAGTGAGGCCATGAATAATTGATTGAACATCTATGTTAATTGCTTCCTGAATTCGTGATTTCGCTGCTGAATATCGAAGAGTAATTTTAAAATTAGTAATGATTTCCTTGCACCTGCATGGCCCAGCTTGGCTTGAAGAATACCATCCATGGGTTTCAAAAGCACCTCTGCTAGATATCTATCCCTCTGCTCCTGACAGCTGGCTCCATTCCCCCTTGGCTAGGGTCTTTAGGGTTTTCTGTATCAAACTCCCCAGAGCTTGTAGGAATATGCCCTCCTGTCTCTACCCACACCCTGATCTGGCAGGCCCAGGTGCCTAGCTCCACACTCCAAGGCCTCCTACTCCATGGGTTTCACTTTATTGTGTCATGGCTGGGATGGGTTCCAGTCCTAGGCAGACTGTTCCTCTAGGCTGTTCTAGAGCACACGTCACCTAAACAAATCCATTACTTTCCTCTGCACATTGCCAGTCCAGCAAACATGGCCTCAGCCTGGCTCTCTGTGCTCAGAGCGATTCTTCCCCAAATAGCCACCAAGAGCCACATTTGTCAGCTCTAATTCTTAACTCTACTGAGGGTCCTTTCTGTGACTTTCAAATGTTACTTTCCAAGAGCTCTTCATGTACTCACAAGAGGCCTCTCTGCTCTGCCGTTTCCTGGATGGAGCAGCGCTCGGAGATATTAGCTAATTACCCTGGCATTTAGAACTTAGCACTTGCATTTTGCACAGGCTCTATTTTCTCCTAGTTTCTGTTTTCATCCGTTTTGGTCCCCATGTCTCTCACACAAGGGCACAGGCTTCTGCTAAGCCTGCATGTCATTTAGCTTCGAGCTTTGCAAGATCTTGCCACCAATGGTTGCTAGACTTCTGCTGGATGGGGTGCAGCTCTGCCTTGGGTGGCCCTGGCAGCGACCATGGATGTTTCTTTAGGTCTTCCTAGGGATCTACCTGATCACCTCTCACCCCACCTTAGAAAACATTGGGTAAGGTTGTCCTTATGATGACCTCTCCTGATCTTTCTGCATCTGAATCTATGTGCTTTGAATAATGCAAAGCTTATGGTTATACAGCAACAAGCAGGTGGGGGAGGGAAAAGTGGATCACCAGGGATCAGAGAGTATTGACCTGGGGGTGGTCCAAGGAGGAGAGGGGCTGGGGTGGGATCCTCAGGCTTGCCTGGCTCTCTGGCTATAGGGTGGGGAGAACCAACACATAGTTAGGCTATACTCAGTCCTCCAGGCATCAAGTCCTGAATAAATCCTCCATGGAGTCACCTGCTCTGGAGTTGCTGCCTGAGATCACAGTACCACTGCTTGTCCCTGGGAGGACCCTGGAAAGAGGGGATAGAATGGGGTTGGAGAAACTCTTAGGATCCAGTGCCAGGCAAAGTTACCTATTCCACCCTGACAAACCTGAGGCTAGCATGACAAAAAAACAAGACTAGTGATGCTCAAATGAAGTTATGGCTGGAAAGATCCCTGGGAAGAGCAGCCGGCATGGAGCCCATTCCAGACAGGATTCATGGCTGGTGGCAGCTGGAGCTTGAACACATGCAGGTGCCTGAGGCGGGCATAGGTTATGGTAGCTCAGAACAAACAACAGCATCTATACACAGATGTGCAAGGCAGAAGTCAAAAGGAGCCCGTGTAGTCATTGGAGAAGTAGAGGCAGGGACATAAGGACAGGCCCCAGGAAAGCAGGCAGAGGAAAGGATGCCTCTTTCATATGACGGAAGAGGGACTGCTGTAGTAGAGTCTGTCAGTGGGAAGCCTTTCTGTCTGACTAGGTTGAGGAGCTGCAGATCATGGCTAGGTCTCCAGAAGGGCCTAAGGCCTTCTGCTACCCTCCTAGAGTCAGACAATGGAGGAATGGCAGGGCAGGGAACTGCTCAGTCTAGAGTCTTCCCCTGGGCTCTGTCTTCCCAGCTGCTGGGCTGAGCGTGGCACTAAAGACGGCAGAGCCTTTAGATGGGACCTGGCTGGTGGAAGCGGGTCCCTGAGGGTGTGCTGCTGAAGTTGCACCCACTCCTGGTCCCAGTCTGGTTTCCTCTGTTTCCTCCCTGCAGCCTTGTGGACAAGCTATGCCTCTTGCTTCTGCCACTGGAGTCATGGCCTCCACTTGCAGCCCCTTCCTTGATATATTGATGACCCCTGAGCTATAACTGTGAGCCCCAAATGCCTTCTTCATGTATGTGTGACTGTGTGCTTGGCATGCATTTAAGTGAGCTATCTCCTCACCTCCCCTTCCTACTTTGCCAGTTCTTTTTTTGTTGTTGTTGTTTATTTTTGAGACAGGATGTAGACCAGGTTAGCCTCAAAATCACCGTGTAGCCAGGATGACTTTGAATTCCTAGTCTTCCAGTCTCTTCCTCTTGAGTGCTGGGATTATAAGCATGTGCCACCACACCAAGTGACCCAGTACCTTTCTCCCTCAGCTTCTTTCAGGCATTAGTTAGAGTGACAGAGACATGGGTGTTGCTCATACAAGGAGGGAGCTCTGAGCACTAGGTAACCTGCATGACCACAGGCCATGTCTGCTGGGAGCCTTATTGGAATCTTATTGGAATTCCAGACA
This sequence comes from Bramus lutescens, assembly GCA_001685075.1. NCBI lineage: Eukaryota > Metazoa > Chordata > Mammalia > Rodentia > Cricetidae > Bramus > Bramus lutescens. The sequence continues at coordinate 92,145 of LOEQ01001431.1, forward strand.
CTGCCCACCAAGGTGATGTTTATAGAACAGACCTGTACAAGAATCAGATGCACAGGAGAACAGTGGGTGGGGTGGCCAAGGTGGTGGCCATTTCTGTCATGCCACAGAAAACCCAAGAGATGCCCAGGGTCTCCAGACAACAGCCTGCTTCTTCTCTTTGAGTTATGGGTAATTAATTATCAGGCTGCAGGGTGGGGGGTGGAGGGGAACTGAACAAGGCTCCTGGTGCAACATTGGGCACAGTGGAGAGCATGTCTCAGTTATTGATTTCTCTTGTCTTCTGTCCCAGTTTAAATACCTTGGGTGCAGCTAAAGGACCCAGGGCTAGGGAAGCCTGAGCCTGGGCCAAAACCAGGTCTCTGTCCCCCAGGGCTCTGGTTCTTCCTTGCTCCTCTGACCCCAGAATATGCTGTTTCCCTAGGGAACTTCCTCAGATTTGGGCACTCTGAGAGGACTCTGGCTGTGCAGTTTCTGCTCTGACAGCCAAGAAAGAATGGCAGGCCCACAGATGTGTAGACGTGTACTGCCAGGTAAGGGCAGGGTGGACCTGTGAGCCTGGGCCTCCTTTCTGATACTGAGCCATAGGGGAGGGCGCCCCGAACCGAGAGCCTCTCATGACTCCCAGCCTTCCACTGTCCACTTCACGTTCTGATTGTATCCTGATCTCTGCTCCTTCCATGGTCACAGCAGTGCCAGTATCCAGAATTCCTAGGTTTGAGCCTACACTATCATCAGAAGCTGTGTGATCTAGGGTGAAGGGCACCGCCTCTCTGAACCCTCCTTTTTTGACTACTGTGGGATGAGTACTATCACACACCTGCCAGAGTGGCTAAACTGAAAATGATCCCTTGTGCCAAGTCTGAAGGGGGTGGGATAACAAACGGCCCATGAATCCGACCTAAGAAAGAACAAGGAAAAATAAGTCCGCATCCAGAGTTGTGCTGAAGGTGCTGAAAACCACAGAGCGGTTCCCTAACAGACTCCTGGGGCTACTGCCAGCCCTTCCACTTTTGATCAGGCTTCCTAGGGCACTGGGATCTGTGCTTCCTTCCTGTGACCCCAGCACACAACACAGGATATGGCATGCTGCATTGCTCAGCACATGTGTGTCACAGAGGAAGTCACCAATTGTGTTGCAGTATTGTATTGTGGCAGCTGTTATGGCTGTTCATAACTGGGGACCCAGGAATTGCAGGTGAACACTCTGAACATGACATTTGTGGGCCACAAAAGACTGCCAATAAGGATATACATGGAAGATTCTTCTCTGGCTCTGCCAGGAATCAAAATATTGCCACAAAGGACCCATGTTTTTCATTATATAGGGAAATGCAGGCAGGATTGATTGAGGTCTTTGCTGTGACCAAAATACCACTAAAACTTTCCTTTAAGGGCACCAGCCATCGGAATCTGGCCAAGTCATTGAACTTCAGCCCTAGGCTTCCTGAGCTTTGAAATGGGGAAGGTGTACAGGACTGTGTGCTGGGAAAGGCTTTGATATTTGCAGAGCCAGCACGGAGCAGTTCTGGGGAGGGGTTTGCAGGGTAAATACTGAACGACCTCAGCAAATATCAGCTCCAACTTTTTCACCCCAAATGATTCACACGTTGCTCGGAATTTGCTGGGTGCACGATGTGGCTAATTTAAACATTGTGGCAGGCGAACCCGAGCAGCATCTCAATGCGCACAAACCTTATTTTTAACAAGACATACTTTGGCGCTTGCAAGAACATTTAAAAATACCTTCTCCATTCTGAGGCAGCAGTGTGCCGTCCAGGGGGACGAATCCTCAGTTTGAAGTCTGCTTTCCCTGAGACCGGAACTTGAGTGTGTTGACCAGAGCTAGCACAGAGGCTGCCGTGAGCTTCCAGAGCCAGGAAGCAGACAGATTGCAGGTATGGACCCAGAGTCAAGATCGACAGCCACCACTCTGTCTTGTCCTCTTCACAGAGGGGTCTCAGGAGGGATTGGGTACCTCTGTCACCCACCACACAGGGACATCGTTTCTGGCCTGTGCTGTGAACACAGGGCGAGCATGATGGAAGGGTCATTGCTCCCAGGGCACCCCCGCATCCCAGCCAGGAGACAATGAATGTGGATTGAATAAGCTAGCCGCTTGTTCTGAGATCACTGCTCAGGTTTTATGCACTTTGCGAAAAAGCATACAAGTGGGACAGAGGGCCTCATAACCGAGGTGGACTGGGAAGGAGCAGCCTCGGATTTGACGGAGGAATGGAGCACATGACTCAGCCATACAAATTTGGGGAGCATGTTGGTGATGGGAGGAGCAGCAATCACAAAGTCTCAGAAGGTGGCAGAGCCTGGTGACTCCTAGAAAGGCTTGTGGTGCAGTGTGATAGAAGAGGACCAGGCTGAGACGCGGTGAAAGAAAGAGGCATGGACAGCCCTACAAGCCAGACCCATGTGGAAGTTCTGGGTGGCCTTCGTGGTGGTGTGGGGTCAGAGGCACAAGGAACAGAGGGGACACGAGGTGACACAGGTGTGCTGGCACCATCCATATACCACTTCACGGGAATGGCGTCCCTCAGATGGCTGGAGCTGGTGTCTAGCCCTGGAGCTATGCTTAGCCTGCAGCAGGTGCTTAGTAAGTGTGCAGTGATTACATACAAGGTCCAACAGCTGCACCTTCCTTTAGCAGACATCTGGGGACACTGACTAGAGCTGGCACTGAAGATCCAGGGATGGCAGAGTCAGGGTCCTCATTCCCAGTGCTGTACCCAGCAAGCTCACGCCTTCACACACCAAGTACGTGCTGCTTGTGCTTCCCTCCTTCCCCAAGGCTCTCTTTCATTTACTCTCAAAACCCAGCCGGCTGAACACTGGGCTAAAGTGCACCCAGTGTGACAGACACCTGAGGCCCTTGCAAGCTGGCTCAGTCTTTGCCCCAACAGGCCTGGGAGGGTTGCTTTTGGGGCAGTACTTTGAGCATTAAAGACATGATAATCAAAGAAGGATTTCTAATGATGGTTTTCTCTTAGATCTTTCCATAACATTCAGCCAGGTGTCTGGGGAGCCCTTGACCTTCTTGGCAATAGATACAAACAATGCATAGGAAAGCCAAGCCTGTCCCTCTACCCTCCAAGTCCTGCTTCCTTCAGACCCAGACCAGCTGTTCATGGTGAGAATCTTGGCATTGGGGGTACCCTAGCCACACCCCACATTTCACTTTGGCATTTGGTATCCCAAGTGACCGACTCCAAGCAACATACTCTCCTGGCAGCGACTGTTTAAGTCTGTGCTCTCGTTCACTCAAAGTGCTTCCTAACACTCCTGTGATGGGAAAAGAAATGGGGCCCTATTAATAGACAAGAAAGCAGGTTATGGAGGGGACCACCTGAAGGGAGAAGTAAAGATTTATGTGGGACTAGAGGACATTGTACAGGGAAGGGACCCAGATCACCAATGAGGCCTTGCCTGACACAGGCTGGAGACCACAGTGCCACCTTGTTCAAAGACAACCTTGCAGGATGTTCCAGTCTGCCGCTGCTGGCCATGTGCCTGCAGCCCGCTGAGCTCTGGGAGCATGGTGGCAAGATAGACAGGTGCAGCTACTGCCCTCTGCAAGGGGCAATGTGAACAGGTAGAGGCTGTGAAGCCATAGGATCTAACTAGGCAGGGAACTCAGCTGGGACTACTGTGCAAAACTGGGCCTGTGCGGGTGGAGACTGGAAAGGGCCAAGAAGGCCCAGGGAGCTGGAGAGGGCAAAGGATTTGAGGGAGCGATACCAGATACCTGGGGGTGGAGTGAGGGTAGGCAGGGCATGTGGTCACTGCCGTCTGATGGCAGGAGTGGGTATATGGTGCCCAGGTCACCCCTGAACCATGAGGTTGGAATTCAGGTTGCTTTCTTGTTACTTCTATGAGTCCACACGGGCTCATTAAAGCCCCTGGAGACTCTACGAGGGGCTTCCTAGCCACCACGGGACTGTGACATGGACTACCTGCACGGACTCGAGAAGGACAGGTTATGTTTCACCTCACTGTGCAGAGTCAGGCTGGCCACTCTCCAGACACAGGCCATTTGTCAGCAGCTGAGACTCACGGGAGTGCCATGCCATCTCTGATGGACCTCTGCATGCCCTGCCTTTCTACCTTACCTCACTGTACTCTCTCCACACTGTGACCTGATGGCCACTAAAAAAGTTCCCAAAGTGACAGGAGTCCTCCCTCTCCCTATGCAAATGGCCACTACCTTCCCCAAAACTCCGTCTCTCCCTCTAGGTCTCTCAGCCACCGCTTCTAAGCTGCCAGCAAGTATTGCTGGTGTTATCCCCAAGCATATTTTAAATACAAACCCTACGGGCTCCAGATGTCATTGCCTCCCATTCTCTAGGGCTTACACACTTGTCTGGCTGTAGCCTGGCCCCCAGTGGAGCCTCTCTCTGACCTGGAACACTCATGGTCCTGCCTCCTGCAGCCTCTCTAGTGTCTCTTCTACCCTCTGAAGTCACACTACCTGCCTTCTTTCTGTTTCATGAAGAGGCAGCTTCACTTCCGCCATAGGTGTTTACATATGTCACTCCCTATCCCTGGGCCCCCAACCCCCTAGATGTCTCTTCTTCTCGTGTTTCAGAGCTCAGTCTGCCCTCTTCAGCCTAACACCCCAGTCTCTGCCTTATTCCTTTGAGACAAGTTCTCTCACTGAAACTGAGTTAGACTGGTGGCCAGCAAGCCCCAAAGATCTTCCAGTCTCTGCCCTTCATGGTGCTGAGGTTACATATGCTCCATCACATCTGGCTTTTTATGCGGGTGCTGGGATCAGAACTCGGGTCTCCATGCTTGCACAGCAACCCTTTTACCCGCCGAGCCATCTCTCTGGCCATCTTTCTTCTTCCCTCTCTGTGTCTCTCACTTCTACATGTCTCCAACTGCCTAGTACCATGCCTGGCACACAGACAAGTAGCCAGTCCACACTGGTGAAGTGAATGAGTATCATCTCATGCATAAGCATGCAGATAGTATCAGTGTACATTTTTTGTGTCTTCCTAATATTATTATGATTTGCTTCCCCTAGGTAAAAGCTTTGATATAATAGTAGGATATTAAAAAGAATTTATGTGTATGGATGCTTGCCTGAATGTATGTTTGTATACTATGTGGTGTATGCACAGAAGAGGGTGTCAGGTCCCCTAGAGCTGGAGTTACAGTCATTGTGAGCTGCCACGTAGGGCTGAGACTCAAACCCAGGTCCTCAGGAAGAACAGCCAGTGCCCTTAACCATGGAGCCAACTCTCCGGTCCCAGTAGCACAGCATTTAAAAACAGCAGCCTAAGCATTAACAGAGAAAACCAGAAGCTGCCTCAATCCCATGGTACCAGGGTGCATCCAGGCCCCAACCCTCCAGACTTCACTCATCCATAGATGCAGATGGACCAGCCAATCATTCACTGAACTATCAGTGGTCACATGTTCACTGTTTTCCAGTTACTGCACCCAGCACAGGTCCTGACTGAGATGGTAGGCTGGAGTAGGGTTTTTGGCTATGACCAGAATGTGTTTGGGACGGGATAGCTCATTAATCTGGGGCAGCCCCATGCATGGTGCCCTAGTTTGCTTTCTATTGCTGTGATAAAACACTGATCAAAAGTGACTTGGGGAAAAAAAGAGTTTATTCTGCTTACAACTCCATGTTACAGTCCATGAAAGGAAATCAAGGCAGGCTCTCAAGGCGGGAATTGAAGCAGATACCATGGAGGAACACTGCTTAATGTGGTGGTTTCCAACCTGTGTTGCAACCCCTTTGGAAGGTTGGACGATCCTTTCACAGGTGTGGCATACCAGATATCTTGCATTTCAGATATTTACATACAATTCATAACAGTCACAATAATTACATTTGTGAAGTAGCAATAAAATAATTTCATGGTTTGGGGGCTACAACATGAGGAACTGTATTAAAGGGTCACAGCATGAGGAAGGTTGAGAACCACTGACTTAATGGCTTGCTCCTCATAGCTTGCTTGGTCTGCTTTTCAATACCGCTTAGGGCCACCCACCCAATGGTGGCATTCCTCACAGTGGGTTGGGCCCTTACACGTCAATCACCAATCAAGAAAATGTCCCCACAGACTTTCCAACAGGTTGGTCTGATGGCTGCATTCTTCCATTGAGATTACCCTTCCCACATGGCTCTAGTTTGGGTAAAGTTGACAAAACAACAACAGCAACAACCACAACAACAGCAACCAACCAACCAACAAAACCCAAACAAACCAATCAGCACCATCGTGTGTCTGTCCACAGGACATAAGGCATACTGCTCTCGTCACCATGACTGATAACATCTCTAACATTGCCCAGAGTCCTAAAAGATGGGAAACAGAAATTACTTCATAGGACCCACTGGTCTAAAAGAGAAAACAGATGTTTAAAAATGACCCCACATCTCATCATCTCAAGTGCCCAACTCCTGTTCATTGCCTGCCGTGACCTGTATGACTCAGGGATTGACCTAACTGGGGTGATGGGGAATGAAGTACCCACAGATACACATGCAAAAAAACTCGAGATTGGGTAGAACTCAAACTTGGATGTAGATGCCCAGCAGCAGCCCAGAAACCCAGATCATGTCAGGGAGGTAGGTTATTATAAACAGCTGAAGGAGGTAGGTTTAGCTAATCTGAACAGTAGGTCTCTGTAGTGGGGCTGTCTTGGGCTGTAATCATCCAGGAGGTAGGAGGCTGCTGTGGACATTTTCTGCCCATATTGTGAACATCTGCACATGGACTAGCTTTTGCCAGTTCCTGGTGCTTGACCTAGGGAAGGTTTTGCCATTCCCTTTGGTCTGAGGCACTGGAGTCTCTGACATGGCTGGCTCGTGTCAACTACATACATTCACTCAGCATTTCCTCTGTGTGTTCTGCAATGACTCCAGTGGTCCCATAAGTAGAGACTGAGGAGTGGACACAACTATTTTGACATCAGTCCCCAGGGAATCTGACTGGCCCCTCTGCTCACCTCCATGCCAACTTTGCCCAGCCTGAACCCCCAGCATCCCCATGAACTCTAGAGTGCAAGATTTCAGGCATGTCCTTCCCTCCCCCTTACAGGGCTTCCCAGGGGCTCCCCTGCTACAAGAATGGTAGGCACTATTGTTTGACTCTCCAGCAGGATCTCAATAGGGAGGAGCTGTCTCCACAGTGACCAAGGAATGTGAAGGGTGATGGAATTGTTTATACCTTAGGGACGTGGTTACACTCATATGTACTTGTCAAAACTCACAGAACTGTACACTAGAAAATGTGATTTTTTACCACATAATAAGAAATAAGAGGCTGGAGAGATGGCTTAATGGTTAAGAGCAATGACTGCTCTTCCAGATGACTTAGGTTTAATTCCTAGCAACCATGGCAGGTCACAACCATCTATAACCCTTGTTCCAGAGGATCCAATGCCTCCTTCTGGCCTCTGTTGGCACCAGGCATGTATGTGGTACATAAATACTCACACATACAAATAAAATAAATTTTAAATCAAAAAGAAGAAGAAGAAGAAGAAGAAGAAGGAAGAAAGAAGAAGAAGAAGAGGAAGAAGAAGAAGAAGAAGAAGAAGAAGAAGA
>LOEQ01001431.1:99772-112066 GCA_001685075.1 Bramus lutescens
GAGAAGGAGAAGGAGAAGGAGAAGGAGAAGGAGAAGGAGAAGGAGAAGGAAGAAAGAAGAAGAAGGAAGAAAGAATAAGAGGAAGAGGAAGAGGGAGAAAAGAAGAAGAAGAAGAAGAGGAAGAAGAGGAGGAGGAGGAGGAAGAGGAGGAGGAGGAGAAAGAGGAAGAAGAAGAAAAGAAGAAGAAGAAGAAGAGGAGGAGGAGGAGAAGAAGAGGAAGAGGAAGAGAAGAAGAGGAAGAGGAGGAGGAGGAAGAAGAAATACAGTGATTTGGAAATGCTTTCTGGTGTCTGCTGGACTGGCTGCGGACTGCAGCCCCATCATCTTCTGTGCTGACTGCTCAGAGCAGTGGGCCTTGCTTCCCTGCATGGCCAAGAAGCAGATGGAACAGCTCCTAGGGTCTCTCAGCACCTTGTTTATGTGGGAGATTCCTAGTGGTTACCAGGTTGTGGGTACCCCAGGTTTGTGAGTTCTCTTGCTCACAGCTCCAGGCACCCCTCCTCTATAACCACAGCTTCTTCAGGGGAGGAGGTGGCTGAATCTATACCACTCATGAGGAGTCTGAAGCATGTGCCCTGCAGCTGTCTTTTAGTTTCAGAAATGGGAAGCAGCTCCCAAAGACCAGCTAGCTCCTGGGGTCCATGACCTTCCAATCCTAATATACCACAGTTATAGAGCAGTGAACCTGGTAACAGAACTGTCCTGTGGAGAGATGAGGTGTCTGATGTCCAGCACTGGCAGGAGATGTGGGAGTGTGTTGAGATAGGAAGTTTCAGTCACTCATCCAAGCTGGGCACCTACACCTGTGGCCAGCCTAGCGCTGCCTCTAGTTAGTCCCTCATTGTGCTTGAAAACACTTAAGATTTGATGTTGAGGATTTGGAAAGATGACTTAGTATAAAATGTGTTACATTCACTTTTTGCTGTGGCATATTTGTTTAATGATGCAAAGGTATGTTGTATTTGTTTAACTCTGTAAAGCTGTGTTACTGTGCCTGCCTGGTACAGTACACCTGATTGGTCTAATAAAGAGCTGAATGGCCAATAGCTAGGCAGGAATGAGAAACAGGTGGGGCTTCCAGGCAGAGAGAATAAATAGGAAAGAGAAGAAGTAAGGGGGAGGAGCGAGAAAGAGGTGAAGGAGAGGAAGATGCCGGGGGCCAGCCACCAAGCCACACATCCAGGTACAGAGTAAGAAGTAAAGAGAGGTATATAGAATAAAGAAAGGCAAAAGCCCAAAGGCAAAAAATAGACAGGATAATTTAAGAAAAGCCTACTAGAAACAAGCCAAGCTACGGCAGGGCATTCATAAGTAAGAGTAAATCTCCATGTATTTATTTGGGAGCTGAGAGGTGGATCCCCAAAGAACACAAGTAAAAATGATTAAACTACAACTTAGTGAAGCACTTGTGAAAGCACAAGGCCCTGAGGTTGAGCTACAGAATTCATGTGAAAAGAGTCAGGCATGGTGGCACGTGCTGCAATCCTAACACCAGGGAGGTTGGGGGAGGTGCACCCTTGGGACTCACTGGCCAGCTGGCCTGTTCCAGACCAGTGAGAAACCTTGTCTTAACAAACAAACAAACAAACAACTCCCCATACCCAAAACGGACAGCGACTGAAGAATGACACCTGAGGTTATCCTCTGACTTCCTCACATATATGCATGTATACCTGGCATGTGCACACATGTACGTGAACACACATGTATCAATGCATGCCAATGTTGAAACTGTACTGCCCAAGAAACTGGTGTTGAGCATAGAACTCAGGAACAAGATGCTCCCTGAGCTAAAATACATCCAGATCTGAAGCATGGGAGGAGAAGGGGACCATAAGCTATTTCATTCTCTGTTTGTACCCATTACATGCAGAGATACTGTTTTGGGTGTTGTTGGCTGACCTGGGATACTGACCTTAGCATACATGAAGGTTCCTTCACCCATTCTGTGCTCTTCTGGTGAAATATTCTAGGCCCGCAAAGGCCCATGACTCTATCCCCTTTCCTTCTGAATATAGAAACGTGAGGACCAAATGTCACTGATCTCTCTCTTACCACACTCAAGAGCCTCAGCCCTTCTGATCTCTGGCTGGACTCATGACCATGGCCATGGACTCTGAAGCCAACAAGCACCAGCCTTGTAAAGAACATACACATGTGTCTGTATTAGTTCCTCCAGTGCTTATTAACCCACACAGGTGGAAATCAAGATCACCATCCCTATTCAGAGGTGAGTAGATGGAGGTTTTGGGGGCCAGAGCTTAAACTTGCATCTGAGTTGTCTTCCATGTTATCCTTCTATATAACCATACTCCGTCCCGCTGTGGCAACCACAGCCAGTTAGTTCTATGGCCACGGGACTGAGCAGCAGGACTCCCCTCTCTGCTCCAGGAACCTCGGCTGGTCAGAACCTTGGAGAGCTCTAGGCAGCATAAATATGGGATTGGCTCCAGGATGCTGACCTCAGCGCTCTCTGAGCAGGGTTCTACTCTAATCTGAAGAGTTGGCATCTTGTTATCCTGGGCCTTTTGCTGCCCGGAATTGCCAAGTATCTGGATGCCTTATGGGAAAAGAGGTGAGCAGGAGACCCTCAAGTTAAGAGGCAGAGTGTTGGCTACTAAAGCAGACACTGAGGCACTTCAAGAATAGGGCTGGTGAGATGGCTCAGAGGCTAAGAGCACTGACTGCTTTTACAGATCCTGGATTAATTCCCAGCACCCACAGGGTGGCTGTCACCTGTAACTCAAGTTCTGAGGGATCCAATGCCCTCTTTTAGCCTCTGCAGGCACGGCCTGCCCAAAGTATAAATGCTTAGGCAAATGAACATAATCATAAAGTAAATTTCTTTTAAAAAAGAATGACTCCATTTACTTGTTTATTTATTTATTTTATGTATGTGTGTGCATGCGGATGCATGTTCATGTGAAGGCACATGGTTGTGTGTGTGTGGTGTGTGTGTAGGCCACCTAAAGAGATGCCATTCTTCAGGAGATATCCATCTTGTTTTTTGAGACATGGTCTCTCACTGGGATCTGAAGCTCACCAAGCAGTCTAGGCTGGTTGGCAGTGAGCCTAAGGTTTCCACGTGTCTCTCCCTTGCCAGTGTTGGGATTACAACCATATGGATTTTTATGTGACTCCAGTGGACCAATCTCAGGTCCTCACTTTTGTGTTATAAGCACTTTATTGATTGAGTCATCTCACCAGCCAGCCTGCCTGTCTCTCTCCATCATTCCCTCCCCTTTTCCATCTTCCCTCACTGCCCCCCTCTTTTTCTTCCTCCCCTTTCTAACCATCATCTCTGGGCCTCTCCTCCCTGCCTGTGATGAAATTCTTATTAGCAGGATGTGTCTCAGTGGAGTGTTCTCATAGCTGCACCTGGCTTGTCCTGTGATCTTGTCCTGTTCCAACCTTGAAAGGCTTGGGTTCAGACAAAAAAAAAGGACTCAAAAGGAATAGATGACCCTCCAAAGGTCACACAGGCAAGAAATCTCAGAGCTAAACCTTGAACCAGGTCATTACCACATCAACTCTCTAAGACAGATGTGAAGAGACCACACTGCTTTCTGTAAAGGTACCATACTTAGAATTGTCTACCTGACATGGGAGTTTTCTTTGGTAGAAAAGCATTGAACTCAACCATAAAGTATCCTGTATCCCTGTGTTGTTGTCGGTCAACAGTACTACATTGCTTAGCAAAATCAAAGCCCATGTTTCCCAGGGCTGGTGAGGCTCTTTGTAAAGGGATTCCCACCTCGTCTCTGCCTTAGCTCCCTCTGCTATCCACTTTGAGCATCAATCTCAGGACAAAGCCTGGGAACTGGGTTTGTCATTTAAGCCCCTTAGAGTGGGACTTGCCCCTTCTCCAGTTCTGTCTCCCACCATCTGGTTCCCAGGTTTCCCTCAAGCTCCTGACACTCCTCAGTGGTCCCCTCAGTTCCCCATTCTCTCCTCTCAACTACTGTCTCTTCTCCCCAGGGAGACTCTAGCCAACACTTCTCAGTGATGCCCGCATGCTAAGGACCTTTGCTCCATCCCCGAGTTACCTCAATCCTCATGGAAGCTGGGTCTCGTTGAGCTGTGGTTTCATGTTTATTCACCTGGGGACCAGGGACATCTGACATTTGGATATCACCCTTATTCCCTCAGTACTGTCCATTTTGGGGACATGCATACACAAGCATCACTCAGGGAGGTTCTGAACACTGGGTAAGATCCCAAATCAGAATCAGCATGATGTGAAGTTTGTTTCTTCTCTGTGTTGCTAGTGGAGCTCAGGTTTTTGTTGCCTTCTAGGAATGCATTCTACCATTGAGCCATGCCTCCAGCCAGGTCACATTTTAGGTGGAGTCTCTGTCACCAGGCACTATAAGAGTATTTATCCTACCATATCTGGGGACATGATCTGTGCCAAGCACAAAGAAGACGGAATCTGTGTCCTCGAGTGATGCATGTCACACATGGGGGATGGGCGGTCTGTAAGAATCCAAATAATTACAGAGATTATTCTAGAACAGTATGCATAGTATAGTGTTGGATGGGAGGGGGCAGCATGGATTTCAATGGGCTTCTTGCAGTGGGGAGGTAGGGGTATATCAAAGGCACAACAAACTCCAGGGCAAAGTGAAACAGGTAAGGTGCGTGTTGCCTCCCACAGGCCTCTGGGTTTTGAGATCTACCTGCTCTGCTTGGCTAAGTGGTGTTTGGGTTTTGCACAGGGAAGCAGGGAATGGCTGGCAAAGAAGCTGGTCCCAGACAGTAAAGGGGCCAGAGCCATGGGAAGCCCACAGAAGCCTAGTTTGGGAGTGAGCAGAGAAATTGTCCCCAGCATAGCACCCATCAGAGTTGATACTGGGTTAGCAAAGTGTCAGAATGAACACCCCCCCCCACCAGATGTGACTTCCCAGGCTCTGGATGATTGCATGTTTTGTAGGAGACTAACTAGTCCCCCAGTCTCTTCAAGGCAGAGGACCAGGAGATTTGCTCAGCCCCAGCACTACAGCCAATTAAAATGGAATCAAAGCAGGCACTCCGGAGGAAAACAAAAGGCCCTTTCACGGCGGGAATTTGCTCCCATCACAGCCTCACGGTGGATTTATTCTGAAGCGTCTGGTTTCAGACTCTCAGGTTCAGGGCAGATTGGGTTCCCCATCAGCTGGCTCTGTTGTGTTCCCTTCCTCCTGCCCTGGCCACAATATTTCTGGCTTATAGGAGCCTCTGTCTTTTGTCTCTCTGTGTGAAGGCACTGGGTTAGGGTGGGAGCCCGGAGAAAGAGCTGGGGTGACCATGAGGAGCAGAGTTGGGTTAGATGAAGTCTGCCTGCTTGAGAAGCCTCAGGAGAGAGGTGTGCACAGCATGGAAGCTCACCCTAAAGCTGAGGATTGAGGATCACAGACCTCCCCCCATATATATACTCAGGCAACACCTCCAGGCCTCTAGTCCCACAAAGGCTCAGAGATGTTCTGAAGGAGGGGGTACCAATGCCACAGAGAACCTGCCAGTAGAAGTTCCCTTGTGGGTACCACTGGGCACCAGACATGACACTGGGACCTGCACATATAACTTCTAAGACTCTTTGTTGTGGAGGGAACCAAGTACCAAGTCTGGAAGAGGAAAGGGGAAATGAGCACCATAGTGGCTGGTGTCCCCAGAGGCCAAGGCCAGAGCTGACTTACATGGGAGCAGTAAGAACCAGCACAGACAGTTAAGCTGTGAGGCCTGTGATCAGCAACCCCTCCCTACTGGGCTGCTCTCTACCCCAGTTAAAAACTGAACAAGAACTCTGAGAGAAGGCCTAATGTGGGAGGGGACCTGTGAGCTCTGCCACATGCCTACTGTGAAACCTAACTGGGGGTCACTGCAGCCCTGGCTAAGAATGACATTGAACCAGAAGATCTTCAAGATCCTCTCAATGAAATGTCTACTTCGTCATAAATCTGGTCCCTTCTCTAGTTCCCTTTAGGGCTGCAGCCCACCAAAGCCACAGGGGAGGAGGGACAGGTTCAGATGGCATCTGCCTCCCTAGCTCAGGCAGGACAATAAGGAAGCCCATGACTGTCTGGTCCTCTGCCCTTGGAGGTTGAGCAGGGCTCAGGTGGGAGGAGCCACCCCAGCTCCCTCCAGCCACACCTTCCTTTCAGAGAGAAAGAACTGCATTTCTCCCCAGCTAAGCCTGCTCTTGGGCACAGAACTCATTAATATGGGATTAAAGGGATTCCAGGCCCAGGCGCTGCTCCCTAAAGTGCCCAGGGCTAACCTGAGGTCAAGTCCTACAGGCAGGCTGGCAGGTACTAGAGTGAAGGACTTCCCTGACACCCCTTCTTTCCCGCCAACTCTGCTTGTCTGGGTCTGCCTCTTGCTCTCTCCAAGGGCGGCACCAGTGGCATTCTTAGTTCTTGGGTCCTGAGGGAGACTGGTTCTAGAATCCAGCTCACAGCCTTCTTCCTTCTCTCCTCTGGTGGGATTACAGCGCTACTGCTGGCATGCTTCTTACAGAGCTGGGTCCTGCACCTCCCAAGCCCTCTTATCTCTGAAGCTGCGTTTATAAAACCCTCCAACAAGCTTCTTGCTCCATGGTAACACAGGTCTTACTAGATACTGGCCCACATGTGGGACCTGATTCCAGGAGGGGAAGGGGCTCAGGGACCAGGTACCTCCAGAACCCCCACTCCTACACTGACTGGCCCTCCCCTGGAAGCCAGAGGCAGAGCAGGTGGCAGGCAGAGCTGACTCCCTGCATTCTGTCTTCTTCCTTACCCTTGGTTTTGTTGTGTAGATTCTATTTATGGTAAGTAGTGTTATATAGTTTTTAAGAAGCATCATGAAGAGTTAAAGAGATGCCAAGCATGGCAGTGCATGCTAACACCTGGGAAGCCAAGGCAGGGGCATCACCATGAGTGAGTTTGAGGCTTAAAAATAAAACAATAGATTTCAAAAAAAATAACAGAATCAAATAAAATGGGAAACTGATGAAAACAAACATCAGGCTGAGCTGGTCATGCATCCGAATGGCAGTTCACTTGAGTACATTGAGTGAGGCCCTGGGTTCATCCTCAGTACCGTAGAAATGAAAACATGAATAACTACCGGGACCCAGGGTGGGAGGTCTGCAGACATGGTAGAAAACAGTTTGCGGCACTTGGAGGAACTGGTGCTTTCTGTGAGGAAGTCAACTAGGCGCTAGTGGCAAAGCCAGAAGGTGACCTAGGTCATACCCAGCATGCACCATCCCACCACACTGCCTTCCTGCCCTGCTTGAAGACTCTAGGGCTCAGCTTCTCTCTGAACTTACCTTCACCATCACCATCCCTCAGTTCTCCTTTTCCCACCTCCCTCAGGTCCTTGTGTCCTATTCCAAGGTCAAGGGGTGGAGACCCACCTCAGTGAGGCCCCCCATGAGATATGCTGCAAAGAGCTGCTCTGGGACACCAGCAGGGTATCTGTCCTGACCCTCCACAGCGGCTTCCCTTTTGGGGGACTCACCCTCTTTCTTCTGTAATGAAGGGACAAGAGGTTGGGATGCGGTTCCATCTGTAGAATGATTGCCTAGCATGCATGAAGCCCTGGGGGGATCCTCAGCACCTCATAAATAGTGCACAGCAGTGTGCCTCCCAGAGCTGGATGTCAGGCGCACCTGGAACAGCATTAGCACTAATCGCTGTTTCTAAAAGAGGAGCCCTGTGTTCAAATTCGGTTTCTGTCACTCTTTGGATTTTCAAGCCTCGGTTTCCTCTTCCATAAGCTGGGGTTGATAGACCTACTTCCACAGTGAATGTTACAGGAAAAGATGTGGCAAAACTCCCAGCCTGCGTTTAACATTTTGTGGCAGCGACTTGTGGAGCCCTAAGTGCATACCCACAAGCATCCTCTGCTCTCCCATCAGCCTTTGTTTTAACCAACAATTCCCTGGTGCATGCATAAATAATGTTATATTATTTCTAATGTCTGCTATTCAACCTTTCACCATGTGTGACCCTGGCCTGGTAGTGTGTGGAAGCGAGGAGGAGGCCAGATTCCTGGGAAGAGACCTGGTGTAGTTCCACCATGGCTATGTGGCTTTGATGAGGCATCTCACATCTCTGATGGCCTGTGGGATCCCGGAATAGGCCTGGCAGGGGAGAAGGTGACAGAATTCTGCAAAAGGAGGGTATTGCAGTTTGCATCACATCACTAGGGATCTTCACAAAACTGGCATCTCAGGCCCTCAGTACTGTAACCCCAGCCCTAAGTCTTTTCCAAAGCCAGGTGGAATCTCTGGCACCCTGGGGGAAGGGACAGAGGTGGTCAGTCTCCTGTTCACCTGCTATTTTGCCAGGGTCTCTGCTGCCTGTTGGGACTTGAGGCTGCCCTCACTGAGGGATGCCTGACATAGGCCCTGTCCTGCCAGCTTGCCACAATGTGCCTGCTCACCACTCAGAGATTCCTGCCATCTGGACACGATGCCCTTGTGAATGTCTGTTCCTCTATTCTTTATGCCCTGGCAGTGATGTGGGGTGCCATTTTACTGTGGCTGGTGACTGACACCACCTTCTTGGTGACTTCATGGGGACACACAAGGGCTCTGGGGGCAGGCAGATGGTGTCTTTTATTGACCCAGCAAGTCCAGCAGTATGCCACAGAGTCCACAAGGATAAGGCACCATGGGGGCTTTCAGCATGCTGTAACTTAGAGGCCATGACCCCTGATGTGGTCATACCCAGCCTCCCTACCTCCATAGCCCAAACTGTCCCCCCTATTCTGGAGAAGCCACTAACCAATCGAGGCCACTGTCCACTGAGATCACCCAGAGTCTTCGCTTCCACTCACCACTGGCCCTCATAACCTTTACTCAAGCAGGGCAGAGTTGCCTGTCCTGTCAACCCCTGACCCTGTTGTCTGAATCCCCCATGAAGGTGGCTCCTTCTAGGGAGGAGTCCCCTCCTGTCTTTATACCCTTCCATAGCAGTTTCCATGATCCACAGGCCAAGCACACACATCACTTGCTGTAATATATTTGTGCCCGCTAGAATTGAGCCTAAACACCTGGCATCAGAGCCACTTTGTGGGGCAGCCTTGTCAGCCATCCTTCAGCCTGCTCAGGTCTGCCAGGCCAGTCTCCAAACACTGGCATTCTGGATGTCCAGGTGTTTTTGTGTTACAACCACAATGTCTTGGCTTCTTGTTTTTTCCCACTAGCAAACTCCTACTCATCCTTCACAACTCAGCTGAACAGGTACCTCCTTTGTGAATCTCTAGCGCCCTGAAGCCTGACGGGCTCTGTCCACAAACTCTTCCATCACACTTTATTCACATTGCTCCAGTTCTTTAAGCGGCCATACTCCCGGGAAGATGAGGGGCTGCTCTAGGCACAGGCTGTGTGCTGATCTTTCTTGAACCCCCTGATCCATTTCAGAAAGCCTGGCATGTCTTAGCACCTCAGTACACATCTGGCAAAGAATGAGGGCAGGAACTCGGGACTTTCAGGGAAGCCCTATAATGGCCTTGCCTTGGGCATAAGCCAAGAACAACCTTCCTTCCCCAGAACTCTGGGCACCTTATGTTTGGGTAGAGCCAAGTCCTGGGCCACTTCGCAGAATCACCAGGAACAGACTATTTCCCCCTTCAGTCCTAAACAGCAGGAGCCCTCACACCAGCGGTCATATCAGTTGTTTCTCAGGAAGTCTTAGAGCCTGGGTGGCCTCCATACCGTCACTTACCCTCCACAGTGTGCCCCAGGTGAGCTCTCCCAGGCCAGGCCAATCAACCCCTGTCTGTGTGGCTCCAGGGGTCTGCAGGGCCCAGAGCAGTAAACTCTGGCTGCTGGTGGCAGAGGCACTCAGAGCTGCTGCAGAGCCCATGGCCGCTCCTNCTGCCAGGAGCCTCGCCTCCCTCCCTGCATCCATCAGTTCAGCTCAGTCCTGCCTCCTGCAGCCTCTGTGAGAGCCAGACTGCATGGAGCTTTCCAAGTTCAGGAGAAGAAAAAGCTAACAAGGGTCCCTAAAGAGACCACATGTTACCACCAGCTAAAGTGCCTCTAGAGGGGGTGGGATATGGTGGCAGAGGATCAGCCCCCAAAGTCAGGCCTGCCACCAAGGAGGACATAGGTCTTACTCTTACAGGGGTGGCACACCTCACTGTGACCTCAGCATCTTTGGTGGGTGGTTCAGGGCTCTGAGAGGCTGGAGGCCTCTGCATCAGCTTCCACGGATTTTCAGGTGACTGACATGAAAGAATTCCATCCTGTGATGCCTCATCCCCCATCACAATGGACCTCCTTTGATGTCACCTCATGCTCTGAATGTCAATCAGCGGGCTTGCCACAGTTCTTGAAAAACTGAGGACTCAGTCTGCCATCCGTACGAGTCTCCTGACACTTCCCTTTTCTTCCTGAGTCTCTTAATGCATATACAGCAATGGAAATGCATATACTATATACACGTGTGTGTATGTGTGTGTGCATGTATGTGTGTGTGTGCATATATGTGTATGTGTGTGAGTGCACCCATTTCCCCCACCTCACTCCAGCACTGGACACCATTTGTCAATCATGTTTCCTAAGCCCAGGACATGGACGCCTTCATTGGGTCAAATTCAGTCCTGACACTGACTCGCCTGAAGCTGCTATTCTCTTGGCTCATTTGGGGGGCGTTCCCAGGACCTTTGGGGCTTCCTAGTGTTTGAAGTCAAGGGATTCCCAAAATGAGGCAGCCATGTTGTGCTTGGGACACCCAGACATAACTTTCTCTTTCTGCATGGCCCTAGCTTTTGAAGACCAGGTAAGGGAGGCAAGAGGGAGTACAAGACCCCTGACCTCGATCTCCCCACTTGCAGCCCACAGGCATCGCCAGACTCGGCACAAATTTTGAATCCCTTGAAGCATGTGGGCAGATGTGGCAGACTACCGTGCCCTGGTCCTTCTAGATTCTTCTCCTCATCCACATTGCCTGACTCCTGACCTGTGACTGAAGCACTGCATGCTCACACTGTGAGGAGAAGGAAATGGTTTAGTTAGGAACTTCCAGCTTCAGCAGCTGGCTTGACATGTCCCCCACTGAGAATGCCCCAGGCCTGGCTCACTCTGAACATTTTGTGGAGTTAGAAGTCTTAATAGGTTTCCTAAAGAAAGGCTAGCTTCTGTTCTCACAAATTCTCACCCTTTACCAATACTTTTTTCCTTCTTCTCTTCCTCTCTGTCCTAGTCAGCTTTAACTGTCAATGTGACACAGCCTAGGGTTACATGAGAAGAGAATCTCAGTTAGGAAATTGCTAGAATGGCCGATGGGTACCTCTTGGGGGATTGCCTTGATTGCTAATTGGCACAGGAGTGCTCAGGCCATTGTGAGTGGTACTATTCTCCAGGCAGGTGATCTTGAGCTGTACAAGAAAGCTAGCAGAGCATGAGACAATGAGCAATCCAGAAAGCATCATTCCTCATGTTTTTTTTCCCTCCATGTTTTTAACTTAATGTTCCTACTAGAGCTCCTGCCCTGACTTCCCCAAATGATAAACTATGATCTGGAAGTGTAAGCCAAATAAAATCTTTCTTCCCTAAGATGCTTTTGGTTAGAGTGTTGCATCATAGCAACAGAAAGCAAACTGGAACACCCCTTCCCTCCAATTATCGCTCTATGCTTTAATGGTGTAGGAAACATTTTGGAAAAGAAATAAATAAGGGCTGCTACGAGGAGCCTTGGGCAGATCTCCTTCCCTGGGCCTTGGTCTCCCCTCTGTGAAAAGGGTGTCATGGGGGCCTGGTAGCCTGGCTATACCTCACGTCTGTGTTTGGCTTAACTGACTGTACCTCCTTTCAGAAGTCACCCTTACTTAGCCAGTGGCTCAGGACTTGTCACCCATTTCCAGTAGGGTCACTCTCTGCAGCCACCAGACTGACCACAACAGCACCTGTGTGAGCCCTCTGAGGACACAGTTCCACTGGGGTCCCTGTTCTCTGTCTCAGCATCACCAGCCATTTTCACCTTGGTCCCTTCCCCTCCTCCGAAGCTGCTCAGCTCAAGGTTGCTGTGACCCCATCTGGCCATGTCCAGGAGCCACTGCTTGGCTTTTCCATGCACTGCTCAGCTGAGGATCTCTCCACCTACTCATTTCCTCCCAACCACTCACTGTTGGGTGCCCCAAACACGGTCATCTGCTCCTTTCTCCCTCAGCTGTATTCACTTGTGGAGGCATGGCCCCCAGGGCATGCTTTCTGTGCGCTCCCATCTTGGCTGCTTCCTGAGCTCCAATTCTTCTGTTCACCTGCCCCACCACGCCAATATATGCCCACTGTCCCCATATCTGCCCCACCACCCCCATATC
>LOEQ01001431.1:125024-144264 GCA_001685075.1 Bramus lutescens
GCTGCTGTATGTGGAGAGTTCCTTTTGTAGGAGTGTGCAAAGGCTTGGGCTCCAGCTTGTGCTGCGTTTGGAGTCAGTTCCTATAAAGGGAAAAGGGGCAGGGAGAGGGGTGAAGCCAGATGCTTAGGCCCTAGCTGCAGCATCCCCTTTACTGCAAACAGCAGCACAGAGTCAACAGACAAACAGAATGAAAGCACAAGTCAGAGGCAGCAGGAAGGGACCCAGGCTCTGGGTCAGTCAATTCAGGGCTGGAGTTCATCCCCAGCCCTTGCTGACTGCGTGCTCTAACTGTTGCTACAAGTCTCATTGCTTCCAACAGGCGAAGCTTCACTTTTGTGACAACCTGCAAGGTTGTGACAGGGTCAGTAGATCTGACATGTCTGCTCACTGCATGGGCGGGCTGGGGCATTACTCATTAGGCTTCTCCCCAAGGTGCAGCAGACACCAGTGTCTTCTTACCTATGACGTGTCTGTTGAGTGCCTCCAATGTGCCAGGCCCACCGTGTGCTCTGGGGATACAGTGATGTTAGGCAGCCCAGAGTCTGGCCTTACAGAGCGTAGGGTCTGATGCCTATTTAGCCAGTAGTCAAACAAATGGGAGAGGTTGTCAGACACAGGTTGTGTAAGTGGAGGTGAAATAGGAGCTACAACAGGGACACATGCTTTCTTGGGGACAGTAGCATTAGGAAGTAACATAGTGGGGCTCAAGGATAGACAGATGGAGCAGGCACAGGTGTCAGTGCAAGATGAGTAGGTTTGGGAAAAGGGCAGGCTTGTTATGCACAACAGCCCTGTGGGAGATGGGGTGCAGTATGCTGGACTTGAGTGACCACCATTAGTTAAAGTCAAGAATGAGGGGCCATGTGGTATCTGTCAAGAAGAAAGATGTAGGCAGGGGCCTGCACCCAGAGCCCCACAGGGTGGACCTGAGAAAGATGGGGTCTGTGAGAAGGAGGAAAGCAGAAAAGGGGGACTAGCCACAGCAGCGTGGAGGAAAGTGGGCCCAGGAAACCAGTGTGAAGTGAACATCCATGGGGTAGCGGGACATAGTGTTGGCCACAGAAGGACAACAGTCAGAAGTGGCTAGTACCCAGGTGGCTGTCATGCAGACTTGAGGACTAGGAGCTCCACTGTACCCTCTCTGACTGTGACAGCTGTGGATGGGGACATTCATAGAACAAGATTAACATTAACAGTGCTGGGCACAGACTTCATAGGCCATACCCTCCCTTCGTTGTCTTTCTGAAAGTACTCAACCATCTCAGGAACTGTCAAAACGTGAAAGCCTCAACTCTCCTCTGATACTCCACACCCTATAACCAGGGTCTTATGTAGTCCAGGCTGGCCTCAAACTCACTATGTAACAGAGAATGGCCCTGAACTCCTCCTGATCCTCCTGCCTCTACCTCTCCAGGGTTGGGGATTGTAGGTGTGTGTCTACACAGCTGGCCTAACTCCCTTTCGAGACATGAAAATATTTAAAGCCTGAATGGTGGTGTAGAAGCCAACCTGGTCTACAGTAGTGAGTTTCAGGTCAGCCAGGGCTACAGAGTGAAACTCCCATCACAAAAGCAAAAGAGAAGCAAAGAAACCAAACCAACGAAGCAGTAACCATAGAAACTCTGCTGGTACTCTGAGTTCTGTGATTCAAGGGAGCTGTCCTCTGAAGTCACTGGGAATAGGAGTTGCAAGTTTAAGACCATTGTTCTCAGGAAAACACAGGGCTAGGCCCCCTCAATGCCACTGAAGAGAAGAACATTATCTTGTGTCTTTAGCTGTTTAAATGCACATTATCACTGGTATTGAAGTTGCTCCCCAAGTCCTGAACTGTTGAGGGCTGGTGAAATTTTTAGGAGCTGGGGTTAGGTGGAGGAAGGCCAGACCACCAAAGAAGTAACCTGGAAGATAATCTTTGGTCCCTACCTTGTCCCTACCATCTCTCTTACGGCTCAACTTGCTATGAGGTGAATGGTTCTCTTCTGTCCCTTGTCCCCTCCGCCTCCCACCATAGTATGTTGAGCTACCACAGGCATAAAGCAGTCAGGTACTGAAGATGTGAGCTAAAGCAAACCTTCTGTTGGTTTCTTGAGACAGGGTTCCTTATATAGATAGCCCTGGCTGGTCTGGAACTCACTATGTAGCCCTGGCTGATCTGGCACTCACTATGTAGACCAGGCTGGCCTTGAACCCACTATCCATCTACCTCTGCCTCCCCAGTGCTGGATTATATTATAACACCACACTCAGCTGAAACTTTGTGAGTCCCCCCCCCATTTTTATTTGTGTGGATATGAGGATGGGCATTGTACACACGAGTGCAGTGCCCTTGGAGGCCAGAAGAGGGTGCCAGATCCCCTGGGTCTGGAGTTACAGGAAGCTCTGAAGTTACACAGTCTGCGTGATTGGAGCCAAATTCAGTTCTTCTGCAAGAGCAGTTAAAGGCTGTGCCATCTCTCCAGTTTAAACAAAATCTTTTGTGGTAGTTATGTTTCTGTTGCTATGAGAAAACACCATGACTGAGTTTATTTTGACTTAGAGTGCCAGTGGTCTAGATGTCTACCATGGTGGGTAAGGCATGGTGGCAGGAGCAGGAAGCAGAAACTCACTTCCTGACCACACACAGGAAGCACAGAGCTCAAACTGGAAGTGGGACAAAGCTACAAATTCAAAGCTCCCTTGATGCCACAAGTGTTATACTTCTTCCAGCAAGGCTCCCCACCTAAAACTTCTGTTATCTCTCCAAATTGTGCCACCAACCAGGGACCAAGCATTCAAACACATGAGCCTACAAGGTCCTTTTTCGTTCAAACCACCACACCTTTCTGGATCATCTCAGACACTTTATCACAGGCATAGGGAATGTATCCACTGGTGTGAACTCATAGCAACAAACACTCTAACGTCTGCATGAACACAGTTCACCTCCCACACACCTTTTCTGTTTGCTTGAGCCGTAGAACACAGCACATTCAACACGTTGTTGGGAGCTAGACCATGAAGCACAGGATAAGGAAATTGTGGCCTTGGAGAGACCACCAGGAGCACACTTGTTCACAGCATGAGAGTTGTCTCTGAGAGGCCGAATGCAACCCTGTTCCATTTTAAGTGGGAACATATTTGTCAGGTGACTTTTTTTTCTTTTTCTTTTCTTTTCTTTTCTTTTCTTTTTTTTTACTCTGCCTGTGAACGCAAATGGCCAGGAGAGCACCATGCCTGGGATTGCAAACCACATACACCAAATGGGTGAGTTTGCAAATTCAGATTCTATGAAGCCTGGGTGGCTGTCCTAGCAGGCATCTGTAGACATGACCCTTTTTCATAGTGAACTTTCCCAGAAAATACAGTCCAGGGCTGGGATTGCTACAGATATTCTGTGAATGCCATTTGACACATAGGACATCCTGTCTGTACCTCGTCAGAGAGTTAGTAACAAGTTGAGGATCCTACAGCTGAGAAGCTGTCAGTCAGGGATGGGACCCAGGACACTTCTGGGCATTCTGGAGCACCCTTAGCCTTACCTGCGCATGCTCGTTCTGAAAGCTGTTACTGCACACATCAACTTTCTTCAAGCTCTGTTTATTTTCTACCTCCTACCAAGCAGGCAGCTCAGCTCCCAAACTCTATTAATCCCTGGCTTCGATTCATTGAAACAAAATGTTGCCAAGCAGCAATCCTTTTACAACCCACATGGGTGGGGGCGGGATGCACAGAGGGTGCCTAGCTCAACGCCTCACTGTAAACACACCCACCTCAGCTTGCCAAGACCGCAGCCCAGGCCAGAGGGAATGCCACTGAATGCCATCAGGTGCCCAGCAAGCCCCCACGCCAGGGACTGACCAGGCATTCCACAGCTACATGTGGGGCACTGCTCTGTTCTGGCTTGAGCCAGTCTCTTGAATGCCCGCTCATTGGCCACACTTCCAGGCTTTAATGGCAACAGCTTCTCTATCATGACTACTGAACTTTCAAGGCCCGTTTCCTCAGCTCAGGGGACATTATTGCTGTGAAGATGGAGGTTTGTTTAGAATGTAAAAAGCACTGCCACACTTCCTGCGTATTCCATTTCCTGTCGTTGACTGGCAAGTGAGAGGTCAGCCCGCTGCAGAGGTGAAGGAAGGTGGGCTGAGATTGGAATCTCTGCCTCCCGGGAGTCTTCCTTTGAGCACATGGTCCCAAACTGAACCCATGCTTCAGAGTAAATGGAGCAGAAAAGAAAGGCGAAAGTGGTTCTGAGCTGAGACAGGTGCCAGCTTGATTTGCAGCCACCTGCATGTCTGGTGTGGCGGCAAAGAACACCACCCCTACCACCTTGGTGCCTCAGCTTCCTCAAATGGTTTTCCAGCTCAGGGTGGTGGCAGGGATCAAATGAGTCTGTCTCTGCCAGGCACTCAGCAGGGGGCCTGGCTCCTGGTAAGCCTTACTTAGTAGTCCTTCAAATCTTTAAAGATTTAAAGCAGGGATCATGCAGAGCAAGGTATCTCCAGAACCTGGTGCTATTCCGTTCTTCCTGTTTCTTAGCTGGTAGAGTAACATGCTGATGTGTTATTATTAACATTATTATGAACAGCCTAGTAGCAGGGAGACACAAACTCCGTAGGTTTTTATTTTCAATCCATTTCACAGATGAGGACTCTGGAGGCTCAGAGAGGTGAAGGTATTTGTCCTGGGTTACATAGCTGGCAAGGGGGAAAACCAGGACTCACATCCAACTCTTCCCAATGCCAAGAGCTCTTCACTTCTCTGCCACCCGTCTAATCAAGGACACCTCAGTTCCTGATGTGGGCACAGAGAGGGCCTAAACCCTGCCCGGGTGGCCCTGCACTGGTCCTGAACCTAGGCGGGCGGGTCAGACCTGGGGACACCGTGCATGGCATGCCCTTCCACTTGCAGGAGGAGGTATGGGACCGTCTTAAGCAAGAGCTAAAACTGCATATGGGACATAGCCAGGAGTGACTTTGGCCTTCAGTGTCTGGAAAGTGTTGCAATGTTAACATCCTGGTTTCTTTTCTAAATTTTTTTTTAGATTTATTATATTTTATATGTAATGAATGTTTTGCCTACAAGTATGTCTGTGCACCATGTGTGTGCCTGATGCCTACCCATAGAGGTCAGAAGAGTACGTTAGATCCCTTGGAACTGGAGTTACAGGCCACTGTGAGCAGTCATATAGGTGCTGTGGAAGAGCCGTCAGTGTTCTTAACCATTGAGTCATCTCTCCTGACAGGTGAAGGGTCAGGGAACTAGCACAGCAGGAGAAATGCCCTGAGATACTGTCACACCGTAAGAAGGGAGGGGACCCAGTGCTGAATGAACCAGGAGAACTGGACTGGGCTGAGCCAGTGATAGACCCAGACGTGGCATGGCCTCTGTCTTCTCGGTGGTTTCTGGAAAAGTGTTCTCTATACCTCAGGGGCAGTAAGTGGGGCCCGCAGGACAATGGGCACACAATGTTGCTAGATTGGAGGGTTTTGAATATATATTAAAATTCACAGAAAACTGTAGATTTCTGTATTTTCTTAAAACAGGGACACCTGGCCCTTAGATCCCACATTGGCATGAAGCTGTCACAGCCTGGCACTGAGTGTGGATGGTCTCTTAGGGGGGCCACAGTTCCCACCACTCCCCTCTGCTGAATCCTTCTTCACAGCCTGGGTTGGAGACATCTTCATTTGCCACTGGAGTAGGCCACTATACTCTGAGATGTTGAAAGGGTCCTTAGACATTTTCTCTCCCTGCTTGGAAGCTCAATGGGGGAAGGGGCCTATCCTTGTTCACCTTGTTACGTAGGCTTGGCACATGGAAGATTTAGAAACTCTTTGCTTTTTGGGTCTTGCATAGCACAGGTTGGCCTCGAGTTTGCTGGGTGGACCTTGAATCTCTTGACCCCCCCACCTCTGCTGGAATTGCAGGTGTGCGTGCATCACTGCCCCTCTGTTTGCCTCCCTGCATGCTTGGTGGGCTCTCTCCGGTGAGCTGACAATCTATTGCTGAAATGCTCCAAGGCAAAGCCAATGGCTTCAGTGAGTGATATCAGCATAGGACGAGGAGCCAGGCTGCCTGGATTTGGGTTCTGGCCATGTCACAGTGGAATCAGGGCACCAACTAGTCCCTCCCAGGCCTCCCTCAGCTTTCATGGGTGGAAAGAGAACAAACTCCAGAATCATTGGACTTAGAATCACACAAGCACAAACCCATATGTATCTAGCTGGTGCCATTGAGGGCAGTCTGGGAACACCAAGGCTATTCGGTTGCCTAGCTCTCAGGTGATACAGAGTGGAGGAAAGTACTCCATTGTGTCTGTGGCTAAAAGCTCTCCTGTATATCCTGCTCCCTGTTCTGGTGCTCTGAGAACCAGGACCCAGGGGACAGAGGGCATGGTCTAGGATGTTCTGCCAAGTCTGGTCTGGCCTTGGTGAACTTCCCAGGTAGCATTATTCCTACAGATGTCCCTCCACACAGTCCCACTTCTGTCTTCACAGCATGACATCATTAGTCCTGATCATCAATCCTGCCAGCCTTACAATGACCTGGTCGGTAGCCACCAAAAAATGTTCCCTGGGGTTTCATGGATATCCTGGCCACAGCTTAGGGTCCATCAGCGAGGGTTGGAGTGAGCAAAACCACAGCATGGCTCCAAAGCTTTCCTTCTCAGCCTTAGGGGTAGGGTAAGAAGGAGCAGGGGAGCTGTGGCATCACCAGTGTGATGAAGACATGCATTTTGTCCCTCAGCAGCCAGGGAACATACATCTCCAAACTCGGAAGATGGGGTTGTCTTAGTTAGGGCTTCCATTGCTATGAAGAGACACCATGACCATGGCCACTCTTATAAAGAAAAACATTTAATTGGGGCTGGCTTACAGTTTCAGAGGTTTAATCCATTATTATCATGGCAGGAAGCATGGTGACATGCAGGCAGACATGGTGCTGGAGAAGGAGCTGGGAGTTCTATATTTTGATCTGCAGGCAGCAGAGGGAGACTGCCACACCAGGCCTATCCTGAGCATAGGCTACCCCAAAGCCTGTCCCCACAGTGACTCACTTTCTCCAACAAGGCCACTCCTACTAATAGTACCATTCCCTATGGGTCAAGCATTCAAACACATGAGTCTATGGGGGCCATTCTTATTCAGACCACCACAGGGAGATCTTGCCTGTTGACCACATAGGGGCCAGGGAGGAGATCAGCCTGGAAGTGGTATCCCATCCTGGTCCTTAGGCCCATGTCTGTAGCCTACAACTGCCTCTTAGCTTCACTCCCAACTCCTCAAACATATTGTCCTCACTCAAGATCTCCTGACTGTGGGAGCAGGGACCTGTATGCAGGAGTGTGAGATGCCAACATAGGAGCCTGGGCAATGTGTAGGAACCATTTAGCTTCTCATCTCAGGACTGGTGGGAAGGTCTGGCTTCAGGCCTAAACAACCCTTCTACATGAGGAACCTGGGGGGACTCAGCTCACTACAGCCTAGGGACTCAGATGTTGAAGACCACATGATACCAAAAAAAAATCTATTAACATAGACTGCCCCAAAAGATAAAGTTGGTTCATTGATTTTCTGACTTAAACAACTCATGAAATTTCCACACTACCCTACAGATTTTACCCTAAACTTAGATTTTACAAAAGACTAAGGATAGGCAAAATACATGAAATGAAAGTTAGACCACAGGACTCTAACAATATGATGACTGGAAACAGAAAGGACAGGGCCAGTGCCTGTCTAAGAGAGAACACTAAAGGTGGTGGTGGTGGTGGCGGCGGTTGGCCGTGGCAGTGGTGGTGGTAGCGACAGCTGCATAGCCCTCCAGACACCTTTAGCTACATCAGAGCTGACAGGGCCCATGTGCAAGAAAATAGCCCAAGGCTTGGGAAAGAGCCACTCGAGGGTGTTGGAGGGAACAAATCTGACAAGCAGACAGATAGTGCTTAATGCTGCCAGCCAGACTGGAAAAGTTCACACTCTATGGGACAGTGACTTAAGTGTGGTGGCCCATGAGTGTCCACAGGGATTGGTTCCAGGACCTCTGTAGAGGTGAGAGGCTATGGTGGTTTGAAAGAAGGGAGTGGCACTATTGGGGGTATGGCCTTAGTGGAGGACATGTATTACTGTGGAGGTGGGCTTTTAGGTCTCATATATGCTCAAGCCATGTCCAGTGTCTCAGACCACTTCCTGTTGTCTGCGAGTCAAGATGTAGGACTCTCAGGTACTTCCCTAGCACCATGTCTGCCTGCATGTCACCATGTTGCACCATGATGATAATGGGCTAAAACTTTGAAAATGTAAGCCACCCCAAATAAATGTTTTTCCTTTTTAAGAATTATTGTGGTCATGGTGTCTCTTCATAGCAATAGAAACCCTAACTCAGGCAGAAGTTGGTACTAGGGACTGGAATATTGCTGTGATAGGCCTGGCCACACTTTTGTCTGAAGAAATATGGACCTTGGGACTGTGAATTAGGAAAGAAATTCAATGCTTGACATGCTGCTTAATGGGCCATACTAGTATGAGCAGGGAAGACAGTGGTACCGAGAGTGATTTGAACCTGGATCAAGAGGTTTCAGAGAAGAAGAATGTTAGTATGTGGTCTAGATGTTGGTCTTGTAAATTTTGGTGAAGAATGTGACTGCTTTTTGCCCCTGTCTGAACAGTCTGTCTGAGGCTAAAGTGAAGAGTTTTGGATTAATTCTGTTTGCAGAAGAAATCTAAAAGCAGCCTAGTATAGACTCTGTCATGTAGTTATTAGTGGCAACTCTAATAAAGATTTATAATGAAAAGGAACAAGCTGAACAAATAAAAATACAAAATGTACAGACTGAAAAAAGGAGCACCAGGAAGTGGAATAGAGCTAAATCCTGTGTTCAAGGAGATAAACAAATTAAGAAATGGAATAAAAGGAGTGATGATCTCACTCAGCTAAGTTTCCAACTTGTGAAAGGAATTAAAGAAAAGCTTAGAGCTAGGTGTGGTGGCACACATCTTTAATTTCAGCACTCAGAAGGCAGAGGCTGCCAGATCTCTGAGTCTGAGGCCAGCCTGGTCTACAGATCCAGTTCCAGAACAGCCAAGCTTAGGCAGTGAAAGAAACCATGAACAACAGGAAGTTGGTGAAGATGTAGGTGAACAAGGGGACCATGTTCCAGCCCCAGAAGTGGCAGAACTTGCAGCTTTGGCCATGTGGTTCTGACTGTAGAGTCAAGGATAAAAGAAAGGCACTATGGAACCTTCTTCTAGGGCTAAGAAAAGCTGATGAGGCCAGGCATGTGTCAGGGGTGTCCCTGAATGGAGGCCTAGAGAGACCATTGCATGAAGCTGTGAAGGTGAAAGCCTGGATTGTCTTAGAGGCCCTAAGATGTTGAAGATGCCAGAGTCATGGGATACCTGCCAAGGAAAGCTGCTAACAGGGCGTGGAACCAGCTTAAGAGAAGTAAGAGTGTTGCAGTCAACAAAGCTGAAAGGAGACGAATATCTGAAGACTGCTTTAACATCAGACATGGAGATGCAGAGTTTGGAGTTTGCTAAGCTGGTTTTTGGTCTTGCTTTGGTCCAGTATGTTCTCACTATGCCCCCTTCATTATGTTTTGGAATAGTAATGTATATCATGTACCATTACATATTGGAAGTACGTGATCTGCCTTTTGATTTTGATTTTGCAGGGGATTACAGTTAAAAGATTGCAGGAATCTCAGAAGAGACCTAGACCTTTAGATTTTAAAATAAGTTTGAGACTGTGATAGACTATGTGTGAGACCATGATAGACTTTTGAAGTTGGACTGAATACATTTTTTTTTGCATTATGATATGGCTACAAGCCTTTAGGGGTCAGGGAGTGAAATGTGGCAGTCTGAAAGAAAATGGTCCCCAAAAGGAATGACACTGTAAGGAGGTGTGGCCTTGTTGAAGTAGGTGTGGGCTTGTGAGGGGAAGTGTGTCACTGTGGGGGTGGGCTTTTAGGTCTCATATATGCATATAGCATCTCAGAACACTTCCTGTTGCTTGAGAGTCAAGATATAGAAGTCTTGGCTACTTCTCTAGCACCATGTCTGCCTACATGCTACCATGATGATAATGGACTAAACCTATAAGGCTGTGAGCTACCTTAATTAAATGTTTTTCCTTTATAAGAGTTGCTGTGGTCATGGTGTCTCTTCACAGCAATAGAAACCCTAACTAAGACAGGGGCCAAGGGTGTTCAGGTCCCTTTTATAAAATGGTGAGGTATTTGAGGTATTTTTAGGACCCGGTGTAATCTCCTCCCATGCATCGAATTGCCTCTAAAATGAGAACACCTAATAGTTAGTGTTAAATTTGGCCAGGGCTCTAGCTTCATTTCCATTGCTCTGATAAAATATCCTCTCAAAAAGAAAATCAGGGGAGAAAGGGTTTATTTGGCTGAAAATTCCAGGTTATAGTCCACTGTGGGCAGGGAAAGTCAAGACAGGAACTCAAGTAGCTGATCCCATATCACCTCCTCAGTCAAGGGTGGAGAAACATGAATATATGCAGTCCTATTTGCTTGACTCTGCTAGCTTTCTCCCTTTGTGGTGATGTTCTGGACACCATATCTAGGGAATGGTGCCACCCATAATAGGCTGGGTCTTTCTACATCACTTAACAATCAGGACAATCTCCCGTAGACATGTTCCCAGGTCAAGCAATGGTAGATTTTTCATTAACATTCTTCCCAAGGGATTCTAGGTGGCATTGAGTTGAGGGTTAAAACCAGTAAACAAATCTAGAAATTGTCTCTCTCTCACTTATGTGCTGACCTTAGTCACCAGTACAGAGCACATATATGGATTTTTGGAGAAGTTATTGGATCATGGGAGCTCTGACCTTATCAATTCCTTAGTCCATTGAGGGAGTCATAATATGATGACATTACTGAGAGACTGGAGAAATTGGGCTATAGAGACTAGTTGGAGAAAAAAATGTCACTTAAAGGGTATATTTTGTCTCCTGTACCTTTCTCTCACTATGCCATCAAGTGAGAGTCTTTTTGCTATCATAGTCACCCTGTCACCGTGAGCCTAAAGCAGTAGGTCCAGCTGAGCATGGGTTGATACCTTACAAACTCTGCATCAAAGTAAGTCCTTCCTCCCTTAAGGTTGTCACTTCAGCTGTTCTGTCAGTCAAGAAAAGCTACATAGAGAAATTAGTACCAAGAGTGGGGGTGTGACTGCAATTATCCACCAACGGGGTCCAGAAGCCTTTGTGTAGGTTGGAAGAAGGAACTTAGAAAATTATGGGGGAGATGGCTAGAAAGTCCTTTAGGTTTAAGGGGTAGTTTGGGTGGAATCTCAGAAGACCAGAATGCTGACAGGAATTCAGTTAAGTGCTTAAGAGGTTTTGAATAAAAACTAGGTGTCACTTTGACTAAAAGCCACTCCTGTTACATTTCCTCAAGGAATTTGTGCACACTTTGCCCATGTCCTGAGATTTTGTAGGAAGCTGAATTTAAAGACAACACAGTAACCAAATGTAGGAAATTTCAAGGATTTGGAATGACTGTTGTTGACTGATGATGGCCAGATTTATAGTGTGAATTGGGAACAAAAAGCAGAGAAGAACGATTAAAAACTCTGGTCTTTGTCAGAAAGGAAGAATACTTAAGTTTAGGCCCAAGGAAAGCGTGACTGCCAGAGAGATTGGAACCACTGAAAAGAAGCCAAGCCCTCCATACTGGGACAACTAGGAGGATACCATGAGGCCATTTCAGATCAGAAGCCAACAAGACCTACCCACCACAGGCTCAGAGATGTCAATGGGTAAAGTCCTTTGAAAAGTTGCATTGAGAAGAGAACATACAGCACCCTACTCTCGCAGTTCAGGTCATTGTTTTCCCAGAATTTATTTCTCAGCTGTCCATGCACTCAGCAACTTCTGCAGGAAGCCTGTTTACTGTTCATGTTGGCAGGGGATCCTGCAGTCACTGCATGATGCTGGCTTTGTGGGTATGCAGAGTGCAAGAGTTACAGGGTCATGGGACTTCTGCCCAGGTTTCAGAAGGCCTGAGAGGCTGAGCAGTGTGCGACAAGGTCAGGATAGGAGCAGGGAGCTCCTGAGAGGGCAGTCATGAAGCTGCAACAGTGATGCTGAAGACACATTGAGACTCAGGAAACAGGTTTGGGAACTTGGAACATCTGCCAAGGAAAGCTGCAGTAAACAAGCAGAGCCAGCCTGGGAGGACGCCTGCATGGGCTGCAGCTGGTGGGGCTGTAGAGGAGGGGATTTTCAAGCCTTTGGGTTTATGTCACACCAATATACAAGGAGCTACAGGATTGAATGTTAGTCTTGCTGGGTTTCAGTCTTGCTTTGGTTTGGTCTTAGTACTCTCTTCTAGAATAGAAATACTCTATGCACTATATCTTGGAAGTATGTAATTTATGTTTAAAAATTCTTTAAAGGTTTATTTATTTTATTTTCTGTGTATGAGTATTTTCCCTGCATGTGTGTATGCACCATGTGCATGCCTGTAGAAGTCTGAGAGGGTATTGGATTCCTTGAAACTGGATTTAGATGGTGGATGTGGGGGACAGAAACCAAACCCAGCTCCTCTGTAAGAGCAGTCAAGCAGGGCATTGTCATACACACTTTTAATTCCAACATTTGGGAGGCATACACAGGTGGACCTCTGAATCTGAGGCCAGCCTGGTCTACAAAAAGAGTTTTAGAACAGTCAGGGCTACACAGGGAGGCTCTGTCTCAAAAAAAATAAAACTTAAAAAAAGAGAGAACAATATTTGCTCCTTAGTGTTGGGCCTTCTCTCCATTCCCTTTAACTTATTTTTGACTATTATAGAGGCTCGCCTCTGAGAGTCAACAATGAGTCTCAGAGGACATGTAGACTTACGCTTCTAGGAATCTCTGGAATTGTTCAGATTTTAGGTGTCTGTGGGGGTACTAAATGCACTTTATATTAGGTGACCAGGAGCCTTTGGGGCCAGGAATGGAATGTTGTGGTTTGGATAGTCAGTGCCCCCCCCAAAGGCTCATGTATTAAAGGTTTGATTCCCAGTTGGTGGCACAATTGAGAGCTGATTGGATCTAGGGTATCAACTTCATCAGTGGGCTAATTCATTGCTGAAATCATAACTGATGGGCCATTGGGAAGTAGGATCTGGGAGAAAGAGGCCTGAGGGTGTGCCTTTGAAGGGGAGTCGAGCTAGTGTACCCTAGATGCTCTTTCTGTTTTCTGGCTGCCAAGAGCTGATCAGCTATTTTCCTCATTGATACCTTCCATCATGAAGTTCCCACTTCACCACAGGCCTGAAAGCAGTAGAGCTCTCTGACCACAGTAAATCTTTCTACCATTAAATTGTTTGCCTAGGACGTTTTATTATAGCAATGGGAAGTAGAATGACACAGTAAAACAGTGCAAATGCTGTGTAAATTACTAATTCTATCATTTATAGAATAGCAACACACGCACAGTATGAGTTCAACATAGATGCAATGAGAAAAAGCAGTCTGTGGCTGGTGGAGTCCATAGAGGCAGAATCCTTGGCTAAGAGGGTTGGTTGTGCCAGTCATGAGTCTTAGCTCTGCAGTGGGGCACAGTTAGTGCTCAGCTAAGGACTTCCCTGGTCAACCTAACAAATGTCAGAAGTGCGGCATACATGGAACCCATGGCTTCCAAGCAGCTTGATGATGACCCAGACTAAGCACAAGAATATTTATAAGAATGCAAATTGTCTCAGAATGTTAAGCCAGGGATTTTGTTTTAACCTTACAGATCCTTTGTGTATATATTATGGCTCCCAGGTTTGGGTTTTTATGGAATTCCTGTGTGTGTATCTGCATCTGTATGCATTTGCTTTTTCTTTGGTTCTTTTCCTTATTTGGTTGCTTTGTCATATTCCAAGTATTGTTTGTTTTTATTTATCTTGTTGTATTTTATGATTACTATTCTTTAAATGCCTGTTTTTCTAATGAGAGACAGAAGGGTGTGGATCTGGATGGCAGGGGAGGTGGGAAGAAAATGGGAGGGATGTGGGGGAGGTGCAGTGGTTTGAGTAAGAATGGCCCCCATAGGTTCATATATTTGGATGTTTAGTCAACAGGGAGTGGCACTATTTAAGATGATTAGGAGGTGTGGCCTTGTTGGAGGAAGTGTGTCAAGTCAGTGTGAGTGGGCTTTAAGGGTTCAAAAGCTCAAGCTGGCCCCAGTATTTCTCTCTTCCCACTACCTGTGAATCCAGATGTGGAATTCTCAGCTACTGCCTCAGCACCATGTCTGCCTACTTGCTGCCATGCTCCCTGCCATGATGAGAATGTACTAAACCTCTGAAACTGTAAGTCAGTTAAAAGCTTTCTTTGATAAGAGTTGCTGCAGTCATGGTGTCTCTTCACAGCAATAGAATACTGGCTAAAATTGGAGGGGAAACTGTAATCAGAATATATTGTATAAAAAACATACTTTCAATCAGAGAAAAAATTATCTAGGCTGGAGAGATGGCTCAGCAGTTAAGAGCAAGGGTGTTGCCCTTGTGGAGGCCCAGGTTCAGCTCCCAATGAGGTCACAAACATCTGTAACCTCAGTTTCAGGGAATCTGAACCCCCTCCTGGACTCTATAGTCATATTTGCACATAGGCACATACATACAAGCAGGAAACCATACACACAAAATGAAAATAAATTTTAAATGTATCTAAGGGTTCTGGGGAGATAGTACTGAGGTAAAGCATTTACTTTTCAAGTGTGGGGACCTGATTTTGGAACCTAGGCACCCATGGAATGTCCAGGTGTGTGGTGGCCTGCCTGTAATTCCAGAACTCAGGAGGCAAAATCAGGAACACACTGTCTAAACCAATGAGCTTTGGATTCAATGAAAAACTCTCAGTATACAAAGGGAAGAACCATCCTAGAAGACATTCTAGCCTCCATGTGTACACATACACACACACACACACACACACCATACACATTTAAAAGAAAATAACTCTTTAAAACTGATAACAAAGCAATGGAGTACTTAGATAGATAGAAAAATTAGGGCTGGATTTATAGCTCAGTGGTAAAGAACATTTTTTTTACTCTTCCAGAGAGCCCAGATTCAATTCTTAGCACCCACATGATAACTAACATTGTAACTCTAGTTCCAGGGGATCTGACACCCTCTTCCGGATGCCATGGGCACTGCACACATGTGGTTCACAGACGTTCAGGTAAAACACCCAAACACATAAAATAAAAATAAATAAATCCTAAAAAATAAACCCAGACCTGGAAGTCATTTAAAAAAATCCTTGGAAAAAATTAAATAGAAGACAATCACGGCTCAAAGATCAGGAAGAGAAACAGCAGACATGCACTGCTGGAGTGCACCTTGCATGTGAAGTGGGGAACTGTCCCCTGAAAATGGACCACAGTAAGTAAGAGCTACAGATAATAAAAACACAAGCAAGTAAGGAAATAAAACTAGAATTAATAAGTCTGCAAAAATAAATAAAGAGAATCACAAATGGTTCTCAGCTAGGGAATAGAGAGGTGGCTCTGTCGTTAAGAGCATACACTGCTCTTGCCAAGGACCTAGAGGACTGAGTTTAGTTCTCAGAACCAATGTTAGGTAGCTCACAACCCTCTCCAACTCTGGTTTCAGATGACATGATGCCATCTTCTATCCTCTGTGTGCAGTGCACTCAGACCAAACACACACACACACACACACATCCTAAAAAATAAATTCCAATAAAATATATTTAATTAATCCAAAAGTCAGCAGAAAAGGAGGAAAATGGAAAGGATAGTGACACAAAATAGTGAAATCTGACAAATCTAGATAGAGTTAGAGAGGAATTTAAAGATTGATTGTGATTGTGATACATGTAATTAATTTAAGCTCCAATTAAAAGGCAGAGACCACCAGATTGGGTTAATAATCAACATAACATATTATATAAGAAATTTATTTCAAATACAAAGAGACAGATAGATGTATAAGGTATATCTGTGTTGTACAAAAATGTATTTCAAATATAAAGAGATATATAGATAGATATAAGAAATAAAATGGCAGAAAAAGATATACTATGTCACATAGCCAAATGCTGTGGTGGCTACCAGAAGGTATCACAGCAAAGAACACTGTCAACACTAAGGACAGTCAGTGTGCAATGAGAAAAGAGAAGATTAATTTAAAAATATAAACGTGTCAAATGTCTGAGAAGCAAAAGAGCATAAAACACACATAACAGGGCCAAGGAGACAGTCCAAAGTGCTTGCTGTACACACATGAGCACCATATTTGTGTCTCTCTAATCCATGTAAACTCAAGGTAGGCACAGCGAATAGACTGTAGCCCCACCACTTGGAAGAAGAGACAGGGAATCCTAGAGCAAGTATGTTATCCAAATTAGACCAAACAGCAAGCTCAGGTGTGGTAGTTTGAATAAGAATGGTCCCCATAGGCCCCTGTATTTGAATGTTTAGTCATTAGGGAAGGGGACTATTTAGTTCACTAAGGATTAGAAGGATTGGGAAGTGTGGCTTTGGTGGAGGAAGTGAGTTACTGGTGGTTTCAAAAGCCTTGAAGTTTCAAAAGCTCACACCAGACCCAGTCCCCCCACACTCTGCCTCTCTGGATATAGCTATCAACTACTTCTCCAACACTATATCTGCCATGCCAGCTGCCATGCTACCCACCATGGTGATAATGAACTAAGCCTCTGAAACAGTAAGCCACTCCCAATTAAATGTTTTCTTAAACAAGAGTTGCCTCGGTCATGGTGCCTTTTCACGGCAATAGAAAAGTGACTAAGAAGTTGGTACCAGGAGTTGGGTATTACTGTGCCAGGCCTGACCATACTGCTTGTTGGCAGAATGTGGACTTTGGGTTAGGAAAGCAGTGAACACTTTAGGCAGCATCTAATGAGCCTTTCAAGTAGAAGCAAGGAGGACAGCGGTACTGAGAACAGTATGAAGCCAGCTCATGAGGTTTTGGGGTGGGGGATAAATATTAGTAAGAGCCCTAGAGATCATTCTTGTGATATTTTGGCAAAGAATGTGTCCTTTTTTGCCCTTGTCCTAAAAATCTTCTAGAGGCTAAATTAAGCATTTTGGATTAATGTCATTGGCAGGAGAAATTTCAAGACAACCCAGTCTTGACTCTGTCCCATGGTTATTAATAAGCACTCTTATGCAGATCAATAATGAAAAGGAGCAAGCTAAGCAAGGAAAAGTCAAAATGTATGTTTGATTAGGAAAGAAACACTAGGACATGTTTTTATTAAAGTCAAGTCCTGTGTTCAAGGATTCAAGGACACAAAAAGATTAAAGAAAAACCTGATGTTAAATGGGTAAAGGGAGTGGTGACCCCAGGGCGAGACCCCACCCAGTTAAGCTTCCAGTTTGTGAAAAAGAATTAAAGGAAAATTTAAGCAAGAAGGGAACCATCAAAAATAGAAGGTAAATAGAAGAACTTGGCAGCTTCCACTATCTGGTTTTATCAAGGACCACACAAGAAAGGAGTCCTGCCATTCTCCCCATTTCTTCTTCTTTGGTTGGCTCTAGCCATGGGCAAGAGCCCTTTTGTTCTTGAACATTCCCAAGCTCCTTGGGTGATGGAAATGCAGTCTGAGATGAGTGTGGTGGGCTGGAGCATCTCCTTGCTGCTGTGTGTGACATCATGGTATGCACAGCATAGCTCATGTGACTCTTGATGGGAAGCCCTGCTGCAGCCGTATGACACACAGAACTCTGCTCAGTTGGCAGAAGATACCAGAGTCACTCAGTATTCATGGGAGACTGTTGCCATGACTTCCTTGATGCTCTCAAACCTGAGGATGCTGAAGTCCTTTACACAAAGCTGTGCAGTCCTTCAACAGAGCCTACACAAGTCTGTTCAGGACATTATTGTTGTTATTATTATTAGAGTATTCATGTTCATTTGTGCATTCATATGTGTAGGCACACATGGACATGTACACACAGGCACATAGAGGATAGAGGTCAATATTGGGGGTCTTCTTTTATTGCTCTCCACACTATTTTTTGAGATTGGGGTCTTTCCATGAACCTGGCCCTCAGTGACTTGGCTAAGCTGTCTGAACAGTGAGTTCTAAAGATTGTTCTGTCTTCTCCTCCCAAGTGCTGAGATTATGGATGCATACCTGGCTTTTTATGGGGTGACTGGAGATCCAAAATGAGGTACCCATGTGCAGCAAGCCCTTTACCCACTGATTCCACTGATCCATCTCCTCAGCACCCTGTCATGTACTTTAAATAATCTCTGATTGTATTACAATGTTTAGAAGGATCATTCACAATTTGCACATGCGACATAAATGCCTTATAAATAGTGGCAATGCTTAGGGAGTCGTGGAGAGAGTGGAGTCTGCTTATGAGGAGAACAGTCATGGTTTCCATTCAAATATCCTCTTGGGTTGTCAAGATGGCTCAGTGGGTAAAGGATCTTGTCACCAAGTCTGAAAAACTAAGTTCAATTCCCAGGACCCTCATGAGGAAAGAGAAGACCCAATTCAATTGTCCCTGACCTTTACATACATGTGCTGTCACAACACATCACACACATGTCACACACACACACATACACAAAAATAAATAAATAAAATGCAAGAAATAGACAAATATTTCACTTCCTAGTAGAGTATATTGAACCAGCAGATTCATAATGACGCCAACCATACCTTTTTTATGGGTGACTAGGATTCTCAGCAGATGGCCTTTCTACAGACAACACAGAACTGCATCCCTTTGCCTCTCTGGTTTCAGTGACAGGAAGGGAGCAGAGGGGCTGGTATCTGAGAGAGTTTACACTTAGGACCTGGGCAAATTGCCTACTTAAGGATAATGACAACCCAGTTGAAATCAATAGGGTTCTGCAGATCAGGGTGGCTTTGGATGTTTCCCTATGTCCTGGAGCTACCAGAGAAGACAGGAGTGGCATCCAAATTCCTTTGCTCTTTAAATGCTCCCCACCTGAAACCCCTTTGTTTATTTTAACCCAAATCCACCACCCTGGAGACCCACTTGAAGTCTTTTCATCATCCAAGGTTAGCCTCCACACCTTGAGCTGCAGGGCACCCCACTTCTACAGTGCTCTGTCAAGTTTGTCAGCTCTGAGATCCCATCACTCATCCCAGGCACGCCACATGTCTGATCATTTCCTGAGCATGCAGGACCCTGTGTGAGTGTGGGTCCCTCTGCATCCCCAAGACACCACCCACCTTGTAGTGATGAGGGGAGCGGGCCCTGCTTTTCGTCCCGCCCAGCTCCCAC
>LOEQ01001431.1:144412-155645 GCA_001685075.1 Bramus lutescens
TTATTAACCAATGAAAGTAACACATAGACAGATGACCCTCCTACACCACCACCTGGTGGACTCAGTGCACTCCTTGACTAAATCGAAGGGACCAGATATGTAAGATATTAAGAACAATCTGAAGAAAGGTTTCCTGACGGCATAATAAAGGATGAGCTGGAGGAAAAGCAACAACCACCCCATCCATCATCACTCCAGGTTCAAGCTTCTCATGTGTGCAGAGCTCTGCTCAGGGCCGGTGGGGCACCCTGCCTACTCCTCCTCCTGAACTAATCGGGCAGCGAGACAACATGCACCTTGCACAATAGCACCAGGCACGAAGCACCCTCATGCACAACATCAGAAGCACGGCAGGATGTGCTTAATTGCCAGGTGAGGGAAGCACTAACTACAAAGAAGAATGATTCCACACCATGATGCAGGAAAGCGTGGGGGTCTGGGTGTGGAAGGAGCCTTCTGAGAGCAAGGATGCAGGAAAGGAAAGGATGCAGAATACATCTGGCCCAAGGGAAGGGTGGTACCTAAATTTTTGAGAGCAAGGATGTAGGATATGAAGAAAGGCTTCCCCAGGCAGACAGGGGGTGGGCCTGGAAACAGGGGAAATAGACTCAGGTGTCCTCAGGGCCGTCAGCAGGCAAGTGTGGAAGGGGATACAGAGGCGTGAGGCTGGCAGGCGGGGTGGCAAACAGGAGCTCTGATTTCTCACAGTGTTTCTCTTTATCCTCTGACCATCTATGTTCAAGACTTGCCATTTTCACAGGTTGAGGCTCAGAGGCCAGAAAGCAAAGGGTGGATGGATAGCACTGTCACCTTCCCCTGTTATGTCACAGCAGCTCTGAGGTAGCAGGGAGGGTGGATGTGAAGAGGGCACCAAGGCTCAGCTAAAATTTCAGAGGATGGGCAAGGGGTAGCCATGGTTGTAGAAGCCCCCTTTGGAGTGGCCAGATGGGAAGGCAAGGATGGGCCAGGGGCAGTGAAGGTGACATCTTTTCCTGTAGTCTGAGAAGAGATGACAGGTAGTCATTGGAATTGAATAGAAGGTGGGCAGGTGAAAAAAATTGGAGTCTAGGGGACAAAAAAAGGGGAAGGGAAGCTGACCATCAAAGGGAGGGTGGGCTGCCTCTGTCCAGGTGCTAGGATGAAGGACAGATGGCAAGGTCTTGCATCTCCTGTTTTAGGATGCTCCAACTTGGCTATGTGATGCATCCTGAAAGATGTGTGCATGGAAACATGGGGGTGGGGAACAGGGGAAATGCACTTGGGAGCATCTGGAAATGCATATTGCAAGGAAAGAACTGAAAGTGGCCTGGCTAGCAAGGATATCAGCATTGAGACTTGCCAGCTCAGCAGTGTTTCAGAGACCAGTCTGGTATCTGGGTGAATAAGGGTGTCCTGGTACTTCTTCCTGAAAATCTAGACCAATTGAGGAAGGGCTGTTGGTGTATGTGGCAGGCACTGTCATAGGGCATTTCATGGTCTATGCCTTGCTGGCCAGTCCAACTGTCTTACCTTTCCCTCTTGCTGTGATTAAACACTCCAACAAAAGCAACTCAAGAAAGAAAGGATTTATTTTGGCTCAGTTTGCAGATACAGTCTGCCACATTGGGGAAGCCTTGGCTGTGGGAGCCTGAGGCAGCTGGTCACACAGTATTTACGCTCTTTCTTGATTTTACACAGTCCAGGATCCCAGCACAGGGAACGGTTGCACCCGCAATGGTCAGGTCTTTCCACCTCAACAAAATCAAGATAATCCCACAGGCAAGTCTCTTTAGCGATTCTAGATTTATCAATTACCAGTGAGATTAGCCCTCCCACCTTCTTCAGGCAGAAAGAACAATCACCAATGTGTTCTTACATGTGTGTTTGAAAGACCCATGAGAGACTGTCTGCCTATGGCACTCAACCATTCCAGGGCAATGTGGTGCATCACTAGGTCCACATAACTGCTGAGGAGCCACCATGCAAACAGCATGATCCCACCTTGGGGAAAGTTGGCTGGGTCAGGAGTAAGCACCTGACCCAAACTAGACTGTGGTAGTTTGAGTGAGAATGGTTGCCATAGGCTTCTTTATTTGAATACTTGGTTCCCAATTGGTGGAAGTGTCTGGGAAGGATTAGGAGGTGTGGCCTTTTTGGAGGAGGTGTGTCACTGGTGGGTGGACTTGAAGGTTTCAAAAGACTTGCAGCATTCCCAGTGGACTCTATCTGTCTCATGGTCATGTCTCCAGATGTGAGGTCGTGTCTCAGCTGCTGCTCCAGCACCACATCTGCCTTCCTCTTGCTCTACTCCCTGCCATGATGGTCATGGACTCTGATCCTTTGAAACCATAAGCCTCAAATAAAATGCTTTCTTTCATAAGCTGCCTTGGTCATGGTGTTTTAACTAACAGACTATTCAGATTCCTTCCCTGAGAATCTAGAACTTGAATTAAGAAATAAATGGTAACTTGAAGGCGTAAGTCATAAACAATCCCACACCAGTTGGGAATTAAAGGGGTATTTATTTTAAGGGTAAAACTTACAAAGCACCAACAGTCAGCANGGTATCTCAGCGGCTATTGGCTGAAGGAGCGGAAGGAGCTCCCGCAACAGTAACTTTTCTCTCGTGGCCTAATAGGCAGGGAGTGAACTCAGGAGTTAGGGGTGGCCAGGATGAGAAACACAAAAGGGTACTTGGTGGCAAGGGCAACAAAATGACCCTGCTGGCTAGCCTTCATAGTCCCAGAGGGTGCCACACAGGCTGCTGGCAGAGAATTGCTTCAACAGGCTTCCTCAAGTGAACAACAGGCCTCCTTAAGTGAAAAGCCTGTACGCAGTACAATTACCTGGGCAAGCAAGATGCACCCACCAGTACAATACTGGCATGGCTGTCATGAGAGTAACCAGCTGTTTTCTGATAGGACTTGGGATCCCTTCTATGGAGGGGAGTGACGTTTCGTACTGCGAATCTGGTCAAAAGCTGGTGGCTGAGGAGATAATAGCCCGTAGAGGGGAAGATACTGCTGTTTTGGTTTTGGTTTTGTTTTTGTTTTTTCTTAATGGTCATGATGTGCCACAAACTGCGGCACAGTGAGTTGCATTTATGTCACTAGGTTAGTGATGCTGTCAGCTTGGGTCAGAGAGGCTTCGTTTTGCAGCAGGAGTGGTAACTACAGAGACTCAAAGCTGGTCAAAATATAAGAATAAGTGGCTGTTGAGTTCTTGACCATGAAAAGGGCATTGCATCAAGTCCTCCAAGGCCCAGGGAACGACACAGAAGAGGGAGAAAGAATGAAGGACAGAGGACAGAGGACAGGGAAGAATATAACTCCAATCTCAGGGGATCTGACTCTCTCTTCTGGCCTCCATGGGCACTGCACATAAGTAGTGCATATATAAACACACAGGCCAAACGCCCTTAGACATGAAATAAATGAATAAATAAATGAAATAAAAATGTAAGTGTCATAATGAAATCCATTATTATGTATAATTAACATATGTTAGTAGAAACAGAAGTGAATCAAAATGAAAGAGAGGAGCAGAAAGAGAGAGAGAAGGGACAGAGAGAAAAAGGAACACACACACACACGGGGGGGGGTGAGAGAACGTTGCAGGGTTCTGAGTCTTCTTTTCAATCTTTTCTCACTCCCAGGGCATCCTTGCCGCATCTCTAGACATAAATACTTTTTTTTTTTTAACAAGGGTAACTCTCTAATTTGCATGTCTGGGCTGGACAACTGCCTGCTAGTCCTGGGCTCCTTTACCTCGCCTGCCACCCATTCTGGATCACAGCACGACTGGCCTTACCACTTGAACCCAACCCCTGCCACGGGACTCCTGGCTCCACAGCCCTCCACTAACTCCCTACTGCCTTTGCAACTGCTTGCCACTCTGGCTGACTTCCAGCTTTCCAGACTTTGCTCAAAAGTCACTTCCTTGGGGAGGCCTCCCCTCACCCTCTAAAGGGCAGCTTCCTTACTGGATCGGCTGGCTAGCACACTCCTACAACAGGACCTTTGCACACTTCTCCTCTGTCTTCTTAGCTCTGTCCTCTATCATCCCCAATTCACCTCCGACATACTACCCTGCAGCCTAAAACATACTTTGCTTAATTAATTAATTGTCTGTCTCTAATGTCTCTGCATTCTAACTGCTTAGAGGTGAGGTGAGCCACTCTGCTTTACCAGGCAGTCCCATCATGACCCTTTACCTTAGGCCTGGAAGCAAGGGATCTGGGTCACTTCAGGCTGTAGCCTCTGGACCTGGGAGCCAGAGAGAGCCCTTCTGTTAGGTTGGTTCTCTCAATTCAGAGGCAAAGACACAGACTAACACAAGCACTGTAACAGCCTGGCCTTTCTCCACCAGCTTCCGAGTGGTGGGTGATGGTGCCTAGCCTCTCCCGAGACTTCCATTCAAGCTGTAG
Organism: Bramus lutescens; assembly: GCA_001685075.1. Classification (NCBI taxonomy): domain Eukaryota; kingdom Metazoa; phylum Chordata; class Mammalia; order Rodentia; family Cricetidae; genus Bramus; species Bramus lutescens. Next base: position 148,818 of record LOEQ01001431.1, read on the forward strand.
TCTCGGGGTCTTTGTCCATTGTCATGGGTGCCGAGCATGTCTCTCCTATCTGACCTTCCCTTTTCTCTAAGCCCCAGATTCATCATTGGCACATTCCCTCAATGACTCCATGCTATCCTATTCAGTGGGACCCTTAACCCCAAACAGGGTCCCTCTGGTCTTTTGGCCACCCTGAGGCTTGAAGAGTGAGTGTGCTGGCTCACATAGAGGACATTCTTCTGATCAAATGAAGACAAGTGGGTCCTTCTGTTGTGCCCAGAGAGGGTCTGGCTGGGGAGAGCCAGGCTCAGTGGACCAAAGACCTCCTTCTGCACAGAGGGAGACTTTGAACCTTAGCAGAGGGGCTGAGCTGTGCTCCTCCCCAGGAGAGATGCTGCTACCTCCAGTGACACCCACAGCTCACCCTTCCCCACAGCAGGAAAACAGCACAGGGCCTAGGCCCCCTTGGAAGCCAAACTGGGCATGGTTATAAGGAAAGATGGTTTCCACTCTCAGAGTAGACCTGGCCTCAGCAAACCAGACTACAGGTGTAACTTTGTAACTTTAAGTGGCTCCTGTACTACCATACACACAGTTGCAGGGCAGGAGAGGCAGTGTCTCTAAACACAGTCACTGTGGGAGATAGCAGACAGCCCTGGGAAATCTATGCAATTATCACCTGACCACTAGAATATACACCCAAAGGACAGACAGCTGGCTTTCCAAGAGATAGCAGGTGAAAGCCTTTTAAATTTTATTTTAGTCCAGACTTGTTCTCAAACTTGGGATTCTCCTTCTCATCCTTTCCAATGCTGGGGTTTCAGGCATATGCCACACCTTCTCACAGAAGTGTTATTCATAATAGCCCAAAGTCAGGAACAACTTTGTTTTTACATATGAAAAATCCCACAGTGTGGTCCATCTATATAATGGAATATTATTCAGTCATATAAAGGAAGTTTTTGACACACACAACTACATAGATGAACCTTGAGGTTATGAGGCAAAGTCATGAGAGTAAAACACTGTAGGATCCCAGTTCTGTGGGGTCCCAGAGGGGTCAGCTCCACAGCGGCAGAAGGTAAAAGGCAGATGCCAAGGGATCTGTTCTTTGTATTTTACCACAATTAATGAAAATCAAAGTCAAAAAAACTTTACAGGGATGTTATTTTGTAGTTTTTCTAGGAAAATTTTCCATCCAGCATTTCTCAGCCCAACACCCAATGGAACAAACCAGTTATGAGTCCTCCCTGGGTGTGTAACCCGCTACCCAGGCAGGTCACTGCTGGTACCCACCTAGTGGGTATGTGCTAAGGCCAGGAGACAGTTTCTGTCACAGGGATGGGAACCCCTGTCACCCCTGTTGGGGACATTCTGTCTGAAATGTGTAAGGCCTGGTCTTTACCAGCTGTGGTGGGAGAGTATAAATATCTTCACCACGTGTGATAGAGACAGGGCTGGAAGGGGAAGGAGGATGTCCCAGCCTGGCCATTGGAGCTGGGAACCAGACAGAGCTAGTATGCGGGTAGTCACCTCTCCTTACCCCCATGTGGCTGATTCAGCTGCCTTCCAGGCTGTTCCCAAGAAAGTTCCCAGAGTGTTTTGCCAAGGGCAGGACCCCTAGAACTAAGTTAAGTACCTAGCAGCATCTGTAAGAACCCTAGCTGCCCCCAGCTCAGCTTAGATATGTGCTTTCTATTTGGTCCTCTGTTCCCATAAGGGCAGCTACGGAAGAAATAAAGGCTGCACGCACCCAGACTTCCTGTAGTCTTTGCCCTCTGTCTTCTCGGTGCACCCTGATGACATTACTTCCTTCCTGTGTCTAGGCTGTTCGTGCTGCCTAGCACACCCACCCTTCCCACCCCTTTTCTGTAGAAGGGGTATTTTGTTGGCTGGAGCATCTATTTGTGACACTTGCCTTACCCTCAGGGGGCCTTTCTGGCCACTTTGGGGGGACAGGAGCCTTTCCTTTCCTCAGGCTTCACCACACAGCATCAACTCTGCCATACTGAAAATCTCTACATTGGAGCCCGGAATGAGCTATTTACATTGCCTTCATCTCTCACACCAACCTTCGGGCACCAGCATCAGTACCATCCTGCAGTCTACAAATGGAATTACTAAGGCACAGAGAGGTGAGAAGCAGCCTACCTAAGGTTGCACAATCATTGAGGGTGGAGCTAGGATTTAGATCCTAGCAACCAGATGCCAAAGTTTCTCTAGGAGTTTTTGATGATGGTGTCTGTCAGTCTCTCTCCCTCTCTGGGTCTGTTGTGCTATCTGTCTGATAACTCAGTATCTAATTAGAACCACATCTATAGGAGGTGTGATTGTTCATCTTAATTGTCAACTTGAGGTCTGGAAGAATTGCCTGCTAGGTAGGTCTCTGAGTATGCCTATAGGGGATGATCTTAATTAGGTTGAGATGGGAAGACCTGCCCACTGTGGGTGCATCATTCCCTGGCCTGGGGTCCTGGACTGTGTGAAGAAGAGAAAGTGAGCTGAGCCCAGGCATGCATCTCTCTCTGCTTCTAGACTCTGGACATACAGTGGCCTTCTGCTCCTGCTGCTATAACTTTTCCCACCACTATGAACCGTATCCTTGAGCTGTGGGCCACAACAAACCCATTCTCTTGTAAGCTGCTTTTGTTAGAGTATTTTCTTATAGTGACATAGAAGTAACGAGTACAAAGTCCTTGGTAAATATTTGCTCAATGACTGAGTGACTTTGCGGAGGTGACAATGCCATTTGAGGATCTTGCAGAATAACACAAGGCTTCAGAGGAGATGGAACAAATCCCACAGGGGAGAGATGGTCAGGAAGCTGCTTGTGGGAGGCAGGTCCTAAAGGAGGGTCCCAGCAGGATGCTACTAGGGTGAGAACAGGGAAGATATTCCCAAGAGGACAGAAGCTTAGGGGAGACTCCATGGACTCTGCTTCCTACTGTGTGTATTTATCTTATGCCATCTGGGGCAGAAGTTTCTAGAAGGAAAGTGGTAAATGGGTGCCAGGAATCTTGCAGCAGGGTTCCATAGTCCCCATGGCATCTTAGAATCCCCTGGGAAACTGGTTTAAAAACATTTTATTGTTTAAAAAGCAGACTCTGCTATTCCCTGGAGACCTGAGGCTGGGTCAGGGAATCTGCATTTCCACACCTTGGAAAAGGCCTGACAAAGTCATGGAGACAGAGAAATGCGGCCATGGAGACTGTGGCATGGTTCCCATTCTAGGTGCTGTTACACAGTCAGGGAGAGAACTTCCAGAATGATCCAAGGCTGGGCTCATGCCACCCGTACATACATCACTTATGGTCAGGAGCAGCAAGGGAGACATGGCGCCTCATTTAGGATGGAGAGTCCACCCATACGGCCCTTGCCATGCAGAGCACCCTGCCACATTTGTTCTCTCTTCCTCCTTTCCTCACAACCAGCTGAAGTGATGACCTTACCCATTAGCTTTCTGTTTACTCAAAGGATGAGGTCCAAATGCCAGGTCTTGGCATCCAAGGCCTCTTGCCACCTAGCTCCTGTCCAGTCTCTGATTCCTCCACACCTGCTCCAGTTGAGGACAGTCATTTTCACAAGCGTGTTCTGTCACCAGGCACTGCTAAAAGCACCTGGGATGGAGGGGAGAGGGACAAGGTTCTTACCCCCAGATGACACGCATCACGGGGAAAGTGAGGTAGACAAGGGAACAAGGAATATGTGTGACTGGAATTATTGTAAGGACTTAAAAGGGACAATCTATCAGCACCATGTCCTGGTGTGACTTCTTGGACACATGCTATCAACTGAGATCCCAAAGAAAAGATGCCAGCACTGAGAGGATGCGGAGAAGCCACAGTGAGTGCAATGGTCCTGGGGCAGAGAAGAGCTTCTGCTCTAGATGGTTAGAGGAACAGGACAGAGGTGGGCAGTGCCTGCTGGGCCAGGCCACCTAGGCTGAGTGGACATGTAACAATATTTAGATTTTTCCCCCTCAAGTAGAAGAGGAAATGACAGCAGAAATAACTTAGGCTGTTCCTGACATTTAGGTCAGAGCCACGGTTTTGACACCAGCCACTCTGGGTACAAGGCTCAGCTCAGGTCAGTGGGGCCCTAGAGAATGGCTAGAAATGGGGAGATCACTTTCTATAGCTCCCCCAGGCCTACTGGGTTGTGTGCGGCCCCTGTGGGAGCTCTGCCTGGGTAGATCAGGCAAAGGGAAGGGCAAAGCCCTTTTCAGAATTGCCCACCACAGCCTAGGGCTCCCCTGGGGTGGGAACCCCTGTAGGGGCTCATGGATCCTCCAGGGAACCACACTGCACAGTGGGGGAGAGGAGAGTGGTCTCCATCTTGACGTGTTTCTTATGCTGACTATAGAAGGCCATGGCCAAAAGTGGAAAAGCCTCTATTTGTTTTGGGGTGCTGCCAATTCACCCCAAAGCCCATGAATTTGGGTAGATCCACAGTATCTCACACCAGGTCTGTGAATCTTTGCCCTTACACATCTCATAGATGGGAAGTTGAGCGCAAGGCCAGGGGGTGGGGCAACTAGATTCAAGCCCAATATGACTTTGCCCAATCTTCCCCATTAGACCACATCACCTTTCCTGTGGTGGGGGCACAGCTTATCCCCATTATAGGAGTTCTGAAGTCCCCATAGAGATACACTCCTCCCATTTCTGGCCAAGTCTGGGACACTGAGCTAGCCACAGAGGCCAAGCTCAACTGTTTCGATAACACCAGGCATTCCCCAGCACCTCCATCTCTAGACTCCTTGATCATGGGACTCAGCTCGCAGGTAGGTTAAACTCTTCCAGTCCCAGCAGCTTTGCTGGAACTTAAGGACTAATCCTGATCAGCAAAACACATTTGAGCCTAGAGCCCAAGGCTGGGTTTTAATAAGTTTGTTCTCGGAGAGGCAATCAGACTGTAGGAAACACATGTATGAAGGCACCAGCTCCCCATGGAAGGAGGAAGGAGCAGGGACCCTCAGGGGGTATGGAAAAGGAGTTGGTCTCTTCCTTGCTACAAAGCTTCTGATCATCTTCCATGTTTCAGGAGGTGGCATGCACACACACACGTGCGCGCAGATGATGGAACCAGGACCCCGGAGATGTTTGGGCAGTCCATTCCGCATCACCAGCACCCAAGCTGCCCTCACCTTCAGTCCCTTCTTTGTCTCCTATTCCTGATGCTCACCCCCACCCCTGCCACTGGTGCGTATTTCCTGGGTTTGCCATCCAATCACTTGACAACACAAATCCACTACCTCCTCCACCTGTTCCTCAAACCTCCCTTTGCAGTGGAAAACAAAAAGAGAGACCCTAAATCTGGTTCCCGCCCACTCAGTGCCCTGGCCACTCCTGGGCTGGGCTTCTGTCTTCGCTGTCAGAGAAACTGAGAGATTTCTTGAGGCTGGAAGTGACCACCAAGAGCTGTTTGAAAGGTCCCCTCTATGCCATTTCAAGGAGAAACAAAGCAAAAGTCAGAGAACTTTAAAAACTTGCTTTGTGTTCCTAAAAGTCTAGTTGGCAGTTGCTTACAGTTTTCCTGCTGGACATGGCAGTCCTGGATGCTCACCTCAGTCCTTGGGTGCTGGATTTCCAAAGCCATTTACAGTTGTCCCACATAGTGATGGCATGGTATTTGTGAAGGGTAAGCACCCCTCCCTGTGTACTTTATTTCTACCTAACACTATGTAAAGGATCTGTAGGTTGTTGGACTATAAGAATAGAAAGGAAAAAGCCTATCCGTGTTCAGTACAGACCTCTTTAGTTTCAATTTTATTCTCTCTGAGCTTGGTTAGATCTGTGGGCGTAAAACCTGCATATGTGGAGGAGGAGGACTGTAGCTGGTACTGAGGGCCTTGGAGGTGGGGGTTTGGATGCTCTTTCTCCCTCTGCATTCCCCACAAAGCTGATTCTAAAAGCATAGACTCAGGGGGAGGCGGCCAGAGGACTGCAACCATCACTGTGAGGAGAGCCTGAGGTTTGCACTGGACTCTTGGTTGTGAACCATGGTGCTTGTCATTGGCTTCCTGCTCTGCACCCCAGTGTCATATGTAGACTTTTATTTCACTTCCTGACGAGCTTCCCGGCCCTGTCTGCTGCCCTGCCCCTTACACAGGTTCAATGCGATCGCCTGAAAGAACTCCCCCCTCCAGACAGAGAGAGAGAGAGAGAGAGAGAGAGAGAGAGATGCATACAGAGAGAGAGAGAGAGAGACAGACAGACAGACAGAGACACACACACACACACACACACAGGCTTTTATCCAGGAGGGAGCTATGGTTGGCATGATGGCCCCCCTCCTTACAGAAGAACCCAGTTTCGCATACACTACTCTCTGAGTTTTAAGTTCCCACCACATAACCAGCTTCAAAATGGGCTTTTTGGGCATCCTATATTGTGGGTTTACTAGGCAATGAAGACACTTCCATCAATCTCCTTTAAAGGTCTAGGTGGCCTCTCTATGCTTCTAGAGGCTCAGAATCCAGGTGACCCAGGAGGCACAGCAGGGTTTCTCAGCTGTGTGTTGGTGAATGGATCCTTTACCCTTATGAGCCTCAGTTTCCCCATTTAGAAAATGAAGGAACTAGACAGGAATACCTAGGAGGAGGTCTCTACCAATACCAGTCTGGTGGGGGCAGTCCAGACACTATTACTGTTATTGCTTAAATCTCAATTATCCCCATAGGCTCATGGTTTGAATGCTTTAGTGTTTGATTGGTAGCACTATTTGGGAACATCATGGAAACTTAGGAAGGTGGGGCCTAGCTAAAGGAAATGGGTCACTGGTGGTGGGTCTTGGGATATAGTACCCACAGATATTTCTGGTCTCCTCTCTTCTCTCTCTCTCTCTCTC
>LOEQ01001431.1:196505-206880 GCA_001685075.1 Bramus lutescens
CTTTATTAACCAATGAAAGCAACACATAGACAGATGACCCTCCTACATCACCCCTCTATCTTTTAGTACTTTTTTAAAGTCTCATGCAGCCCTCAGTTCTTTCTCTGCTCTCCAGCTGGTCTGTTCCCCCAGGACTTGAAAGTAAGGTCCTATTGCTCAAGACACCATGCACTTGAGAAAAAGGATTGGGAGGAATTGAACTGGAACTACCCTGGAAGCCTCCTCCCTGAGGACTGGCTCTCACAGTATCTGAAGGAGCTGTACAAGCTGCCAAGTGAGAAAAGCAATGGAAAGTTCTACCCCGATGTAAAGACGATAAACCACAACAATGGCTCCAAGGGTGCAATAACGGCATTCACATCTTGGGGGCAACCAACATCGTCTGACTGGACTTACGGCCCCCTCCAGAGGAGGCAAATGATACTGTAAGCCCAGCCAGCTACCAGTGGCTCATGAGGTCATGGATCTCAGAGGAGAACCCACTACTGCCCCTTTCCTAAGCCGGCATAATCTCTAACTCTATTCTTCTAGCTGCGAGAAGAGCAGCTCTCAGCCCTCATCAAAGAAGTTTCATTGTGTAGTAGACAGAGACCATCACAGAAATCTACAACTGGCCAGAAATGCAAAGCAAATGACCATGGGGTGCCACACCCCAAGTGATATATCTATAATACAGCTATTATACAAGGTTCAGGAAACAACAGAAAGACTGGGAGCCAAAGGTCCAGGGCCTCTGCTGCAAGATTTTGTCTTTGCTGTAAGACAGGGGAGCTGCTCCCATGGGATTCCAACAATATGGTCACCTAAAGGAGACCTGAACAATGACAACAGCAGCTAGTACAGCAGTGTGGATGAGGAACTCACACAAGACCACACCCATAGATGAAGAGCTATAGGCAGTTAAAGCTTGCTAAGAGAGTGAGAATCAATTTTTCTCTAGCGATGAACCCCCTCCCCTGATAGTTATCCAGTCCCAAGTGGTCAGCCCGAAACACATACACATATGAGAACACTAGACGGACTCAGGAGGTTGTGTTTACAGACACATACTATGGTAGCTTGAAAGAAAACGGCCACAAAAGGGAATGGCATTAGGAGGTGTGGCCTTGTTGGAGAAAGTGTGTCACTATGGAGGCAGGCTTGGAGGTCTCATATATGCTCAAGCCATGCCCAAGGAGACAAACCACTTCTTGTTGCATGTGAGTCAAGATGTAAGAACTCTCAGCGCCTTCTCTAGCACCATGTCTGACTGCATGCATGCTGCTTTGTTTCCCGCCATGATGACAGTGGACTAAACCTCTGAACTGTCAGCCACCCCAATTAAATGTTTTCCTATATAAGAGTTGTCATGATCATGGTGTCTTCACAACAATAGAAACCCTAACTAAGTATGCTAGCTAGTTTTATGTCAAGTTGACACAAACTAGAGCCACTGGAGAGGAGCCTCAGTTGAGAAATCTCTCTATAAGATCAGGCTATAGGTAAGCTTGTAGGGCATTTTCTTAATGATAGATGGGAGAGGGCCCAGCCTGTTGTGGGTGGTGTCATACCTGGGTAGCTGGTCCTGGGTTCTGTAAGAAGGCAGGCTGAGAAAGCCAGGGTGAGTAAGTCAGTAAGTAACACCCCTCCCTGACCTCTGCATCAGCTGTGGCCTCCATGTTCCTCCTCTGCTTGGGCTCCTGCTCTCACTGCTTTTGATGGTGAACTCTAAGGTGGGACTGTGAGTGAAATGAATCCTTTCTTCCATAAGTTGCCTTTGGTCATGGGTTTTCATCACAGCAGTAGTAACCCTGACTAAGACACACACATACATACATACATACACACACACATACATACACACACATACACACATACATACATACAGACACATATATACATACATACACACATACATACACACATATATTCATACACACATCATACACACATACATACACACATACATAACATACACACATACATACATACACATATACATACACACATACACATGCATACATACATATATACATACACACATACATACATAACATACACACATACATACATACACACATACACACATACATACATACATGCATACATCATACATACATATGTAACATAACAGATGAAGGAGTAGGCAACAGTTTAAGAGAGAGTAGGAGAAGGGGAGAAACTGTAGGGGAAGGGGGAGGGGAGAAATTTGTTATTTTAAGGTTACATAGTAGCTCTACAGACCTTACATCTTCCTTGTGATAATCCATCCATTTATGCCTTTCTTCCTCTCTCCATTGAGCACTGATGATGTTCCAGGCATTGATACCCTCCCTAGAGACAGAGAAGGGAGAAGATAAGAGTCCCAAGTTCCTGCATTTACCTGGATGAGGAAATCAGGCACAAAACAAACCTGTAATATCAGTCAGAGATGAAAAGCTGAGAGAAAAACATAAAGCTGGATAAAGAAGGGCTTTGGCAGGTTAAATGAGATGGTGCATACAGTAAGTGCTCAGTAAATGTTTTTTGATCAAATATTAACCGCTGTCCTTATTGTTCCCCTTTCTCTCCACCTTCTCCTCTGCCATTTGTTTACCGATTCAGTTGACAAACATTCAGTGGTTTCATCTCAAGGCCAAGCTCTTTGCCAGGTTCTAGGAATACTTTGATGAGCAAAACAAGCACGTTTTTGCTTTTCATGGACTCAGTCTGTGGAGGTGAGAATTAAGATGCAGCTGTGTTAGACGTTTGTATCCTGAAATGGTTCTCCATGAAGGAACGCTAAAACACACATAGCACTATGAGAGGAAACACCAGCAGGTCCGTGTGTGGTCAGTGGAGGCTTCTCTGATAAAGGAGACAGAGCAATGTGTAGGCTAAAGACCAAAGAGTAAATAGAGGTAGCAAGGTTCAGTGATAAGAAGTCCCAAGGAAAGGGTGGGGCTGGGCATCACATGCAAAGGTCCTGGGGTGAGGGAGGAATACAAGGAAAATTGGAAGAGTCAGTGTGACTGGTCCAGAAAGAGCAAAGAAGACTCCAGACAGGAAAGGGCAGGCAGGAGCTGGACCACCCAGGTCACTATTATCTGCTGAGTGTCAAGGCTAGACCATTACAAGTTATTATTACTTATTGAGGGCCAATCATATGTAGGTTCTTTTTTTTGAGAACTTTGTATTATCTCATATAAGCCTCAAATGACTCTTCACAGGGGGGTGCCTTTATTATACATTTTACATTCAAAGAAACTAGAGCTCTGAAAGCTGCCAAATTCTGTGATCTGCAGTCAAGATTTAAACCTAGGTCTCTGGATCCAAGTCAGAACCATAATACAATTCTCTATCTTTATCTCAAAAGTAACAGAGAGCTGAGCTGCAGAACATTGCCCCTGGGGGAAACAGTGGAAGGTACCCAGGGCCTCTACACTGCTCTTAAACCTGTATAGTTCTTTCTAAATAAAGCTTGCAGTGATAATAAGTGAGGCTCCACTAAGAGTTGAAAAGACCCCACGGGCTTTCCTGAGGACCAGATGGGACAGTGGGATGGACGCAAGAGAGAAAAATATGCTGGTCTGGGCCTGGGATTGCTTGTCCTGATTGGAGGGAGGATTAGGAGACAGCAAGTGTGCTGATGGGAGCTCAGAGGCCAACCTCACTGGAACTTTGACCTCCTACTGGGAAAATGGGTGGAGGGTTGTCTCGCCAGGCTAGGGTCACCCTGCTGGAGACTGCCACAGGGCACTGTTCTCTGTTCGAGGGGAAGAACAGTGGCCTAGCAAGGACCAGAAATGATAGATACCCCGTGGTATGAACTGCCGCAGTTTAGGGTTTTAAATTTGTTTACTCGATACTGGAAGGGAGGTGTTCCAGGGACAAAGCAATGCCATTTTTGTGTCATCTAAGGGAAACAGGCTCGGGGGACAGACACTTGCGGTGCAGCGCCTTACGGAGCACTGTACAGTTTAAACAAAGTGGCAGTCACGGTCTGCTGAGACGTCTCTGGGGAAGATGGAAGAGCCTTTCCACTGCGGCACCGTCAGTGAGGCATGGCCACCCACAGCAGGGCCAGGTGCCCTTGTCACAGTGATGGGAGAAAGAGCAAGCAGACTCCAGCCCTACTTCTGCTGCAGAGCAAATCTGGTGGAACCTCATGGGCTGGTTCTGTGGGGTTTAGCCTCCATGAGACATGGGCAGTGGACCCTGGGAGCTCTTGAGGGTCCTAGGTCTCAAGAGTACCTCCAGCACTGGCCAGAACACTGAAGTTCCCTACAGAGACACCATACGGGATGCTGAGAGATGGGAAGGAGGAAGGCCAACTATGGATGTCTGCAAAGATTTCACTATAAATTCTTCATAATCAAACCCGCAGATATGAGAAACTGAAGAGATGGGCACACAGAAGCAAACAGGCAGAAACGGGTTCTAATTCACAGGAAGCAGGTGGAAGATAAAGGCAAAGCCTCAAACCAGTGCTCTGCAAAAGAAATTGTTAATGAACAGGGCTGAGCTGGAGAGATGGCTCATTTGCAAAGGGCACTGGCTGCTCTTGCAGAGGACCCAGGTTCAGTTCCCAGTGCTCACATGATGACTCACAGCCACACTTCCAGATCCGGGGCATCTGACACCCTCTTCTGACACAGGCACACTTGTGGTCCACATACATACATACATGCAAAATACACAGATAAAATAAGGATAAATAGGTTTATTATTTTTAAATGTACAGTACTGAGACAAAGGGGGAGCCTCTGAAAGAAAGAATGGAACCCATGGATCCCAGTTTTAATCGAAAGGCAAAAACCCAAACCCAAAAAGCATGGGAATCTCCTTTCAGCCTCTGCATTTGGGTAATGTCTTTTTCTCATTGGGACTCTAAAAGACAGGAAAAAAAGATGGATGAGTTCAGTACAGTAAGAGAAAACCTCTTAACATTCTGTGTGGCAGTCGAGACAAAAGAGAACACCATAAACAAATCAGCAAGGACAAATGTCAGGCTGGGCTGGGGTCATAAGGCTTTGATTCTCGAAATACAGTTGTTCTAGAAGACTAGATGGAAAAGATGAGCCACCAAACAGAAAATGGGCAAAGGACACGAGCAAGCAGGTCCCCAAACACAGACCCACATGGCAGCTACTCTGCCTTGCTGATACACACACTCAGATTCTGTCCTTGTTTTGGTTTATTGATGAAGGGCCTTGCTATGCATCCTAGGACAGCCTCAAGCTTGCAGCAATCTTCCTGTCTCGGCTTCCCAAGTTTTGGGAATCACAGTGGGCATAGCCATTCCCAGTTGAGAAAAGCATATTTGAAGCCACACTGATACACCAGTGAGGCCTGGGGAGGCCGTTCCCACATACTGCTGTAGGAGCATGGATACCAGCATGGACCACAGAGCAAGCTTTGGGACACCTGTTAGAAGTCACAGGACCACTACCCAGCAGCCCCACCTGGAGAGACCTATGCTAAGATACTCTTGTCTGCAACAGCCAAGGGCTGGGAATCATCCCCCGAGTGTCCATGGCCAAGGGACACGATAAATCAAGGCTGGCGAGTTTACATGATGGGATATTCCGGAGCTGTAGAGAGAATGAGTGGACTCTGAAGCTGGATTAGCAAGGGGCAGCAGGCTAGACCGGGAAACAGGCTGGACTGTGGAACGAAAGAGCAGAGGGTGAGGCAGTGCCCACGCATGTAGGTGTGGGGCCTCTACCTTGCTTTCTTGTCTCTCCATAACATGCTGTTTCACGTGTGTTTATGCGTTTTTCCCATACATGTGGGCACATATGCCTGAGGCTGATGTCAGTCACTCTCCACCCTATACAGTGAGGCAGGATCTCTCAGTCAAACGATATCTTGCCATATCTTCCTAGTCTTCATAGCCAACTTGCTCTGCAGAGCTCTGTCGCTGCCTTCCAAGCCTGGGATCATGGGTAGGTTGCCATACCAACCTGGCATTTACAGGGCTTCCCGGGGACCCAAACTTCGGTCCTCATGCTTGTGGGACAAAAACTTCAACGTTTGAACCATTTGCTTGTCCCTGGCTGCCTTGTGCTTTAATAAATTTACAGAATCATAATTTACATTAGTAATATACTATTCACTTTCTTTGAATGACAAATCAAAGCTTTTAGGGTATTTAGAGTTGAAACCATAGCCTAATCTTATTATATTCTCCCCCTGCCCAAAGACAGAGTAAGAAAGGGTGAAATGCCACATGGATGTGCACTTGGGCATTGGCACAGGCACGTACACAGGAGCGTGTCCATGTGTGTACACACACTAGCATGAGAAGCTATGAGGGAATGTGAGACATATATGTTGGAGAATTGTCAGGTGCGGAAGGCACCAGAACTGAGAGAGCAAGGGGATGATTGGTGGCAAATAAGCCAGGCCAGGCTTGGAGAGCCCAGATCACTTGAGGCCTTACATACCTGGCCAAAGAGCTTAGATTCACCCCCAGAGTCTTAAGTTGTCCATAGAAATTCCATATCTATACTGTCCAGTAGGGTAGCTCAGGTCAAGTGTCTACTGAGACCACAGGATACGGTTTGTGTAGCCAAGGAACTATATTTTAAACCTCATGCAGCTACTCAATCTACCTTTAAGTAGCCCAGCGTGGTTAATGGCTACTGTCCTGGACCTGGATGGTACAACACCCACTGGCTATAGAGAACTAGGGTTCAAATGTAGGAGCAACACAGACAGGTTTTAGTTTACGGAGCTTAAGAGAATGGATAAGACAACCGAAAAGGTGACATTAGTGATGTCTCCCAGAGGAATTGACTTAGATGGCAGGTCCCCTGTGGCCAAGGATGGGTTGGGAAGGTTTTGGAGGGAATGAGAGTGACTCAGCAGTTCTAGTTTGAAAAGTTTGGAGTTTGGGCAGAACATAGGTGGAGGGGTTCCAAGGGCAAGGTGGAGAAGCTACTAGAAGCTAATCAGCTCATTGCATATGAGGACAAGTCTTCAGGGTGTCTTCATTTATAATATGACTTCACAGGGACAAGCCAAGCTTCCATTCTCATCCCTTACACCCCAACCAGACTAGGTCCTGCCTCCATCCTCTCTGTCCCCCTAATTTGCCTAATTTTCTTGGGCCTTTGTACTTCCACGGAATGCCATTCCCTGGTCTTCACATGGCAATCTCTTCTCTTTCTTGGTATCTCAGCTCAAGTCTCATCTTAGAACAGCCATCCCTTCTGCCTTTTCTAAAGCCACTTCTGATCTTACCCACCTTCTGTTGTGCTGATCAGATTGTTTTCAGACCTTGTGGTGGTTTCATGGCACATAGATCAACATGGCAGGATCTAGAATTGCCTTAAGAAATAAATGTAAGCAGCTATAAGGTGCTGTATGCGGATGTGCATGTGGGTGATTGTGTGCATTTATATGTATTTGCATACATGTGAGTGCATACGTAAATATGTGCTATACATTTGCATGTACCTGTATACATGTGTATCTGTTTATGTGCATGTGTATATATATGGACTATTGTGTGTTTATTTGTGTACCTGCACTCATGTTTGCTGGTGGGTATTTGTGCACATCGGTAGGTGTGTACATATGTACCTTTGTGCTTGTATGCATTTGCATGTGTGTATTTGTCTGTAGGTCCATGAATATGTCTGTTTGTGATTTGTGTGTAAAAGCAGGCATGTGTGGATATATATGCATATTTGTGTCCATGTATGAGTGCATGTTTTCAGGTGTGTACATGTGTGTAAATGTGTTTGTGTATATGTATATACGCATATGTGTGCACATGTATTCTATGTTTTATATGTATAAGCATATGCTTATATGTGCTCACTTTCAGGAATTACATGTGTGTTCATGTGTCTCAGTCTATATTGGCTGCTAGAATAAAATACTACAGCCCAAGCAGCTTACAAACAGCAAAGATTTGCTGCCCACACTTCTGGAGGATGGGGTGGTTCACGGTCAAGGGGCCTACAGATTCAGTGTCTGGATGCCCCATTTCCTGGTTCATGATCACCATTCCATTTCATTCTCACAAGTCAGAAGAGTCAAGGGGCCTCTCAGTAGCCTCTGTCCTAAGGGACCAATCTCATTTGTGAGGGCTCCTCCTCCGTTCCTTGTCACCTCCCCAGAGTTCCACCTCTGACACTGTCATCTTGGGCGTGAGGATTTTTAAGAAGGAATCCAAGGACGCTACTGTCTGCTCTAGGGTTCTAAAGTACTGTGCGCAGCTCAAAGGATCATGTGTGTCCACGCATGTGTGCCTGGGGAATGGAGTGGGAGGGAGGTGAACCTGGTGGCAGTCGCAGAAGCAGGGCACAGTTAGGTGGGAAGGGAGAGGACAGGGAGGGAACAGAGGCATTTCTGCCCTGAAGCATGAATGAGCAGTGGAGGCCAGAACAAACACCACAGGCCTTGGGATCCACACTGGCTGGATCCATTGTGCAGGTGACAGGAAGCCATGGGTAATTGGGTAGCAGAGACACCTTTTTGGGAGAGCTTGGAAAATCTTGCACCCTTCTGCAAGACAGACCCAGGGCTGTACCTTCAAGTCCTCTCCTCCAGATTCCCACGTCCTCCAACCCAGGTGACTGCCACCTACGACCTGAGGCAGCAGTCTTGACACTCAGAGCTCCGGGTTCTGCGAGACAAATCTGTGACCTATTTTTCATATGCTGAGTGAGAAATGTGATCAAAGAAGCACCCCTGTGGATTGTCCCAGGGAAGGGAAATGGGCAGAATTAGGACAAAGGGGGCCAGGTCCAGGAAGGCAACCATAGAGTGTGCACCAAAGTCAGCGTTCTCATGGGCAAAAGATCCCGGTGGCTGACGTCTCTCCTTGACCCCTCGGTCCAGGCAAATCTCCTAGAGACCCTGTGGAGGCTAGCGGCTCCCCTGGGGCCATTGTCCAGCCCTTGCCCATTTGCTGGGCTGGTTTGTTGACAATTTACTTTCACCTCTTTCTTTCTGCTTGGCTCCTGACTGTATGCACATATTTATTATCCCCTCTAGGACTCAACTCTGCTTAAAAAAGAAGATGATGGGGCGAAAAGAGCTCTGAATAATGAGTTCTCCACGGGGTAGCGAAAATGTTCTTTTCAAAAATAACCAGAGAATTTGGGGTGGGGGTGGGGGAGTCGTCATCTCTCCAAGAGGAGGCAAAGCCTAAGCGACTTGATGGAGGGTCCAGGGGCTCCTGCAGTGAGTAGCCAATACTTCAAGTCACGGTGTGGACATGTGCATGGATGTGTGTAGTTTTTATGTATGGATAGATGTTTGTGTGTGTATGCTTGCACCGCTGGGGTTGAACCCCGGACCTGGCATGTTCTAAGCACACATTCTGCTACTGAGCTACAGGTTGGGCCTCATTTCCAATTTGTCTCTGAACTTTGCCTCTGATCATCTCAGCAGTGGTTTCTCCCAGCACAGTGATTCCTTTCTTTGAAGATGACAGGCACAGGACTTCCTCTGGCCACTGCCAGCCTGTGACCCTTTCCTCCTTCTGTCCCTACAGAGTTTTTCTGCATAGTGTCGGGCCCCACCTCCTCCCTGACAAAAGCAGCTTCAGCTCTCTGGAGTTCTCTGTGTGTGAGGGGGTGTTGGAGAGAGAAAGCAAGCCTTCTTGTCAGGCTTGCCTTTGTGCCTGGCCCTGTGAAAGTAGGCAAGGAGTCATCCACACCGAGCCTCAGTTTACTTGTCTGCTCCCTAGAGTTGCTCTGTGTGTGTGTGTGTGTGTGTTGTGTGTGTGTGTGAAAGTGCACAAGTGTATGCCTGTTGTGGAGGTAGGAGGACAGCCTTGTGTATCATTCTTAGAAACAGTGCCCCCCTCATTTGCAATAGGGTCTTTCAGTGGCTTGTAGCTCACCAAAACAGCTCACCAAAACAGACTCACCAAAACAGACTGGCCGATGAGCTCCGTGGATCCTCCTGTCTGCCTTCCCAAGGTTGGGATTCTAAGAGTTCACCACCATGCTTGGCATTTTCATGTGGGTTCTGGGGGTTGAACGTAGATCCTCATGTTTGCAAGATAAGCACTACTGACTGAACCTTCTTCCTGGCCTATGGAATTTCTATTTCCACCTCTCTGAAATGCTGAGAAAAGACATACAAGGGAACCTTGCAAAGCCCTCAGGCATTTCCTGGCCCATAGGGATGTTTGGTGGGTCCCAGTGGACACTATAGGTCTGTCCCCTAGTCTAGCCCTAGTCAAATGTATAGGGAAGCTCTTAGGGAGCTACATGTAGACCTCTGTATGTCTAGCATTGAGCCAGTCATGTGACTTGCAGACAAGTCAAGGGTGCATGTATGTGTCGTTTCCAAGCTAATGCAGAGAAAAGCTGACATGCCATTTCCATGGAGTGATGATGATGACAGAATCAGAAAGTGCCTGAGACACCAAACAGAAGAGGCTTTGTAA
>LOEQ01001432.1:107421-117584 GCA_001685075.1 Bramus lutescens
TCTCTCTCTCTCTCTCTCTCTCTCTCTCCTGGGTTTCTTGTATCCCAGGCTGGCCTTGAACTTCCTCTTCAGCAGACAATGGATGACCTTCTAACCATCCTGGTTCCACCTCTCCTGTGTTCAGAGTACAAGGCTGTGTATACACACTGGGTTTATGCTGAGTGAGGCTCGAGCTCAGGCTTTGCATACGCCATTAGAGTGATCACTCTGCCAGCTGAGCTACATATGAAGTTTTTCATGTGAATCCTTTAGTATCTAGGCAGTTTTGTTTCCTGGAATTCTTAGGAAGGTAGAAATATCTAAGCATTTTACTTGCATATAGATTAATAGAAAAAAATAAAATTTGAATTGAATTATGTTATATGAAAAAATCTTATAATTTATTCCTTTGTGAGACACTATACTGCTTTTACATGAATAATTCAAATTTCAGAAATGTGAGCATTTAATATATGTAAATTTTTGCACAATTCAAAATTAAAATGCCCAACACTAGTCAAATGAAGCACTTTTCATGAAGCAGCATAAGCATTTTGTAGTGCAAAAACTCTTAAACAATACTTTTTGAAAAATCTTCTAGTGGATGGAAGAATTTAAAGATGCTATGTTGCCCGAGAGAGACCCCCGCTACCTGACTGTTAAAGAAGTGGTGTATCATCTGATTCAGTGCAATCAGGATGTCCCAGGGATCTCAGAGATCAACTGGGTGATTCATGTGGTTGATTCCCCAGACGTGAATGCCTTTGTTCTTCCTGTAAGTAAATACTTTTAAATACATTTTTATTTCTAGCTTTCATGTCTTTAAGTTTTACTGTGGGCTAATTGCTTATATTATTCTTTTTATGTGCAGAACGGGCAAGTGTTTGTTTTCACTGGGATTTTGAATAGTGTAACTGATACTCACCAGCTCTCCTTCCTTCTGGGCCATGAGATTGCACATGCAGTCCTGGGGCATGCAGTAAGTACCCGAATGATGTGCAGCTGTTGAATGTTGCTTTGATATTACTAAGTTGTAGCCTTTAAAGAACCCAATCTTTTCAGGATTTTTTTTTCTTTTAATGATGGAATGTACGTACTTGCCTTATTATGTATCTGAAAAAATGTGATTAGCCTATTTTGAGACTTTTACAGTCTTTAGTGTGTGATACTGAATAATTAGTGTTCCTCTTAAATACTGTTTTTATCACCTGTCTCTTTTGCTAAAAAGTAATTAGTCTCAACCTCTAATTATTTCACATTAAAATTTAAACTTTCATAATTATTAACATACTTATATCTAGTCAGAAAATTAATTGTTGGAAAGTGATACTACTATTTAAGTGGTAAATCAGTTTTATTCTTACTCATTTTCAAAAGATGGCTTGGAATATTGTTGGAAAATGTCTAAATGATATTCAATATGACATGAATGTGGAGCAGTAATGACACCTTCCTGAAGTAGTTTACTGAGCTTCATCTAATATGTTCTTTCTCATCCAGAGCTTTAATGACTTCCGAGTATGTATCTATCATCCCTGGCTTATATGTTAGGAAACTAACATTTAAAAAGACTAACAGTGGTCACATAGGTCTTTAATAACACACAAAACATATTTTTTATACTCACTTTTGATTGCTATTTATTAAAAATGTGAATGGATTTTTGCACATATAAATAGAGATAAATATATTTTTATTTTCTAATTGGAACATGCAGTTAATGTTTGTGAGAGGATTGCAATATGCTAAATTGTAAGTGCAAATATTTTTAACTTCAAATGGAAATTATAATGTTTTTTAATCTTTCCCAAAGTCATTTAAAATTCTACCTATTCTTTAGTGGAATAATTAGGTGAGCTGGGCCAGAGTTGCTCTTTTTTGAAGCATTCATGATTTCTTTTAGGCTACAGGAAAATATTTAAAGAATATTTTCCCTAAATATTTACAAGAATAAATTGAAGCAATAGAAATAGTATCATTATAGTGTATTCCAACATCTCTCAAATAATGATGTCTTCATATATCAGTGATGCATTAATGAATGAGACAGAAACTTTCTCTTGGGCTAGTTTGACAAAGTATAAGCTCAAATTTGATTTCTCCACTTCTCTTCCTGTGTCTTCCATCTGTCTGTTATGTGTATGTGTGTGATCTGTTTGTTCCTGTTGCCTGTATCTGTGTGTGTATGTTTGAATCTGTGCCTGTGTCTCTGATTATGTCTGTCTGTGACACCGAACTTTGGTCTGTGTTTATTGGATAACACAAAGAATTTGGTAATCTTTAAGCAGAAATCTTTAATGGTTTTACAAGGGAAGAAATGACTTTACTGACCCCATCTGACCCAGAATAGCACCCAGTATTGTAAGCAGGTGCTGCCAACTTGTAGCTACATGTTGTTTAAGGTTGCTTTCAAGATGTGGCTGTTCTAGCTTTAAAAGATGGTACCATTCAGCTGATGTGGCTTCCAGTCAGTGCCTGTCAGTGTGGGATTACCACCACCAGTACAGGATGGCAGTCTGAAGAAACAGAAGAGGCAGGGAATAGCCATGATGGAAAAAAGTTACTGTTTCTTTGACAAAGGTCTCTTATTGACACAACATTTTCTCTTTTGGAAGTCTTAGTTTTGATTAAACCTGGCTTTTATGCTGTTTTCTTTTTTCTATAAATATGCAGTTTAAAAATGTTTCTATTTTTTAAGACTAATAACAGTTATACTCTTTAATACTCTATAACAAGGGTGTTCTCTTTATAAACACTGTCATATTGACTTCAGTCTTTCATAGTAGAATTCAATAACTGTTTTACAGCTAGCGACTGTCCTGTGATAGTTGTTTTGTGAGGAGAGATTATACTGTGAAGATCATAGTATGATTTTAGTTTTCAACCATGCTGTGTCTGTCTACTCAGGGAGTGACTGGTAGAGAGTCAGCCTGGTAGTGAGTTAACATGCACTAGTGACTGGTGAATAAGCCCATGCATTTAACTTTTACTAGACATTACTCGGCAGAACACACCTTTTATACAAGCCTTTTCTGCTTACTGCTGTGAGTATGTCCAAAACTCAGAACCCAATTCTCAGTGATAAATACCAAACTTTCACTACAGAAAATTTGTATAAATGTGTCATTTTCTTTCATGTATTAGGTCATACACACCAAAATACCTTTATTTTAATTAAACTTGTGATCTCTTTCTGAATTTTCTTGTCTTAAGTGTATTATCTATTATATATACTTAGGCTTTATGTAACAATATAAGTGTAATAAACAATTTTATTTGATGTGTAGAGTATAGTGTCTATATTAGAAACCAAAATAGCCTCAGCCTGGGAATTTTTGGTCCTTTTACTAATAGCTATGTGAATTGGAGCAATCATAAAATCTCCATTTCCAGTCCATTATCTATAAAACGAGGCTTATCATACCAGAGGAATCATTGTGCTGGTTAATGTAAGAAACTAGTTTATTAATTGTCACTTTCTCTGATGATGAATAATTAGCTCAGCAAAAGTGGTAAAATGTTAAAGGCATAAGTGACTCACAAGTGTATAAGCAAAGGGGACATGTCGGGAGACAGCATGGGTACGAAGGGAGAATTTGGGGTCTTTGGCTGGTGAGGTGGCTTGACAAGTAAAAACTCTTGGCTGAAGCCTGATGGCATGACTTAGATCCCAGGTCCCACGTATGAAAGGAGAGAACTGACCCCCTACAAGTTATCCTCTGACCTCCTTGTTATAAGCAGAAGTTTCCGTCCTTCCTCGTCCTACAGCAGAGTCGTTCAGTCCCAAAGAAACACACAGAGAGTTTATTAATATATAAACTGTTTGGCATATTAGCTCAGGCTTATTATTAATGAGCTCTTACAACTTAAATTAACCCATAATTCTTATCTATGTTTTGCCATGTGGCTTGGTACCTTTTATCAGTAAGGCCTTCTCATCTTGCTTCCCCTGTGTCCGGGTGTCCACTGCAGACTGAGCCTTTCCTCTTCCCAGAATTCTTCTAGTCTGGTCACCCCACCCTTACTTCCTGCCTGGCTACTGGTCTATAAGTGTTTTATTAAAATCTATACAATTGACAAATATTTACAGTGTTCAAAAGCATTTTATCACAGCACCTTGTCTGTTGTACTATGGCATGCCCATGCCCTACACACACACACACACACACACACACACACACACAAATAAAAACTTAATATAATAAAGTAATTAAAATAAATCAGATCTTTGTTCATGTTGGCCAGTTAAACACACATAATTATTTAGTGTGATTAAGTGGTGGCTAGAAAGTATAAATGCGTACTGTCTCCATTTACTAAATACTAATTTATTAAGTGGTTTTCATCATTTTATTATTCTCAGGCAGAAAAGGCTAGCTTGGTTCACTTACTGGATTTCCTTGGTATGATTTTTCTCACAATGATTTGGGCTATCTGTCCACGAGACAGCTTGGCACTTCTGGGCCAGTGGATACAATCGAAGCTGCAGGAGGTAAGTCTAAGATGACCTGTGGTGAGCATGCAACAGTATCCATGGAAAGCAGTGTGTATGAGAGCTGTGTTAAAATCTGTCCTGAAGGCAGATATGGAATTTTAGTGCCTGTTTTTCATTTTTAGGTGCTGTTCCTATGTAGTATTTAATTAAGGAATTCTACATCTGTCCAGTGATATATAAGGATTGATTAAAAGAGCTACCGTGGATTTTTTTTTTCATAGGTGTTGCTATCATAGAGAGAAAACCTAGTCACTGGTCCTTCCCTTATCTCTGGGACAGTGGCATCCGTCCTCCAGAGAGCTCTTTCAAGAAGCCTGAAGTTTTAATAAGCATGGGGCTGGCTGTGGCTTCATATCATTCTCCATCGCTGCTTATGCAGTTAAACAAACACTGCCTAGAATACATGGGCGGGAGGGGGGGACAGTTTTAGGTGCTTTAGTGCTGATAATAGTAATCTTGTGACTAAGTCCCTCATTGTTCAGAGTGCTGCATTACTGAGGATTGGTCTTGTCATCCTCACAGCTATGCTAACCACATTGAAACAGTGTTTCTCAAATTGAAGAAGAAAGAACAGTTAGGTTCAGATGATAGCCCGCCATGTTTGGAACTTTGTTCTGTCAGTGACTTGCTGGGCTGTCAATGAAGCCCTGCCTCTTAGGTGTAATTTTTCAACTTAATAGTTAAACTGAGAACAGGGATGTCTTTGGTATGGATTCTTTTCTTCTAAATTGAAGCCTCTCGATGACTCTGTTGTCAGTAGATTTTTTTTTCTCTGCAGTGCCCCGCTTACCATGTTTTGGAAGCATAAAGGAACACGGGCAGTGATGCCCTGCAGAGCGGGAAATCCCACATTTCTGGCCACTCACTTATTTACCATAGTGACTGAATGATAACTAGGGCTCTGTTAGCTCCGAACTACTGATGTTTTGGTCTGGATTTTTATTGCTGTTGGCCTTGCCCTGCTGTTGTGGGTTTTCTAGCATATACTGCCTCTAGTCAATAGGCAGCCATGGTTCTTGCTTTCCACACTGTCTCGATGACTCGGATGGTTAAAGACCCTTGTTATTCTTGGAGAGGGTCTGGGTTCAGTTGGCTTCCAGAACTCATGGTGGTTCACAACCATCTGTAATCAGGGGATTAGATGCCCTCTTGGCCTCCATATGCACCAGGTTTATGCATGGTATACATACATACAGGCAAAACACTTATATATATAAAATAAAATGAATATAAAAATAATAATTTAAAAAATGCTGCTGGAAGCCAGCATGGTGGCATGCTCCTATCATCCCAGCTACTGTGAGGAGCTAAGGCAGGTGGATTGCTTGAGTTCATGTATTTGAGACTACTTAGGTAACAACATCATGACCTTGTTAACTCCAAACATTTACAATGTCTCCAAGAGTCAATAAACAAACAAACAAATAAATCACACCTGAGAGCCATTGCTTTCAATGATTTTGTGTAGTATCTGGCACAAAGTAAGAACTCTGTTAATAGGGATGATTGATTTTCTTATTGGTCCATGTAATCTTCTGTGCAAATCGAGGAGTAGGTTATTGTTACTAGCTCCATTTTGCATATTGTCCTATGAGTTCTTCTGTTGAAGCAGTTGCTCCTTTGGGTTGCTCCACTCAGTGGTGCACACTTGGCTTGTGCACTGAGAGCTGACCCCTGCCTTGCAGTTCTCCAGCTTAAAACCTGTAACTGAGCGGGAAGGAAGTTCTGGGCCACGCACACATACTGTGAGCAGAGGCTAGGTTGCTTGTATCTGTCACATGTTGCTGTGTTTGAAAAGTTGCTTCTTGGATTAATAGCTCCTTTGTCAAAAGTCCTGCTTCTTGATCCAGCTCCTACAAAGTTTTAGTGCTTGCTGCAAATTAGAATTTAATTGGAAAACATTCTCATAAATACAAGTAATTAGGAAAATTAAAGTTACGGTAACTGTTCATGTTTTTTTTTAAAGAATTAAATCAGAAGAACGTTTTATTTTCCTAACTAATCAATATTTAGAAAAGGAAATGAAGATAATTAATCACAGAGGGGGCTCTCCTCTGTGGTTAATTTTCCCACTGATGTTTTTTGCTAGTGTTATTGGCTCTCATGTACCTGTATTTTTTTTTTTAGAACTGTGAGATTCATGTTCCTTGGCCCTAGTTAAGTCTGTCCCAGTATGTACTCCTCAGCAGCACTTTCTTCAGCAGTAGAGATTTTACGTGGGAAGTGAAATAAGCTGATGGCAGCAGAGGCTGTCCAGGCAGGCACATCCCTAGCTTCCTTATTTTCCTGTTTAAAGCAGGAGTCTAATGGAAGAAACAATGGCCTCATTTACATTTTCAATTTTAGAGGACAGACATTTCATACTAGATTTTCTGTGAAATTAATTTAACATTCATTTTTAATTCCTTTGATCATGAAATAAATCCACTTAATGAAGTTTTTTTCTGTCCTACTTCTCAGTATGTGTTTGATAGACCATACAGTAGAACACTGGAGGCCGAAGCTGACAAGATTGGACTGCAACTTGCTGCAAAGGTAAAGCGATCAATAGCTGAAAACACAGTGTCCCTCGCACAGCTGACCAAATGTGTGCTGTCTTGACGTTTGGCACAAGCACAGGCCAAACATTAAGTCATGCACTGTGTTAACCCTTTGTGGTACTCGAGTTTATATTATTATAACAAAATTCTGCAGCTCAAGTATAGTAAAAGGTTTGCTGAGCCCACAGTCATGAAGTTTCAGGTGCGTGTTAAATGCCTATGTTGGCTCAGTTCTGGTGAGCGTAGAAGATGGTGTCACATTATGGCAGGATCATGTGCAGAAGCAAGTCAGTTACATCTAGAACCAGAGAAGAGAAAGAGATGACAATCAAGGTGGCACAGTCCCTTTTCAAGGGCACATCCTCAATGTCATGAGCAGTCTGTTATTTGACTTCCCTTTGAAGGGTTTGTCACCTCCCTGGAGCACCTCATTGCGGAAATGCCTTCAGTCACAATGGACCCTCATCCCCACCATAGTACTTTCCATAAATCTATAATATTTGAAGGTTGTATCTCTTAAAGTAATGAACGAGTAACTGAAAATATTCAGCTCTCTTCTCCATATGTGACTGTAATTGGCAGGATGTTTTAAAAGTTTTAATTTTATTAGAAAGCATTTTTTTTGCAGGCATGAAATTTTTGGTTATAGACATGAAGTATGCAAATTAAAACTTCAAAAACATATGACTGTATAATGCCTTAGACCCTTGTTGCTATGTGTGTCTTCTGGAAGGCCAGTGCTGCCTCTCTTCTACACCCCTTGTTGCTGTGACCTAATGGGGGGTTGAGAAAATAAGACTATGTGAGCATCTACTACTGAGCTGTGTCATGGAGAACAAGCAGGGTCAATGTAGCAGCTGGCTCTCTGCAAGCTCCAGGGGTGGCTCTTGGACCTCACAGGTTTGTGCTATTTCTATGTTGGGCAGGAGCCTTCATCCCTAATTACTATTTTAATCACCTGTGGTAGCTGAGTTATCATTGTTAGCAGAACATTTTTAAATGAGTATGAACTACACAGTTTATGTATTAAATTACAATGTTATTTGGCCCTTTGTTGAGTTTCTATTAGTTATTAATTATTAAAAGTCACTATTATTTAACTTGTCATTGTGAATCTTAAAGGATTTGGCTCTGAAAATGATACTACATATTTACAAAAGTAAAAGTGTCTCTTGGCATGTTAAGTAAGAAGGATCAGGCAAGTGTTATCAGGCTCTGTGCATTAAGAGGTTATTGAGTAAGGCTCAAAGCCGGTGTGTATGGGCTCCTAATCTGAGTGCGCTGGTCTCGCAAGGTTCCCCTTATGTGCATTTTGTGTTCTGGTTAAGAAGCTTTAGTTTACCTTAGTAAATTGATTCTGTCTGAGTTCTAAGAAACCTTATTATATTAGTGCTTTTCTGTCACAAGAAAAAGTGATCAAGGTAATTCCGTTTTCTCCGTGGACAGCTAACATCCTCAGCCCCAATTATTGAAAAGTAGATCTGGGGGCATGCTGATCTAACCCCTGTGATTGTAGTACCTTAGAGGTGGAGGTAGGAGGAGCAGAAGTGCAAGGCTAGTCTGAGCTACATGACACTCTGCCTGGAAAGGCTAGACAGACAAAAACTGTTATTTTTGTCGTAAGAGTTAATTGTCTTTTTGGAGATTTGCTCCTTTATGACTAGTCATTCATCCTTGGCACACAGTCCCTTTAGGGGGGTTCTGCAGTGTGGACTTGATGTTCTTGGATCTTTGCATGTTTGTATACATTTTATAATGATATCATTAAATTATATGTCCATAAAAATTTGCCAGGGCATTTGATGGGCTAATTGAGCAGTATCTAACGCACTGAATTTTCCCATCCAAGAATGATATATTTGTCATTTACTTAGCTGTTGTTTAATTATTCTTAATAATGCTTTAAACTTGGTTTTGTATATAGGGATGGCATATATTTTGTCTGATTTATTAAGTGTTTGATATTAAGATATACTATTTAAAAATAAATTTCTTGCCAATTGAAATACACATAACTTACCTTGTCTCTATCAACCAACCCACCTACCTGTCTGCCTCCCTCCCCTTCCTCCCTTCCTTCCTAATCAGTGTTTCCCCATCTTATTATTAGTGTAACATCCAGATGTCAGCACAAGCTGATGGTGGGCAACTTTGCTTTCCCTGATCCTAGAAAAAGGAAATGTCTGGTTTTTCAATCCATTCTCATGGTTCTTGTAAGCTTTCTTAGAGGTTGTATTAGCTATGTTTCTGTTGCTGTGATAAAACCCATGACAAAGGTAGCCTGTAGAAGGGAGTGTTTATTTGAACTTCTGGTTTCAGAGGGGTAAGACCCAGTGTGGCAGGGAAGGACAGCGGTGAGTGGCAGGTGTGGCGGCAGGAGCAGGAAGCCAACAGCTCAGATCTCAAGTAGAGCAGGAAGTAGAGAGAGCCAACTGGCAGTACCTCCAGGCTTTCAGTGACGTGTGTTCTCCGTCAGGGCTGCACCACCTAAACCTGCTTACACAGTGTGTAAATGCCTGAGCCTGTGGGGCTTTCCTCATTCACTTCACCACAGGGTCTGTCCATCAGGTAGAGGGGTCTGCCTTTAGTTCCTCGTGGTTTGGGAAATGGTTTTCATTATGAAAGAATATTGTAGCTTGTCACTTAATTTATTGAATTTATTGAGATGGTTATGGTTTTTCTTCTTTAATTTGTTAATGTGGATTGGCTATATTGATTTTTTTTAAAGTTAAGCTAACCTTTTATTTTGAAAATAGGCCTATTTTTTTATCAGGTTTAGTATTCTATAATAAATGTTTAGAATTGGTTTGCTAGTGTTTTAGTTAGATATTATGTCTGTGTCTGTAGGAGACAGTGGCCTGAAATTTAGATTTTTAGGAATTTTTTCTCTTGAATGCCCCTCTCATTCTCACCTTCATGAAGCTGGCAGATTTCAAGGTGAATCCTTATGGAGTAGGGACTATCTGTATGCCAGGGTGTTGGGGACTGTCTGTATGCCAGGGTGTTGGGGACTGTCTGTATGCCAGGGTGTTGGGGACTGTCTGTATGCCAGGGTGTTGGGGACTGTCTGTATGCCAGGGTGTTGGGGACTGTCTGTTTGCCAGGGTGTTGGGGACTGTCTGTTTGCCAGGGTGTTGGGGACTGTCTGT
>LOEQ01001432.1:124186-139612 GCA_001685075.1 Bramus lutescens
TGGTGCTGCAGGTGTGTGCCTGCCCGATCCACTGCACAGCAGTTACTGCCTGCTCTCCCAGTACTGCATGGTGCTGCAGGTGTGTGCCTGCCCGATCCACTGCACAGCAGTTACTGCCTGCTATCCCAGTACTGTGCTCTCTGCTGGAGGTGTGTGCCTGCCTGATCCACTGCACAGCAGTTACTGCCTGCTCTCCCAGTACTGCGCTCACTGCTGGAGGTGTGGAGCCTGTGTGACCTACTGCACAGCAGCTCCATCAAGTGCTTACTTCTGTGATCATCCAGTTACTGCCTACTCCAACAGTACTGCGCTCACTGCTGGAGGTGTGGAGCCTGCCTGATCCACTGCACAACAGTTACTGCCTGCTCTCCCAGTACTGAGCTGTGCTGGAGGTGTGTGCCTGCCTGACCCACTGCACAGCAGTTACTACTGCCTACTCTTCCCAGTACTGTGCCTGGTGCCGGAGGTGTGTGCCTGCCCTGACCCACTGCACAGCAGCTCCATCAAGTGCTTACAGCTATGATCATCATCTCCTTTTTGCAGGGGAAGGAACTGAAAGCCCACACAGGCTCTGTTAGCTTCTTTTTCAAAGGTACAACAGCAAAAGTGATTCAAACTGGAATGGGACAGAGATTTATTTATTGATTTTTCTTGCTCATCATGGAGACATTTATTCTGTTATGAGCTACAGGAGTCACTTTTCTTATTGGTGAGGCCAGCTACTTGGCAGGAAGCCATCTTTGGGAGATGTTGTTGTTGGCTTTTAGCTTATGGTTCAAGGACATACAATCATGGTGGATACAGTTCAGCATGGAGGTAAGAACATGAGGCAGCTGATCATACTGTGTCCCCAGTCAGGAAGCAAAAAGTGGACAGGAAGTGAGACCAGGCTGTACACCCTCAGTGCCCACACCTAATGACCTGCTTCTTCTAGTGAGGTGAGAATCAAAGTCTAAACCCTTTTTAGGTACTGGTGGTGTCGAAGAATCACCTGCCAAGGACACTGAGTCCTAACAGTAGCGTGGCTGCTGAGCTAGATCACCCATATTTGGGACTCCACCTTTCCAGTTAGCTGTGTGAACCTGAACATGTTATGTTTACTTTTCTGCATCAGCTTTCCCCACCTGGGTGATGGACTTGGACATTTCTCATTCAGTCAATGCAATTCAAGTTCCCAGGGCACCAGTTGTCTGCCTGTGCATGCCCCATTGCCTGCTTCCTCCAGCTCACAAGGATCTTAAACCTGTATATTCAATACTCCATTCATCCTCTCCCTCCATTCCACTCACTACCCAGCTACACATAACGAAGCAGGTCTGGTGAGCCAGTGTTGGTCTCTAGATTTCTACTCAGTATCTGGGCTGACAGACCTCTAATTCTGATGGATTTTTTTTCTTTTGACATTACAGTAGTCTGATCCAGACCCAGGTGGTAGCCCTCCTCTATAACATAATTTTCGTTTATTAACTCAACATGTATTTGCTGCATGCCTGCTATCTGCCAGGTGATTGGAAGTCAGAATGTTTGTAGGAGACAGATATGATCAATTAATAATTTTAACAAGCTTAGAGCATCATGGTAGAGACATACAGGCAGGTTCATCCTATGGAAGAATGCAACAGAATGGTAGAACTTGTATCCAGGTTTAAATGACAGCCCAGGAAGGGGACTGAGAAAGAAACATCTAGACCAGAGCTCTCTGAGACAGTTATCCTGGCGTGGTGCTGGTGAAGTCTTGGGCGATTTGCTATGAAAACAGTGTGATTAAAAGGTAAGGAAAACAATGCCCGTTCTGGGAATTGAAATCTCCCTGTGGCTAAAATACAGACAGTTCAGGAGCATCCTAACAAGATGGGGAGGAGAAGGTGGGCAGTGACTTAGTGGTCTTAAGGGCTTTAAACTTTGAGCTCAGCGGCAGGGACTTTGAGAGTCACAGAGATCTTGGAACTCTGATTTCTTACATGTGACCCTAGGCATGTTACTTAACTCTGTGTTTTCTCTCTGAAAAGAGGCTAGTGATGCTCCTACTTAAAGTCCTAGTCTGAGTGTCTTGGGCTTGATTTCTATTTGTGGTCTCTATACCCTGTGTGTGCCCTGTGCCCTATGCACTGTACCCTGTGCCCAACACTCTGTACCCTATACCCTATTTTGGACATTTATAGACCAGGTACATTTGTTTGTTTTTGTTTTTGTTGTTTTGAGACAGGGTTTCTCTGTAGCTTTGGAGCCTGTCCTGTAACTAGCTCTTGTAGACCAGGCTGGCCTTGAACTCACAGAGATCCGCCTGCCTCTGCCTCCCAAGTGCTGGGATTAAAGGAGTGCACTCCCATCATTCGGCCAAACAGGTGCTTTTATGTATGTGTGTGAGCAGTTGAGCAAACTCCCCAGCCCTGCCCTGTAATTCCCATCACATTGCCAAATTATGCTTAGATTTCTTTATAGTTATGATTATAGCTTAGCTTCATTCGTCACACATTAAAAGAGAGCAAAGGTGTTGACCCAGGGACAGACACACCCACATTGCATGGTTGACCTGGCTGCTGTAAGTTGTCATTACCTTCCTGTCTGGGACTTGAGAGTGTGGTCAAGGGGAACTGTTTCTTGGAGGTGAATTTGTTGCTCTTGTGTTGTACCATTGGATTCACGAGCATTCAAGGTCAAGGCCCAAACAGATTATAGGAAATTCACTGAAATGAAATTATGTTTGAGAGACTTTTAAGCAAGAATCTATCTTTCCTAAAGATTCTTTCTGCTTCTTCTCTACTATTGACTGTGAAGCAGTTAATTTTACATACTTATGTTTTTATAGTTTAAATTTTCATTTTGGAGAGCTTTGAGTTATTATTAAAATTATTAGAATGGTTAATTTAGAATTAGTGTTTAACTTGTAGTCTGCAGTAAACTAAGATGGAATAAATGGTTCAAATCAGCTGGACAAAAGACTGATTTTGTTGATGTATTTATTCATTTGTCTCTGTAAGGAAATTTTGACACTTTGCAGTCATTTAGAAATGACTTATTTTTTAATTTCACAAGCAACCAAACCATCTATATTCATTTTGAGTATCTGTACTGAAATCTAAAAAAAGAAAGCTAATTTTCTTTTAATGCTTCTAAACTGGGGGCAGGCTCCTTGGAGGGCATTATGTATTATTGCTTTTGATTATTACAGAGCCAGGGGACATGTGGATGTGTTATTTCGTTTAGTGGGTGGGGACTAAGGATAATAAATACACTGGTGTGGTTTGAGAGCCCTCACTGGGAGGGATTGTCCAGCCCCAGAGCTGCTAAGGACCCCTCTGGAAGCTCTGTTGCTTTCTATGAATGATCTGTAATAGCTATGTTCATAGCACCATCTAGTGAGAGAAATAGGTAACAGCAGAATCCTCTATCACAAAATAAGAACCCAAACTTAAAACTTCATGTAAATATAAAAACATACGCTTTTGGACCTGGGAGGAAAACTGGAGCTAATTTAACTCAACTTCTTTTACAGGTAGGGAGACTAGAGTCCAAAGTGCTGACATGATTTCCCTAGTAGCATATTTGGTTAGTAACAAGACTCCCAGCCCTTGTCCAGGTTAGTACTGAGTCTTCCCACAGTGAACTCTTTTTGTGTTGTGCTTGGATGACTTTGTGGGCTCTTAGGTTAGCCATTTAAGAATGAATAAGCATCAGATGAAAAAGTTCCATTTCATAGATTGCTATAAAGTAACTTCCACCACACATACATTATGCCCAAATCTTATTTTGAACCCATTCTCCACAGAGAATATTAATTTGATTTGTAATTGTTATAATCGCATTGTGTTGAGTACTGAGCTACACGAAACAAGAAAGAAATGTGTGTAAAATTCATTGATACTTTGCCAGCTTTGCTGATTGATGAACTAACACAATGGCAATCAAAAATGCAGAACACTTGGGCAAGGACTTTAAAGTTATTGAACCACAAAATAACAAGAGCCTATTTCTCCCATTTTGGCATACACAAGTGTTTTTGATAAATGAAATTTTTTCATTGACAAATTCTGAGACTGATTTAGCTACAAGTACCTTATCCACACTCAGTTGGGAAAGAGCAGTTTGAAATCATTGATTGGAAAAACAGTGTGTAGGGAACCAGTGACTTACAGAACACGAGAGAGTATGACAGGAGACGCCCTGAGCACGGGACACTTGAGCCCATGCATGCAGACAGGGAACTGGCTCCCTGTAGGTACTGAGGACAGCACAGGTGACACTGCTAGTGACGGTGTTGACAGCTGGCCCCAGTCATAGCTCCTGTGTGCTGGGTCCTGTCCTGAGCGGGTATATAAGTTATTCTTCATTCAGCCTGTGAGGTGCAGGTCCTGGCATTTGCCTGGTTTTACAGACGACACTGGAAAGTGGAGAGGTCAGACACTGTGGCAATCTCTCCCTGAGGGTGGATTTTTCCCACTCCAGGAGGAGGTGCATTCATGTGGGATGTGGGACTTCTTTCTTCTAAGCTGCTGGGAACAGATTTATCTTCCACAGCATCACCTCTGAAACATGCCCATTGTTATATGTTTTGTTCCCTTCGAATATCATAACATTCAAACTGTATTCTCCTAGTTCTTGACCCCTCTGTAGCAGTCCTTTCTAATACTGTCTCATGCCTGCCACATGTCTGTGCACAATACAGAGGGGATGCCAGGGCATCTGGCTTAGATTAACAGTGCTACTGGCATTCAAAACAGACTCTGAACTTCTAACATCAGGCTTTCCCTTCTTGGGGTGATGGCTGGCAGGAGTCGGAGAGGTGAACGCATAGAATCACAAAGTCCAGAGCCCTTTTCAGTTTGTACTTGCGGGGAACATTTTACTCATAGGTGGGATAGGGCTTGGTCTTTCTTTGGTGTTGTGTTGGCCTTGGGAAATTTTCAGGTTTTAAGGGCGGTACTGTGTGCCTTATGGATATCACATCCTGCTGAATATAAATTCCTTGCCAATGTCTCTTACTCCGTATTCATGCATGTTATTGCTTTAATCTGGATTTGACTAGATCCTTCTTTGTTTATGATTCACAGCACCATCTCTTAGGACTGCACGTAGTGTCCTGTAATTACCACAAGCTCCTGCTCCTCCCCAGGGAAAGGAGGACAGAGCATTGTGTTCTGGGTTCTGAATGGACTGCTTTTCATTCTGATGATCTGCAGCATTAAGTTTCAGAGGTGAATCTGGTGGCCTTGGAGACTGAATTGTTGGTTCAGAGTACTGACTGGCTCTTGACTGCTGGAGTTAAGATTGTGGCACAGTCCCTTGCTCTCCCCATCTGCTCTGTAAATTGATGTGAAATAGCATCTCTCACCGTGTCAGGTGGTTATGAACAGTAAAGGAGTTAACACAGTGCTTACAGTTCACAATGAAGTAAGAAGATGGAGTCTCAACCCCTTGTCTCACTGCTTATAAGCCCTACAGTCTCAACATCACCCAGGCCTGCAGCATTCTAGGATGCATTTCCCACTGACATCTGTCCCTAATGTTCCCTGGGACTTTGATCACCACTGGCTATTTGAAGAAGGAAAGGTGGTTTAGAAAGAGCCTTATCTTTTCTTCATGTGCACCCACAATCTTGGTAAATACACGCTCTTTTATTAAATAGTATTTTTAAAAAAGATTTTATGCCAAACATGATGGTGGACTTGGAGGAAGAGGCAGGCAGATCTCTGTAAGTCCAAGGCCAGTCTGCCTTAGGATCATGTTCCAGGAAAGCCAGGGGATACATGGAGAGATCCTGTCTTGTTTTTAAAGGAGATTTTTAAAAATTTTTACTTTATGTGTTTGAGTTTTGCCTGTATGTGTCTATGCACCTTGTCTGTGCTATGCCCACATAGTCCAGAGGAGGGCTTCAGATGGAATTGGGGGCAGTTGTGAGCTACCTTTAGGGTGCTGGGACTCTAATCTGGATCCTCTGGAAGAGCAACAAGTGCTCTTAACCACTGAGCCATCGTTAGCTCATTAGGTGTTGTTTTATTAATTTGTTTGTTTATTTATGTATGGATCTGTTTGTGTGTACATGGTCCATGGTCTGTTCTCTTCTCCCACCACATCATTTCTGGGGGTTGAATTGATTTCAGCAGGCTTGCGGCAAGGGCCGTCACCCGCTGAGCCTTTTTGCTGCCCCTCCCCACTTTTGTGGTAAATATCTAGTATAAGATCTACTCAATAACAAATTTAAACGTGTACTGCAGAATGACCTCTGGGAGCAGTGTCACAGAGCCAGTATCTAGAACCTATTGCGTCCTCATAACTGCCCTACCCTGTGTCTGACTTTACCTACTGTAGATACCTCATGTAAGCCGAGTCAGGCAGTATTTGCCCTGTGTCCACCTCATCTTTCCTAACCTACCATCCCCAGTGTTCATCCACGCTGTTGTACATAGTAGGATTGCCTTCTTGGGTAAGGCTATTGTGTGTGTATGAGTGCGTGTGTGTGTGTGTGTGTGTGCGTGCGTGTGTGTGTGTGCAGCCCCACATCTTCACTCACTCTTCTCTGAGTGAGCATTCAGGTTGTTTCCAGCTCTTGCTGGAAAGCACAGTGTCAGTACTGTAGTAATGAACAGGGAATGCTAGCTTATCTTTGAGATCCCGTTTTTAACTTTTGGGTAAACACTGCATAGAAGGATTGCTGAATCATACGGGTTCCATTTTTAATGTTTCTGGAGCACTTTCTATATCCATCATTTTACATTTCCATGAACAAAATGTAAGAGTTGAAACTTTCCATATTATTATTATTTTTTGTATCAGCTTCCTAACAGGTGTGAGATGATATCTCACATGTTTCTGAGGTGCAATTCTTGTAGGTGTTGCGATATTGATGGGTTTTTCGTACACCCATGTTAATTTGTATGCAGTTCTTGAGGTTCTTACGTCTTTTGCCCATTTTTAATTGAGTGTACTTTGCTATGGAGTTGTAAGTTTTCCTTGTCTGTTTTGGACATTAATCTCTCGTCGGGTATATTGCATGCAGATATTGTTACCTGTTTCGTTTGCTGTGCAGAAGCACTTATGTACAGATGCAGTCTCTGTCCAAGATTGCTGAGCTTTGCTTTGTGCCCTGGAGAAAGTGTGTGTTTATCTCTGTGTGTGTGTGTCTGTGTGCATTTGTCATTGTATAATGTCCTTCTTTGTCTCTTTTTATGTCTGTTGCAAATTGAGCTACCCTGCTTAGTTTTTAGTTTTTGAGTCTGTAAAGTGAGGTAAGTTTCTTGTAAGAAGCAAATAGTTGAATAGTTTTTCATTTAGTGACTTTATTTCATGAATTGGAGATTTGACTCTGTTGTATCTAGGGTAATAAGTTGTAGGGTGGAACTAATTAT
The DNA here is from genome assembly GCA_001685075.1 of Bramus lutescens. Classification (NCBI taxonomy): domain Eukaryota; kingdom Metazoa; phylum Chordata; class Mammalia; order Rodentia; family Cricetidae; genus Bramus; species Bramus lutescens. Next base: position 131,533 of record LOEQ01001432.1, read on the forward strand.
TGGGCCAGAGAGATGGCTTGGTGGGTCAGAACACTTGTTGCTCTTATAGACGACCTTGGTTCAGTTCTTAACACCCAAATGGTGGCTCACAGCCACCTGGAATTCCAGTTCCAGGGGAGCCTACACCCTTTTCTGGTGTCCTTTGTTCCATACATGTGATACACATAAATGCGTGCAGACAACACTTACACATAAGATAAAGCAAATAAATAAGAATTTTTTAAAAAAGGACAGATTATTGCTGTTTTATTATTTTCTGGTTGTCTTATAGTCACTTCTTAAAATTCCTGTCTTACTTGAAGTTGGATGGTTCCATGCAACGGTATACTTGGGGTCCTCTCTATTTCTGCTCTGTATATCAACTAACAGTTTTGCTTTATAGTTACTGTGAGGTTTAAGTAGATCGCCGTATGCCTGTAACAGCTTGTTTCAAGCTGATAATCAACAGCTATCTGTATTTGTATTTCAGTCTAAATCGCTTCCTTGGCAATTCCTGGAGGATGAGGCTGGTGGCTGTGAATGTTGCCTTTGAGGCAGTGTGGACTCACATGCTCTCTCCCTCTCTCCACCTCCTAGGTGGGGCTTTAGGTGCAAGCCACAACACCCCATTCTTCTCCTAGTTTTTGTTTGTCTCAGAAAGTTCAGTTCTCCCTCATTTATCAAAGACAGCTTTGCAGGGAAAAGCCTTTCGGTTGGCGATTATCTCCTTTCGGCATCCCCTTCTCTGCTAGCTGCAAGGTTTCTGCTGAGAAGTCTCCTGATAGGTAGTGTTGAAACAGCCTTTTAAAGAGAGATGTCTCTTATCTTTTGTTACTCTTAGACTGACTCTTCCTTTGAGTTGGAGTATTATATGTCATAGTATGCTCTCTTTTGGATTGAATTTGACTGATGACATCTGTACTTCCTGTCTCTTGGTGATGGCATCAGGAAATTCCCAGCGTCATTTCCAAGTTCTTTCTGGTCCTCCTTCCTCTTTCTATAGCTCCTGTGATGTGAGTGTTTCCTCTCTTGATGACCCATAATTTACACAGATATTCTTTGTCATTCTTCTTGTTCCTTTGCATAATTTCAAATGTTCTATCTTTCAGCTTACTCTTTTTTTGTTCAGTAGAGTTTCATTGAAGATTTTTATTAAGTTTTCAATTTCAGTCATAGTATTTTTAATTTCCAATATTTCTTTTTAAAGATTATCACTGTTAGATTTCCCAGTATTTGTCTGAATTGTTAACTGAATTTTATTATTTTTTATAGTTCTTTGAACTATTTTCTCTGTGAGTGTTATTCTGAATTCAGTTGTCAGACATTTTGTAGGTCTTTATTTCTTTGGGGTCCATTATTGTAACCTGTCTGTTTCTTTTCAAAGTGCTCTGATATTCTTTGTTCCTTTTTTTTTTTAATATAGGGTCTCATGTAGCTCAGACTAGCCTCAAATTCGGTCTGTAACTAAGGATGACTTTGAACTTCTGACATCCTGTCAGCTTCCCAAGATGTAGGATTACAGGTATGGTCACTGTGTCCAGTAAGAGGTTCTGGGGCTAAAACTCAGGGTCTGAGGCTCTCTTCCGGCTGAGTTACATCCAAACCCAATGTTTTTTTTTTTCTTCTTGGTTGTACTTGTGTCTTCCTACTGATATCTGCTTCAGAGTGTTCTTCAATGCACTCCAGGGTCAGCTAGTGACAAACAGAGTGGGGCGAAGCTTTTTTAGTTTGAAATGCTTTTTCTATCTACTGGGTTAATTTTTCATCTATTTCTACATATCAAATATTTTAAATATTGCTTTCAACTTTGTTACTTAGATTGAACAGGTAATCTTTTACTTGTCTTTTGATTAACATTTGTAAGGTAAAAAATTCCTAAAATCATGCTTTTGTTTTGTTCAGACATACATAACCATAAACGTTCATACCTGTCAGTAGGATATATTTTTGTGTGTGTATGCATGCACAGGTGTGCTTGTGCACAGGCATGCATGTGACAGCAGTACTAACGTGCCATCAGAGGACAATTTTCAGGAGCTGTGTCTCTGTATTCCTTGTTGAGCAGGGTTTCTCTTGTTTCTCCAGGCCAGCTGGCTCACACCTTTCCAGGTGACTTTCTTGTCTGCAGTCTCACTGCATTACAGATGATGTCACTGCATCTGGGTTCTTATGCAGGTTCTGTGCCTTGAATTTGGGAAGTGTGACCTTTATGGCTAGCACTTTTGCTCAATGACACATTTGTCCTGCTGTTTCTCAGGTTCTTTTAAACCTAGAGACCTTAATGTGCTTAAAGAACTGCACTGGCTGGGCAGTGTCGGTGCTTGCCTTTAAAGCACTCAGGAGGCAAGGGCAGGTAGATCTCTGTGAGTTCAAGGTCAGCCTGGTCTACAAGAGCTAGTTCCATGGTTCCATGACAGGCTCTAAAACTGCAGAGAAACTCTGTCTTGAAAAACCAAAAAGAAGGAGGAGGAGGAGGAGGAGGAGGAGGAGGAAGAGGAGGAGGAGGAAGGGAAAAAAGAATTGCATTGATTTGAGCATTGAAAATAAATTTCAGATCATTTCTTCCTCTTTATTTCTCAACCTTGGAAAATATCTTAATAGTGTTTTATGAGCAGGGAGGCAGCATAGATGTTGACTGGCTATTGAGTATGTGTCTTGGTTAGGTTTTATTGCTGTGATAAATGCCATAACCAAAAGCTACCTGAGGAGAAAAAGGTCTATTGCAGCTTACAGTTCCAGATCACAGTCATCATGGAAGGAAGTAGGTGCAGGAAGTCAAGCAGGGCAGGAACCTGGATGCAGAAACAATGCCGAGGCCATTGAGGGGTGCTGTTTACTGGCTTGCTCAGCCTGCTTTCTTATAGCACCCAGGACCACCAGCCCAGGGGACTGGACCCTTCCATGTTAATCATCAACCAAGACAATGCCTCGTAGGCTGGCCCACAAGACAGTCTGGTGGGGACATTTTCTCACTTGAGGTTCCTTTTCCCAAGTGACTCTAGCCTCCTTGAGTTCACATAAAACCAGCAACACAACCTGTGGCATTTGTCTTGTTTTAGGTATCACAGTCATGCAATTTAAGGCTTTTTGGTTCCACATTTTGACCAATCTGATAGAATTTAGTTCTTAATTTATTCAGTAGTAAAATAGGAAATGCAGACACAATTTTTCTAGTTCTTATAGAAAGAGTAAATTAAGATGTGAAGAAAATTGAACAGACTTCTAAAAAACCTCCATGTCCTTGTATGGAGAGCTTAAAAAGAATTTTTGTTACAAACAATTAAATATAGTTCAGAATTGAACTCTTACTTCCTTCCCAACTCAAATACTTGATTATGCTCCTGGGGCAACCACCATTAACACTTCTTAAGTAGCATTTCACGGTGTTCTGTGTATTCAATGGTGTGGATATGAGTTTGCATATGTATACTAACTAGATCCATATGCATCCTTTAAAAAATAGTGTGTTTTGGATGGCTTAAATGTATTTTTTTCATGTAGTTGAGAAAATTGGACAGAGTGATATACCTTAAGATTAACTATTTTCTGCATGTTTGTTTAATTTTTTTCTAAGTGTATCATTAGGTGTAAAGTTTCTTAAGTGCAGATTATTTTTAGTAGAAAAGTTGATATGGAAGATTTCTCCCTTACTACGTGTTTCTAGTGTCAGCCACTCTGAAAATGTTTGCAAGCTAGGAATCAGGCTTGTGTTGCTGCAGTGCTATGTTTGTGTGAACTGTGCTCTTCTCTTCATTCTGTTTGCAACCCTGGGAGCAAACCCAGAGCCTAGTATCTGCTAGGCATGCCACTCTACTGTTGAGTACGGTTCCCAGCTTGAGGATTCCTTCTTTTAAGTGGTGAACAGATTCTTTCATTAAAATGATGATAAAAACCAGAATATTTCTAAAACCTGTAGTGACACAAAAGTAAACTTAAACATATTTTCCTTCTCTCTCTCTCCCCCTCCCTTTCCCTCTCCTACCTCGTCTTTCTCAGTCTTTTGAATACCTGTCTGAGTTATTTGTCTTTAAAGTTGTGGTAACTAAGCTCATTGTGTGCCTTATTAATTCTGTGTTTAGGCATGTGTGGACGTAAGAGCCAGCTCAGTATTTTGGCAGCAGATGGAGTTTTCGGAGCGTCTTCATGGCTACCCAAAGTTACCAGAGTGGCTGTCGACACACCCTTCTCATGGGAACCGAGCTGAGCACTTGGATAGACTTATACCACAGGTGAGCTAGCCCAGACCATGGGTGAGTTAGCCGAGACCACAGGTGAGCTAGCCCTGCTAATCCTGTTACTTTTAAAGTATAGAAAAAGTGAGTTTTAATGTACAACTATTTTGGTTCCTATAGACTATTGGCTTTCACAGAGTTGTACTGAAAAGGAAAGCCCTATTTACACACAAGTCTTGGGTGTAGTAGGAGCCCGCTTGTTTGTTCCTAGCTGCTCAGTTCCAAAATAATCACTCAGAAACTATATTATTTGCAATACTGTTTAGCCAATAGCTTAAATGTCTTTTTATCTAGCTCATATCTTAAATTAACCCATTTCTATTAACCTGTGTATTGCCATGTGGCTGTGGCTTACCAGCAAGTTTCTGTCTGGTGTCTGTCTCTTGTGTGACTACATGGCTTCTCCTTGACTCCACCTTCTTTCTCCCAGCATTCAATTTAGTCCCCCTACCCTGTCTATCTCTATTCTGCCCTGACCTTTATTAACCAATGGTATTCACAGCATACAGAGGGGAATCCCACATCACTTGTGGAGTAAATTGCTATGTACAGCTGAGTTTTCTCAATGTGAAGGTCTAACTCTTTAGTATCTGACTTTGTAACGAATTTGGTAATATTTTTAAAACTTTAGGTGGGCCTGGAAATATAGTTCAGTTGGTGAGTGCTTGCCTAGCCTACAGAAAACGCCTGATTGCATCTCTAGCACTCCATAAACTGTGATGATACACAGTAGAAGTACCAGCGCTTAGGCAGTGGAGACAGGAAAATCAGGAGTTCGAGGTCAGCCCTAGCTCCACAGTGAGTTTGAGGTCAGCATGTGCTACATGAGACCCTGTTTTAAAGAATAAGCAAAAAAGGAAAAGAAAACAACTTTTTTCAATATGTTGATCATAATTTGTTTTTTCCTTAACTTTTGGTTTAAAATGTCTGTTAATAAGCTATATATAAGTTTTGGATTAAATTGGTATCAACTCTAATTTTGCTTTTTTGTTTGTTTGTTTTTGAGCCAAGGTCACACCGTATAGCCTTGGGTGGCTTTGGACTTACTGTGTAGACAAGTCTGGCCTAGAATTCACAGAGATCACATTTCTGCCTTTGCCTCCTAGGTGCTAGGTTTAAAGATGTGCTCCCTCATGGCTGGCTCTTGTCAAACTTTTTGTTTGTTTGTCTGAGACAGCTATATGAGCCTAGGCTGACTTTGACCTTTTGTGTACAGGCTGACCTTGAACTCTGAGGCTGCTTGAACTCAGAGTGCTGAGTGCAGCCCCTGTGCTGCTCCACCTGGTTTGTACAGTCCTGGGATCCAGCACAGGCTTCATGCATGCTGTGCAGGAACTCTACCAACTGAGCTACACTTCCATCTCTGTGTGGCTTAGAAACAGTGGGGATTTGTTTGTAAATTCAGAAACTGGGAAATCTTAGATCAAGATTGATGTCTTGTAAGGATCCAGTTTCCAGTTGATAGATGGCTGTCTCCTAGTATAACCTTACATGGTGAAGTAGGAAATGAAGGCTTTGGAGTCAGTTTGTCTGCCCATCCATCCACCCATCCATCCACCCACCCACCCATCCACCCATCCATCCATCCATCCACCCCATCCATCCCATCCATCCACCCATCCACCCACCCATCCATCCATCCATCCATCCATCCATCNCATCCATCCATCCATCCATCCATCCATCCATCCATCCATCCATCCATCCATCCATCCAACCATCCACCCATCCATCCAACCATCCACCCATCCATCCATCCTTTGTTTATTTATCATTGTATTTTAAGTCAGAGTCCTCACTCTGGAGGAAACCATTTTGCTTCAAAGAAGATGTTCTTGAACTTGAGATCTTCCTATGTCAGTTTCCCCAGTGTTGGAACTGTAGGCATGGGTCACTATGCTGAGAATAGAACATCTTTTAATGAGGCACTGATCCCATTGGGATTGACCTTTACACTCTGATCACACTTCAAAGGCCTCATTTTATAAGGCTATCACCTGGGTATTAGGATTTCAGCATGTGAAGTCTGAGAGGCACAAACATTGGTTGATTAGCACCTTTTATCTGAATCAAATCTTATTTAGATCCTTAACATGAAGGAAAAACATAGCAAAAATAGTAGTGAAGTTTACCTGATGTAATCAGTAGTATTGCTCACCTAAACTGGGTAGTATATGTGTTTCACCAGTACTTGATTATACTGAGGGCCAGTGAAGACCCCAGATGTTAGAGGCCCTGGGGAGGTTGTGAGTTCTCTCTAAAGTCACGACACACACAAGTTCTTTTCATTTTAACTCAGTTTAATTCTAAACTGTGTGGCTTGTTAAAACTAGATAACAGATTATACCAGCCAGCTGTGATTTGAAGCCTACCCTAAATTCTGAAGCTGTCATTTCATCAAATCCCTGAGGATCTTAAGACAGGTTAAAAAAAGATGTGTTTTAGGGAAGTCTGTGAAACAAGGAGTTGATTAGAGAGCGCAGGGAACATGGCTGGAGAAACAAATGATATTTGGGAGCAAGTGAGGAAGGAAAGCAGGGGAGTTTTTTTTTTTTTCTAAAAATAAACCATCCCAGTACAGAAATTTAATTTGAAAACTGCAGGTAAATTTCTTATATTTTTCCCCCAAGTGATTAAATTCAATTTGAAAGCAATAAAACTCTACTACAACATTGGGAATAATTCAGTGGTTGAAGCGAGAATGATAGTTAGTACAAGGGTATACTGTTAATTAGAACACACAGTCATAAAGATTGGAATGGGCTGCTCTCCTATGTCTGATTCTATAATGGAAGAAAGCAGCCATGTATAGAAGATGTGTTCCTACACACCACTAAAAACTACATTCTTTTTCTTTTTTTTCTTGTTTTGTCTTTTTGAGACAGAGTTTCACTGTGTAACAGTCTTGGCTGTCCTAGAACTAGCTCTGTAGACCAGGCTGGCCTTGAACTCACAGAGATACACCTACCTCTGCCTCCCAAGTGCTGGGACTGAAGGTGTGTGCCATCACTACCTGGCAAGACTACATTCTTATTTACTTGGGATTATTTTTCTAAAATGTGTACAGGGTTGAATTTTACTAAGGCTTCTGTCCCCTGACATTTGGATAGTCAGACACATTTCTAAGGTCCAGGGCACTAGTGCTCAAAATGGTTTGCGGCAGACACAGTGTTTTCAGTGGCACCCTGCAGAGCTAGTAGAACTGGTGAAATCCCTAAGTTCACCTAGGAACTGAGTAGAGAACAATGTGAAGGGTGGGTTATTCACAGTAGAGGTCCTCTGTGCTTCCTCAGAGAGAGGACAGAACCAGCTGTGTTACAGATGTTTGGGGAAAAAAACCAAGAGAGCAAGACCTTGTGGTTCTGTAAGGGGAACATAAATTTTCATGACTTTAACATTTAATTTCAAGCACTAAAAATCTATTTTATCAGATTCTTAGAATGCCATTATGAAATATATTATTTCTTGATATAATTTATCAACATTAAAGATATATTAAATGTTGAATTGAATCACTATATTGATGTTGATAAGGAATAACTATGACTTAGGTCTTGTATAACTATGCTATAGGTCTTGTAAGTGATAGGAATAGCATAGACATGTTCACCCTCATCCACCCTCACCCTCATCCACCCTCACCCTCACCCTCATCCACCCTCACCCTCATCCACCCTCACCCTCATCCTCACCCTCATCAACCCTCATCCTCATCCACCCTCATCCTCACCCTCATCCACCCTCACCCTCACCCTCATCCACCCTCACCCTTATCCACCCTCATCCTCATCCACCCTCACCCTCACCCTCATCCTCCCTCATCCACCCTCACCCTCACCCTCATCCACCCTCACCCTCATCCACCCTCA
>LOEQ01001432.1:149293-168188 GCA_001685075.1 Bramus lutescens
TCAAAAGGGGCCAAGGCAGTTTCTTTATTAACCAATGAAAGTAACACATAGACAGATGACCCTCCTACATCAGTTTTTCTAACAGTTAAGGAAAGAGATCAAACATTCCCAAAGTGCATATACTTAGTACAAAGGCCATTCAAAGAAGTATGTGGTTTAAAATTCACTAGCATAAAAAGCATACTAGACAAAGGCAAATATTTCAGCCTTTTTATTTCCAAGCCAACTTTACTTTTTAAGAAAAGGAATAGATTTTTTTAATATTTGTGAAACTTTATATATATAAAAGAATTATTCGAGACAAGGTTTCATGTATCTCAGGCTGGCATCAAACATGTTCTGTAGCTGAGGATAACCCTGGAATTCTGATCTTTCTGAGTCTACCGCCTAAGTGATGCAGTTATAAGCATTCCCTTCCACACCCAGTTTATCCATGGTTCTGTGCATTCCGTAGCTTTGGACACCTGGTGTAGTATACATCCAACCTGTAGAATACAGAGGTTTTTTTCCCTCTGCCCTTAAATGTTCCATGCCTGTTTATCTTTCTTTCTCCCTGTCCTCTACAGAGTTAGGTCATTTGGGGGGCTGGTTGTGTGCAGTAGCACTCTGAGACTGCCCTCTGTTTCGGTAGTGACTCTCTATACAGTCTCATGCCGTTTTGTGTTTTCCCAGCGTACGTAAATGCATGCTTCTGTTGCTGTTCCCTAATGTTCCACTTTTAAGCCTTCTATTTATTCTCCTCTACAGAGAACTAAGCAAGCCTTCTTTTCACCCCTGGCGGGCCCCACACATGCACACACATGCTGCTCTCTTCTTTCCCAAGTGATTAAATTGTGATTTGGGTTGATTCAAGATTTGGTATTTTCAACTATAAACATCAGTTACAACCGAGTTACACAGTGCGTTATAATTACTCTTCCTTTCCCCACAACATTTTATTCTCCCTAGAGTTCAAAATTGTTGTGAGTTTGATTTTCTGCTCTGTCTCTGTCATTAGCATCTATGCCATCCTGGAAGGTCACAGCTGTGAGCAACTTTGTTGTTGCTGTTTTTCTTCAGTGGGTTCAGTCATGGATGCTCTATTATTTTTCTTGTGTTGAAAACAATCTCTTATAGGAACTTCAGAGCCTTGTTAATATGGTGTTATCTCAGTATCTGCTAAGGTTGATCAAGCCGTTTGCTCTCTCGGAGACTTGTTAGCTCGCCCTGTGGCTGTTGTTACACAGACACCTGCTGCTTTCAAAATGATGGTCACTGGATCAGATCATGGAGAGCGATGACAGACTCACCTGTGGTTCTTCTTCATGTGTTATACTTGAGTTGACTTCGATGTAAACACGCAGACATGTTCTTTTACTTTTGGTTGTCTTGTGCAGACCATGTGAGGAACTACATTGTATTCTTCCTCGTAGGCTCTCAAACTTCGGGAGGTCTGTAATTGCCCACCTCTCTCTGGACCAGACCCTCGGCTGCTGTTCCAGCTTACCATGAAGCGTTTTCTTGAAGACTCAGAGAAAGAGGACCTCAACATCACTGTTAAGAAACAGAAAACAGATGCTCTCCCCATTCAGAAGCAGGAGCAGATACCGCTGACGTACATAGTTGAGAAAAGAACGACAAGCTGAACTAAAATGTGTGAGACTTGGTCCTCATCATTTTCCTGCCACTCTTAGAAATGATGTTCTAAATGAACAAGAAATGGATATTCATGGTCAAGTCATGTGTATTACAGATATCGGAATTTTTCTAGATTTGTATCTTTCATGAACTATGAATGTATTTTAACCTATTTTAAAGTACTTACAGTGAGGAAAATGTCACAGAATAAATTTATATTATGCATTTTACTGTCATCCATATCTGCTTTAGATTTGGAAGTCGGGCCCTAGTGGATGCGTACTCTGAGTTTAGTAATTATTTTAAAAATCTTCCTGCTCAGCCTGCAGCGGTTTTTGGAGTCTGGGTGGTTATGAAATGGGTAACTGATAGTCTGAAGGTGATGGACTTCACTGGAGTGTTGGGGTGTGTGGAAAAGGGAATAACTCCCAAAGGAAATACCCCCAGATGGCTGTTAGATGCCATTCTGTTCAGAGGCACAGGAAGTGCTGTTTGAGGTTCAGGTGAGCTAATAAGCAGTGTAGTAGGGGAAAGGGGAAGGGGTCTTCATGCTGTGATGATGTGGGGATTTGGAGGTTCCCAGAGGACACTACTGTGTTCTCCCTGAGGTCAGTACCTAAAGAGGCAGGAGTGAGTGTTGCGTTCATTCTTCTTGCTGGCTGATGGCCAGGTGCTGTGGAAAGACATGGGGGAAGATGCTCCAGGAGCATCCCTGATGAAGCCAGAAGTTGGTGACCATGTTGTATGGGAATGGAAGTAGATTTTAAAACATGAGTTATCTAGCAGTTTTATTTATGCTGCCAGGTTGGTAGCCCTAGGCTTTCTTTTAAAGGAATGGTTTTCTTGAAACACATTGTCTTAGTTAGGGTTTCTGTTGCTATGAAAAGACACCATGACCACAGCAACACTTATAAAGGAAAACATTTAACTGAGCTGGTAGCCTTCAGTTCTGAGGTTCTGCCCGTTATTATCATGGTTGGACATGGTGACATGCAGGCAGACATGGTGCTGGAGAAGTTGCTGAGAGTTCTACATCTTGTAGGCAACAGGAAATGGTCTGAGTGTCACACCGACGGAAGCTTGAGCAAGAAACCTCAAAGCCTGCCCTGATAGTGTACACACTTCCTCCAATAAGGCCACACCTCTTAATAGTGCCAACCCTTAGGGGCCATTTCCTTTCAAACCACAGCACATATTAAATGGTGCTTTGCTGGAGAACTGGAAGTAAAAGAAAATTCTTTATATAGAGAGTAACTGCCCTCTAGGAGCTGAGCCCTTAAAACAACTGTTTTATTTTTACTTATAAAGTGTGTATACACACACACATAATATACATATATATATATTCATACATACATACACAAGTGCATGTGATGACCAAGGAGGCCAGAAAGGGTGTCAGATCCTAGAACTGGGGTTGCAGGTGGTGATGAGCACCTGACATGGGTTCTGAGAACTGAACCTGGGTCCTCTGAAGGAGCAGTTCTTAACTATGGAGGCATCTCTCTAGCCCCTGACCAGAGCCCTTTTTATTTCAGTTATTACACGATCATATGAGGTAAGTTTTATTTTCATTTTGTGTTTATAAATGGGCTTGGAGAGGCTGAATAATGTGCCGATTGTCTCCTACCCAGAAGGAACAAAATTATAACTCTGGTTACCAGTTTGTTCGTTTGCTCAACTCTCACGTACCAAAGGCAAAGCTATAAAAGGACAAGGAACAAATCGCATTCTCGATATCTGTTTGCTTCGATATAGGTGAACATCACACACCTATAAAACCACCGTGTTGTCTGCAGGATGGTTTTCTGAGTCTTCTTAGATCCTTCTGTCAGTCTTCATGAGAAACTTGGGATAAGGGAGAGTGGCAGAGTAGGTCCCCCACCCCCAAAGCTTCTGAAATCTCACTTGGGATGTATCCTGATGCTTAGACAAAATGCCCAGTTGTCATGAAGACAAGTGCCAGCCTATTTATGTTTTTCTGACCTTGTAATGTTTTGTTTATAGCGGATTTCTTGATCTGCACACAAAACAGCAGTAGCAAGGGGAGTTTCACAGTAGCTGTTATCCATGTGGCCATTCTTTGTGCTTCTGGTGACTGGAGTTTTGTAAGAGGCACCCCATAATGTGTAGAGATGTTTGGAGAGTGTCACCCGCAGGTAGACAGCAGAGCATACCGTTTGACTTTCCTGGAGAGTTCCTGAGAAGATAGTGCACTGAAGTCCCCAATTTTCTTTTTTCTTCTGTCCCTCTGGCAAAGCTAATCGTATCGTCCAGACTTCTCAGGATGCCTACATATTGACGCTATGTCAGAAAAAGCATGGATAAATTAAAGATAACATCTTTTAGTAGATACGAAAGTCTTCTAACTATGGCACCAGAGAAACGTTCAATTTCACCTCTGGATGTTCTGGAGTCTCTTTACAGTTGATGATAAGATGCATTCAAGTTCTTAAGTGTTAATGTATTTCCATTGTAAAACTTCTCCTGTTACTGTCTGTGCTTTTCCTGTAAATATAGCATGTTGGTCAGTTAGCTCAGCTGTTGGGATCATGGAAACAATAGATCCAACACACAATCTTAGTTCTCCTACAATCCAGATGTACGTGTTTGCCACTATATGTTTAAATCGAATAGTGCTTGGCACATTATAGGCGTTCAGTTAGTATTTTATTTCTCTTATATGATCAATATAAATCATTTGTTCAAAGATTTTTTCTTTTCTTTTATTTATTTATTTTTATGATTTGTGTAGTTGACAAACTTATGTGTGATTAAGGATGTTTTCTTTTCTAGTCTGTGCTTTTGACCAGGCTGGCCTTGAACTCACAGAGGTTTGCCTGCCTGTGCCACCTGGGTGCTAGGATTATAGATGTGAGGCCACTGTGCTCAATAAGAATGGCTTTCTTTTTTTTAAGATGTATTTATTTATTATGTATACAATATTCTGTCTGTGTGTATGCCAGCAGACCAGAAGAGGGCACCAGATCTCATTACAGATGGTTGTGAGCCACCATGTGGTTGCTGGGAATTGAACTCAGGACCTCTGGAAGAGCAGGCAGTGCTCTTAACCTCTGAGCTGTCTCTCCAGCCCCCTCAAAGATTATTTTTAAAGAAGAAAGAATTATATGTTGTGAAAATTTTATCTGATACTCATTAAGTACTCATGGGTCCTAAGACATTTTTGAGCTCTCATTTCTTCATTTGTATAATGAGCACAGCAATACTCAGATTCTGATGAAACTATTCTATGAGAGATGCATGTAAGGCATTCATTATAGTCAAGAGCTCTGAGCATAAGACAATTCACACTATTTTTCTTCATACTTTCTTTGTATTAAGTGCCATGCTAAATGTGTTGTTGAACTTCATTGCAATCTTGTATAGGGTAGATGAGTATCACCCTCATTCCCATTGTAGATCGAGAAACTGAAGTTTAGAGATAATGAAAGCTTGTTTAGATTAATCTATTAAAAGATAAGGAACAAATTTTTCTAGTAAGAACAGACAGATTCAAACTCTACCAAGAAAATGTGTTGTCTCACCTAATAAAACTCACCAGAAGATACTAACTTGGGATACAGTTTAACACAGAGCATCATGATGTCATCAGAGCAGTGGCTCATTTTCTTCTGTTTTCCCAGCCCTGGCTTCCCTCTGCTTTGATATCTAAATGGCTGCCAGCAGCTCCAAGAGCTACATGCCTCATCCATCCAAGTGTGAAGAGTGACTGTCCGTACAGCCATTGAATCACATCACAGGGTTGGAGGGATGCAGACACAGCACATCTAGATTGGTCACTGAGTTAACAAGCCTAGAATTGAACTCCACCGTGTTTGGTTTCCTTCAGTAGGCAAAGAAACAAGCCAGTTCTTTAAAAGGTTGGCCTGAAATGCTCAATCTGAGCAAAGATGGAGACTAAGTTTTATATTGCTGTTTGCATTTGTCTGCTCACTTAACTACTAGGTTTGCTTTAATCTGAACCATGCCTTCCAAACCAGCCTATGGGATTGAAGGATAAATGGTGTTTACTCATAGGGAGGAAAAAAGCTTGGAAGCACTGGGTAAGCTGTCTGAGTGTGGTCTTCCAGCAGATAGCTGCACTGCAGTTGGAACTAAAGGGCAGCTGATTTGTAAGCCTACATTGGTTCCGCAAAACTGCATGCTTGGGAGGAACAGGTATTGCCTCCCATTTTTTAAATCTAGACTCCCAAACTGGAAGCTATTAAGCAGTGTGTGTCCAGTACTGCTCGTTTGTCACTGGCATAGCTGTGCGTGCAGCCCTCATTTTCTGACTCTAAAGTGTGTTTCTTATCCCATGTACTGCCACTTGGTGGATCTCGTAAAGCCAGAGCAGCTGGGAGGTGTTTCCATTGCTTCTTGCTTTTGGATGGCAGGACAACATTTCTTCTTTATTTTAGGAGCATTCATTTTACTGGTCCGTGAAGGGTGGGAGAGAAAACTCTCCTATGCTTATTCGTACCTGTGAAGGGTAAAGTCCTTGCTACTCCCCTTATAATGTGTTTATTGTAGCCTAGAAAATTCTTTATCAGTGGTGAGAAACATCTCTCATTTATTAAGTGCCTGCAAAGAGCCCACTCTATGGAAGAAGTTAAAGTTCAGGAGAGTGAAGTGACTGGCTCCTGGTGTACAACAAGGATCACTAAGAATCTTCAAGTAACAAGTCAGTTCCTCAACAGAAATGTGACTGCATGTTTGTTTTGTTTTTAACGTTGAACACACATTGTTTTTTGCCTCCTCATAGTCCCACTTCTAATGTGCTGGGATGGGGCTGTCCCCATTGTATTTGCAACAGGTACCACTTCTAATAAGACACAGGGCAATCCTCTGTTGTGTCCAGAGTGGTCACCAGTATGATCACAGATACTAGCTACTCTTTTGGGTCACATAGCCTCTGGAGTGTTGTGTTTGCCTCTGTCACCCATGATTCATATGGTCCAGAGTGATCCTAGGCCATTGTAAAGTAAGAATTTTGATTTGGAAATCACAGCCCATGTATCTGTCAGGTGACGTTCATGTGCACAGGGCAGTTTGTCTGAGACAGTTAACCTCAACAGCCAGAACAGGTTGCAGATATGACTCAGTGGTCTGGCCTTATCTAAAACACAGGAGTCTGTTGGGAGTTGAACTGAAAAGGGAAATCCAGGATTGAGGACTCCTGGCTTGAGGAAACCTACTCAGTAGCCCTCAAACACACTGTGGAGGGCCTTGGGGTTAGATTGTCTTGGAAACTGGGTCATTTGGGAAGAGTAAAATAAAGTTACTAACAATATGAGCAACAATGAAAAAGGAATAATGGCTGCCAGTCATTAAGATTCACTGATGAGCAAGTCTAGGAAGCACCTGGTATGCACGAGCTGACTTAATACCTGCCACAGTTCTCCCAGGTGATTATGATTATCTCATTTCATGAACAAGAAACCAGGAAGCAAGGAACCCAGAGAATCTAAGGGACTTGACCCTGACCTCCTTGTCAAGACTCCCTTGACTTTCTGGGCTCCTGATACCCAGATGTTCCTCCTAGATTGGCTCTTTGTTGGTCATCAGTGTGATGTAGAAAAGCATGTTAGAGTCATACGGACTCTAGACTCTGACTTCTCTTAGCTGGGATTACTTCTGTCCTACCAGACATTCCATGGCCTCAGTCCCCTGGAGCATGTGAGAAGGCAGGGCTTTATGCAGGCAAGTGCCTGGCACAGAGCTCACAATCACTCTTTATTGTCCCCTTCCCTTCTCACTATGGCATATGCTTTACCTACATTCAATGATGATTTACAAAAATTTGGGGTCGAAGCCTAAGAGGAGATTGCTTCTTGCCAGATACCTATTTAAGAGGGCCTTTTGTATAAGGAAGCTCACTTCAAGAGAAAGACATGATGTAGTCTAGTCAATAGTCTTTGTTTCCCTCTCCAGGTAATCTTAAGTAATAAATGACCTCTCCCCACCCTATTTCCGTAGCCTCTGATGGTGGAGTCTTTCTGAACTGTTCCCAGTGACCTGGCAGAGCTGGAGATCCCTCCTGAACCCAACCTCAGTAATATCAGAAAGACAGGTAGCGTCCTCATGAGAAAGTTCAAGTCCTCTTGTTAACCAAAATGTTGATGACTTTACGCAGAGTCTTTGCTTTTCTCATTGCTAAAGGGAATTTAAGGAAAGATGGATTTAGTTTAACTCACTACCATGATCAGGGTACAATCTGTCTTGATGGGGAAGCCATGGAGGCAGGTGGGTGAGGTTGCTGGTCACATTGCATCTATGGTCAGGAAGCAGAGACCCCAAACCATGGAGTTCTGCTCCACCACAGAGGAAAGTCTTCCATCCTCAGTTAAACCTTGCTAGGGAAACCCCCTCACAGACACATCTATTTGTGCCATGAGTTCATGTCCCATTAGGCTGACCATTGGGATTGACCATAGGAGTTGTCTGAAACATGTTAGTGACAAAAATGACACAAAATTAAGTATAGCATTGTGCTTGGGCCACTGATACCAAGGGCAGGAGGTGATTGCGTAGAGAAGATGTTATGAATACAGATGACACTAGAGAAATGCCTCCCTCCTCTGCAGATCTGAAGCTAGCACCACACAGATTCTGCACTGTGAACCTCCCCAGGGTACCACCCATCCAGACTGTGATGTGAGTAGCATCCTATGGAGTTGTACAGCAAGACCTCATCCATTGTACCTTTTGAAAACATCACTGTGGTGGTAGGAATAGATATCCCCCACAGAGACTCATGTATTTAAATACTGGACCATAGAATATGGCACTGTTAGGGGATGTGGCCTTGTTGGAAGAAGTGTGTCACTGTGGAGGTGAGCTTAGAGGTCTTATGTGCTCAAGCTATACCCAGTGAGGAAGACAATTCACTTCCTGTTGCCTGCAGATGAAGATGCAGAACTCTCAGCTACCTCTCCAGCACTGTGTCTGCCTGCATGCTTCCTTGCTTCCCACCATGACAATAATGACTAAACCTCTGAAACTGTAAGGCAGCCCAAATTCAATGTTTTCCTTAATAAGAGTTGTAATGGTTATGGTGTCTCTTCACAGCAATAGAAGCCCTAAGCCATCACTAAGGGTGAACAGAAATTTACTCAGGTTACTTTCTGTTAACATTTATAATAGCAGGCAAGGGTACTAGTTAACATGCGATGAAGTATGTCTCAGACCTTCCTCAACCTGTGCATATTATTCAGTTATATATTAGTCAACAGTCATTATTCATTTTTTTTCTAGCAAACTGCATGTTCAGTGGCAATGTTTCTTGCCCAAGAGAATGAATCATGAGCAAAGCAGTAACTGTTCTGGAAACAATGATTGGCCAGATCTGTCAGTCAGAAATAAAGCAGAGCAAATGTTTTGCAAGGGCAGTAAGTGTTTTCCTCTTCATTGTTAAGAGAAGCTATGGACAAGGCTCTTTGCTAGGAGTCTAAGCCTGAAGATCTCATTTGTATCTATGTGTTCTGTGAGATGTTGCTCCAACATCCCTGACTGGCTGAGCTGGCACTGGCATTCCATCCCTTGAAAGTATCTCACGGAATGAGATATTTAATATTTCCATTATTTATGCTGCTCTTATTTGACTATTCTCTCCCTTGCACCAAGGAGTATTTGTACGGATGAGCTAATGGTCACATAGTTTCATTACACAAATGAAAAAAACAGAGCATAAGAAAAGTTAATCAATTGACATACATCATACACTGTTAGGTGGGAAGGCTTCAGAGTAGGTCTGCATCTGCCTGAGACTACGGTCTGCCCGCCACTGTTCTTCTAGAAGCATCCCAAGGTCCAGGAATTATATACTAGGGACACTGTGCTGGGCACGGAAATAAAAAATCTCAACATTGGGCAGCTTCATCAAGCGGGGAGTTCTCAGTTATTGGAACCGTCTGAGTAAAGACAAGACAACCATCTGTCAGGGTTGCTGCAGAAGAGACTCGGGCACCAAAGGTAAAGGAAATAAAGATAGCCCATGACTGAGAGGCAAACACTCTATAAATGTGTTCTGGAGTGGAGCCCAATGAATTCAAAGAAGAGAGGAAAATGAAGTTTCTGTCTTAGTTACTGTTGAATGACTGTGAAGAGACACCATGACCAAGGAAATGTAAAAGAAAACATTTAATTGGGGCCTTGCTTACAGTTTCAAAGAGCAGCTCCATGACTATCATGGCAGAGAACATGGCAGCAGACATGCAGGCATGGTGCTGGAGCAGTAGCTGAGAGCATAAATCTTAACGAGAGAGAGAGAGAGAGAGAGAGAGAGAGAGAGAGAGATCCTTGAGCCTGGTATGGGCTTTTGAACTCTTATAACACACCTCCTCTGGTAAAGACCATGTCTCCTAACCCTTCCTAAACAGTCTACCAACTGGGAACCAAACATTTAAATATATGAGCCTATGGGCATTCTCATTCCCAATACCACAGCTACAGACCTGGCAAACCGGAGCTTGAATATGATGACACAGGGTTTCAGGCATCTGCTCGAGGGGATAAGTCTGATGTCTCTGCTCCTGGACCCCAGAGAGCATTGGCATCATGAATAAAAGCTTCAGAACTGGGTCACCATTGAAGTGCCAGCCAGATGAACTACTTCTTTGCTATAAACCTTGGCTTCTCCCTTTGCCAAATGGGAAGATGGCCCTGAATGTACTTTCCAGGTTCTCTGTGAAGAGTAAATGGGATGGTGGCATCCTTTCAAAGGTGTGTGTTGATGACCTACTAGTACCTTAGCTTTGTGCTCACGCTATGTGAGCTGGAGAATACTCTCCAAATTCAAAATACTATTTAGTCTTTGTTTAAAAAAATTTCCAAGTCCTCTTCTTCTCCTACCCCAGCAACTGAACAAGGAAAAAGAAAAAACGCATAGGACTCCATTTATCTGTTTTGAAATAAATTGAACTCTTATCTAGGAAAGTAGAAGAAATGGCTCCAATGGACAGACTTTCCAGCAAGACAAATCCCACAATGGCCTCTCTCTGCCACTGCTCAATAATGGTGTTTGCTATAAATCAGAGAGCTTCTTTATCAAGTGCCTTGGAAGCGCTTGGGACCGATTTAGTCCTGGAGTGAGATTAATCACAAATGCTACTTTAGCAAGAGTGATGGGTGTGAATGAGAAGGTTTGGTGATTCACCCGTTGTGATAGCCGGAGTTTACAGAACCAAAGCTTTAACTTTTCAGGCATTTCTCAGCTTGAGAAAAATGATGGCTTCCAAGAATACATTATCCCTAACCATGGCTTATGGCAATGGGAAGCAATGGATGTTTTTGAAAGCACCTACTATGTGTGGTAGACTCTTTTAATTCCCAGAATACTTCTATGAGATGGGTTTGATTCCCTTTGCCTTGTGTATGAGAGAAGTGAGGCCGCAGTAGTGAGATGACTTGGTTGTGCAGGGTTGTGCAGGATTGTGCAGGGTTGTGCAGGGTTGGACAGGGTTGGGCAGGGTTGGGCAATGGCTAAGTGGCAGAGACAATGAAATGCAGATCTATTTGCCCTCAACGCTTTACCCTAGAGGCTTTAGAGTTGTCCATATATCCTTGGCAACAGAGCTCAACACAGATGTCAAGAAATGAATGCAAGTGGCTTGTTGTGGTGTTGGTCCTAGAGCTGATAGCTCACATATTCCATTATGACTCAAATAATAATTGGTACACAATTGCTCATTGTATCTATGCTTTTTAATGTGCCTGAAGTTTTTCAGAATAAAAAAAATCATATGCAACAAAGTACTTCTGGTGAGAACTGATGAAGTGCTTTGAAGGTGGCTATGCTTTAGAACATTTTGGATCTATGTTGTCACACCCGAGCTCTGTGGGCTTCACTGCACCGAGCAGCAATCACTTATTTTATACTTGCTTCTATTCTCTTTTCCCTTTCTCTGACCCCAGCGGGAGCATGAACTCTGCAAAAGAAGACTGTCTTCATTTCTGAATCCCTGGTGGTTACGGTGGCTGCAGAACAACAGTGTGTGCCTAGTGTGGCTTTAATTATTGGTGGATGAGAAAATGCACTGGGAAGAAAGATGGAAGGCAGAGCATAAGTAGCTGTTTTCCCAGAAGAGGCAGAAAGAGGCCCTGTCCTTTAGTGTTACACATCCGAGTGATTGGTCCCCTGTGTGTGACCGAGGCCAGGTTAGAATGATTGTCATCTTTGAGTTCTTGTTTCTCTGCTGGTTACTTTTTAAAATGTTGTATTTGATTTTTCTTTTAAAACATCTACAGAGTAACTTCAGACCTTGGCACTGCCTCTCTTTTGTTACAGTTATTTAAATTGATGCTCAACAAACCTGGGAGCAGGCAGAGCCACTGACCCACTGATTGCCAGAACCAGATTCACATGAAGGTCTCTCTTGGGACACTGTATCCAGGGACAAGGCTACGCAGCTGTTTACCATTGTACTGATTTACTCAAGGCTTCTTACAGTCTAGGGCTCCCTGGATCAGTTGCTAGAGTACTGCGATAAAATATACAGGTTGAGACCCATTCCCAAGGGTCCTATAGCTAGCTAGAGGTACAGGTGCAGAAGCGAGTGATGAAATGTCATGGTTAATCTTCACTGTCTCCCTGGCTGAATTTAGAATCACCTAGGAGATGCCTCTGGACATGGCTGTAACACGTTTTCAGAGAGGTGAAACGGAAGCGGGAAGGCCAAGCCTGAGTGTGGCCAGCAAAAGCACACAGGTTGGGTTCCCAGACTACACAGAAAAAGGGAGAAAGCAAGCTGGGTACCAGAATTCATTCTTGTCTGGTTCCTGACAAGGACAAAATGTGACCAGCTGTGATCAGCTGGCCACCTCACACTCCAGCTGTTATGCCTTCTAGTCATGATTGACTGTCCTCTCTTAAATCTGAGCCAAAACAAATCCTTTTCCCTAAGTTCCTTTTCTCGGGTATCTTGTCATAGCAGTTAGAAAGTAGCAAACACAGAAAAGTCGGGGCTGAGGATTGAGCTGTTGCGATGATGAACCCAACCATGTGTTCACAAGACCTCTGGAACTGATTTGTAGGAGGTATACAGAGGAGTTGGTAGTTGTGGACTAGAAGTGGCTTAGATTCTGTCAGCAGAGATTAGTGGGTTAGTGGGACGATCAGAATGCTGGGAGAAACACAGAAAGTAGGGTTCTATCTCATGAGGCTTCGGAGTAGAACAAGGATGCTATCAAGAACTCGATCAGAGGCTGTTCATGTCCCATTCTGCCCATGTTCTGAAATTGTGAGTGAGGTTCAGTTCAGTAGAAACAGACGGCCTTGTTTCAGGGAAGGACATTTCAAGACAGTAACAGTCAGACTTTGTCATTGTGACTGCTCACTGCACTACTGAGGTTGTGAGAATTCAAAGCAGGAAGATAGAGAAAATGTCCAGTTTGTTGGGGAAATGAGTATGAGCAGGGTTAATGTCACAGTCAAGGCAGTCCACACAAAGCCGCTGTGCTTGTTGAAAAGATTAGTGCAATTGAAGAGAAACTTGGCACTCTGTCAGGCAAGCAAGAAAGGTACCTTGAGGGCAAGACCCCACCCATCAAAGGCTTCAGCTTTTAAAAATACAGTCAGTTCTTACAACTTTGATGCCTGTAAAACCAGCAGCACGTGGCCAAGGCTGTCAAGTTCTTCTGCCGACTTGGAAAGAAGCCTGGCACCGCATTTTCCTTGGACCACATTTACAATAACGTCTGGGGAGGCACTTTTCTGGGCTGTCGCTTTCCGGGAACAGGCGGCTCTTTCAGTGGTGGTCTCAATTCGGGAGCTCTTCTGCCAAATTAATTCACATTTTTGCAAGCTGGAGCCCTACTTGGTGGCCACCTTTTCTGTTGTCGCAGTGCAGAGCAGGAAGCCTGTCTTTAATAACCGTGGCTCCTTTTTCAACATTTCCTTCCGTTTAAGCTCTAGCCTGCCTGCAGTGGTAGAATTGTTCATTTTCTTTCCCTCACCAAACTGTACTTACAAATATCATTTTTGTCCCGTTTGCTTCTGTCTCTCGCTTAGACCTTGATATGGGCCACGAGCAATAGCCATGACCCAGCCTGAATACTCTCTTGTCTTGAAATTTCCTCTGAAAAATACATTAGTCTGTTCGTTTCTTCAAGATTCATCTGCACTCAGGCCTGGGGCAGACAAAGATCCACTGTAGGCCTCGGTGGAATGCCCCAGGCTCCGAGGAGGAAGCTTCCATGACAAGATTTTTTTCTTTTCCCCTATTTTTTCTTCTTTTTAAATTTTCTTTTATTTTATTTTGGGGGGAAGGTTGCAGGGGCAGAGAATGGATACAAAGGGATGGGAAATGAATGGGATCAAGATGCATGATGTGAAAGACACAAAGAATAAATAAAAAGAAAGTTAAAAAATCTGCACTCACTTCTCAGGATAGGGGCAGAATACGGCTAGATTATTTGCCTGAGTATAACCTGAGTATGATCTCTAGCCCAGTTCCCAGTAGAGTGCTTGGTGCCTTCTGAAACCCCACGAGCCGAGTCTCTGCTGTCCACACTCTTCTGGTCTATTCTTCCCAGCTCCCCCTAGGATGGCCCATTGAGCTGTGCTGACATAGGCACACACTCCTTCCTCAGCCGGTTCCTTAGGTCTAAGAGCTGCGTGGTCAGGTTTACCGCAGCAGCAGCCCCACTTGTTAGTACCCGCTTCATGAATTAGTGACTTGTCTCAGTGTTATGATAAAAATAGTGGATAAAGGCAATTTAGGGAAAGAAGTCTCTGTCCATCACCACAAAGAAGGGGCAGGAGCGTGAGGCAGCTGGTCACAGTGCATCCACAAGAAGTAAAGAAATGAATGGAGTTGCTTAGCAACCCCTCTTCGGTCCAAGATCCTGACCCATAAAATTGTAGTATTCACATTTAGGGTGAATGTTTCCTGGTCATTAACATAATTTAGGTAATTCTCACAGATATGGCTTTTCTATTCTAGATAATCCCTTAGATAATACCTAGAAGCCTGCCTCTGGCCTTTTCTATATCCTATCAAGTTGCCAATCAGTGTTGACAACTGCAGCCATGAAGTCAGACCACCCCTGCCAGGGTGAACTGTATCCCTTCTTATTATGAGCTAAAATAAATTATTCATATTTTTTAAAAAATCAAATATTGACATAGTAACAAGAAAAAGTGGGTGAAGGTTAGGGAACAAACGTGTAGAGTGTCTCCCCATTTGTGGGTCCTGGGTCTTCTGGAAGAAAATGATTGCTTCTTGAGACACACGAAGGAGCAAGGAGACACGAAGGGCGAAGGGGTGTGTGGCGGGGAACAGAGGTTGTCCCTTCAAGACAGAACAGTCTCCTATGGCCTAAAGATGAGAGCAGAGAGAGGGCTTCAGGTGACAGCCACTCTGGATGTCACTTTTTCTCCCCAGAATCAGAATCATGGATGTCTGATGCCCACCCTGAGTGTGCTTGACATGGACCTGTGTGCCCCACCTGCTCTGAGGAAGCAGAATCTGAGCCAAGCCTGTGGAGAAAATAAAGAGGAAGCACAGAGTGGCCAGAGAATCCAGGAGTCTGTTATGCACCCCTGGCCCACCCCTGAAGGAGAGCGAGATGAGGGCAAAACGGTTTACTGATTGTAAAGAAACTCTGGCTTGAGTGTCTGGAAGTCCTTTTGCCACTAGCACCCATGAGAGGATTCCTCTATCTCCTCCACTGGCTCTGAGTGGCCAGAGGCCAGTACAGTGCTGGCTCCAGTCTTGGCAGGGCAGTTTTTAAGATGGTCAATTTTGTTGCCTGAAATGAGGTATCTGAGAGGCATGTTTACCAGACTCTCAGCTGTTCATCCCTACAGTTCAGGCTCCTGCTTTGGCTCCTAGTCCTGCCACCTGACTAGAGAAACATACCTGGCCAGAGGGTGTGTAGGCCAGTGGTTAGGAGTGAAGCGGTGTGCAGAACTCTGCTTGGCCACTTATTAGCTGGATCCCTGGGCTGTTTCCTTGGATGGAAGCAAGGATGTGTGTAATAAGGACACTACTTATTACACACATTTATAAATGATTAGAGGAATTAAAGAGTATAATATAGTTGGTATCTAAGTGTAATTATATCTTATTATATATATTATATATATTGTTGCTTTAGTGGACTGAGGGGTCATTTTGATATATCAGCTTGACATGCATCAAATCAAATAAGTTAAAAAGACCCACAACTTTGTGCTGGGTTGTTTAATGTTCTCTTGGCTCAATCTAGAGTCACTTTGGAAGCAGGAACCTCAATTGAGACAATGCCCCTTCAATATTGGCTTGTGGGCAAGTGTGTGGAGCATTTTCTTGATTGATGATTGATGATGAGGGGTCCTGGGTCACTGTGAGCAGTGCCACCCCCGACCCCACCTGAGTTGGTGGTCCATGAGGCTATAAGAAAGCAAGATGCGTAAATCATAGGGAACAAGCCAGTGAGCAGCATTCTTCCATGGCTTTGGCTTCACAGTTCCTGCCTTGAGTTTCTGCCCTGTCTTTCTTGGACGATAAACTTACACAATGAAATACATCCCTTCCTCCCCAAGTTGCTTTGGTCATGGTGTTTACCACAGCAATAGAAAACCCAAGTAAGAACATCTTTATTCCTACCCCTGTGGTTTGCTACACATACTTAAGACACTAAGAGCAGCCTTGATTCTTCGCCAATCTTTTTGCAATTGGTTTTGACTGTGAGACTAGGTTTAGGGTTCCCCGTTTCCCACAGAATATTTTATAGTGATTTATTTGTTGTGTGACTTTTCTTCATGGTGGTTGTCATTGCTTTGAAAAGACGAGTTTCTGCAGGAGCGGGCACAAAGTCCTGTTGACTGTTGCCTTTACGGTACCTGGCCTGAGGGCTGGCTCCTGCACTGGGAAGGGCCATTCTGTGGAGTCATGCAGGGTAGCCACCTGGGAGGTGAGTGGAGCTGCAGCCCAGCTCGTGTGCAGTATGCTGAGCTTCATGCTCTGGATTGGGCTTGCACGCAGCAGGTGACAGGCTAATTTGAATTCATACAGTGTTTCCAACAGCCCACCAGAGTGGGCAACATTGTGCTGTACCTACCCATAAGAGGGTTCATTTCACATCTGACATAGGTTCTTGGCTGGCCAACAGCAGCTTTGCAGATTATCTCTGCTTAAGTGCCACATAAATGATTGGCTTTACATGTTTTCCTGTTCCCTCCACAAGTTTTGGCCAGGGCTATGGGTATACCCTACAGAGATTGTTTCTGCCTTGATGAAGTTAGAGGTTGGATTTCTATTCCTCTAAGGTGCCCTCTGTCCTCTCATTCAGAGGTTCAAAGGAGCTGAGTGTTCAGGCACTTCCACATGCATGAGAAAGGGCTGCCTCATACAACTCAGGACCGCCACATCCTCTCTGGGCTTAGGGCAACCTTGCTGTCATGTGGGTCGGGTGTCACCTCCTCATGGAGCCTACCTGGCATGCTCACATCTATTAAGTTTGCTTGGTAATTGATAGTTTACTGGACGACTTCTCTTACATTTCCCTTTAATTCCTACAATGGCCCAGTGATACTGTGTCACCTTATACATATATCAAGTGCCATCTAAATTCCAAATAAAAGCTATGCTTTTTTTGAGATCCAGGCACTTCACACGCCCAACCCTGGGAAAGGCCTGTGTAAACGCACACTGTTGTGGTTGTATGATAGCACACACACTGCCATCTCCTGTGCACGCCATGATGTAGCTGGTGGGCAGCTTCAGGAAGATATCTATGGGTGGTGGTGAGCTTCCTACATGGGACACTTGGACCATTGTAGACTTGTTGGTCAGAAAGCTCTGCTTTCTCATTTGTGCCCTGTGCTCTTCCCTGCCCTCCAATTCCCTCCTCAAGCTCAGACTGAGCGCCTCCTGTCTTTAGTATGTGATCCTTGCCCGCTCTCTCTGAGTGCAGGAACCACTTGCCTTTTTATCTTTTCCTAGCTCCTGTCTACTCACCTTTGATATCTGAGACTCAGTCCACAGATGCTTCTAGAGGGCAGTCCCCTGCCTTTCCAGTCTCAGGTTTCTGATCAATACTGACACGTATAACAATTATGTGTGCAGACCCTCATGGATCTGGAAAGCCGTGGATTTCCCCCATGGGGATCACATGGCCAGTCACAGACTCATGTGCAAGGGACCAAGTCTAAGCATGCAAACTGGTATAGTTGAGCAGACATAGCCTTTAAATCCAACCCATTTGCATTTTGCATGCAGCATGTGTTCAGACCCTGCACACATGACTATCAAGAGTGCATAGGGCCTGTGTGTGTGATTCTACGCTTGTGGGCACATGTATTCTATGGAGTATGCATACTATCATATGCAGACACAGTAGTGTGTGTCATGTGAGACTCTTGGTCATGCAAGCCAGGGTGATGGTAGTCTCTTTCTACCCAGGATGTCACACACAAATAGAATTTTGGCCTTTTAGAGACACAAGATCACACTTTCTCCTCAGGGACAGCTCTTTCTTTGTGAAGTTGTCTGACCCTACAAAGGTGCCAGAGCCTGTGGTTTAGGCTTCCCCAGGTGCCAGTCTGTGGACAGAGCTGCCTGTCACCTCCGCACTCAGCCCCTCCTCTCCTTGGGAGCTCTCCGCTCTCAGCAGGGAAGGCACTAAGGCTCAAGGTAATTAAATCTCACTCTCTCCCCACCTCAGCGGCATCGATCTGCACAGGGACGTAGCCTGGCTCTGAAGGAACAATGCTTTTAATTTCTCAGCTGGAATACACTCTTCTTAGACATGTTTCATATGTGAGTCAGGAAGACTGAAAATTACAGCGTGTTCCCATCCCCAGAGCATGGCGTAACTTATGAACCCGTTCACACCATTTCACTGGCATCTCACCAACATCCCCTGGGACAGGCACTGTGTGGACTGGCCCCATTCGACCAACCGAAGAAGGAACTGAACTCACAGTGGCTGTCACTGTCTGCTACAGGCTCCGTCCACAATGGGTTGTGAACTTCGGGACTTTAGATCCTACCATGACACAGAGAGGTGTACTGTTTTTCAGAAGAGGAATCTGTAAAACATCAGACCAAGTTAACAGGCTGAGGCTATGCATTTAGTAAGCACTCTGGGTGGTTTCTGCTCTATGAAACTGAAGGCTGTAGAAGATACTTCTCTTCTAAGTGAAAATCTAAAGCAGGATCTCCCATATTATTTTCCAAATGATACAAGTTTCTCTTGTGGTGCAAAATTCATTTTCCTGATTTTCTTTTTGTATGTAGCTGGTGTGTGTGTTTGTGTGTGTGTGTGTGTGTGTGTGTGTGTGTGTGTGTGT
>LOEQ01001432.1:178061-198386 GCA_001685075.1 Bramus lutescens
TAATGGGCCAGGCAGTGCTTAAATGAATACAATTTATATGTTGTTATTTTGGGTGTTAAGCTAGCCGTGTGGGAGCCAGGCGGGATGAAAAGCAGGCCTGCTCACCTCATCACTACAGAAGTGTGTCACTGTGGAGGTGGCCTTTGAAGTCTCATATGTGCTCAAGCCATGCCCAGTGAGACAGTTCACTTCCTGTTGCCTCTAAGATGTAGAACTCTCAGCTACCTCTCCAGCACCATGTCTGCTTGCGTGTTGTCATGTCCCACCATGATGACAATGGACTGAACCTCTGAACTGTAAGAGAGCCACCACAATGAAATATTTTCCTTTACAGGCGTTGTCATGGTCATGGTGTCTCCTCATAGCAATAGAAACTCTAAGCAGACATATGGCTAGCACTTGAACACAAAACCATCTCTCTAGTCCAGAAGGGTTTATATTGACTCGCAGTTGGAGGTTACATCCCATCATGGTTGCTGTAACCACAGTCATCATACAGTGCTACTAAACATCAAAGTTAGTTTTCAGTCTAACTGCACCTTGAGGGGTCATTAACCACCCTGTCCTCCACCTGGGTTCTACATTCTATCCTTTGGGACTTAAAGTACCAGGAACATGAGGCAGCTGGTCACATTGCACCTACAATCAGAAATCAGAGAGATGACTGCTAATGCTCAGGTCATGTTCTCCTTTTTGTCTGGTTTACAAGTTCATGAAACAGTACCACCCATATTTAGGTTAGATTTCCTACCTTCATTAACACAGTCTAGAAACTCTCTCATAGACATGCCTAGAGGATGATTATCTCCTAGGAGACCCTAGAGTGTATCAAATGCTGAACAGTATTAACTATCCCAAGCCCATCTCTTATCAACTTTCCACCCAAACATATCACCTTTAAGTCATAACCTTCCACCCTTGTCCCTATAGGCTCATGACCATCTCTTAATTTCCTAGGGCTCCTGATGGGTGGGGCCTTCCCTTCAGAACACTTTCTAACATGGAGTACAGGTTTATCTTTAACAGTGTTAAGCTCTTTAATAATTATAGCTGCTTTAGCACTTACTTTGCAATTTTAAAATGCCCCCTGATGCAGGCAAATGGCACATTTTAAATATCCTTTTGGTGTTTGTTGTTCTCTCCCTGATAACAGTGAAGAGTAACCAAGACAGCATAAGTGCTAGCTATCTTGAGAGGTCCTCTGTCAATGAAATCTGTTCATTACTGTTAAACCCAGCCTCATTCAAGTTCTTAGGAATGCAGAATGCAGAATGCAGCCAGGTTCTGTGCTGGTGTACAATGACCGAGTTCCCAGTAGGGTCCTCCTTCCTCTCTGAAACCCCACCAAATGGGTCCCCTGTGTCTATATTTTCCTAAGCATTCTGATCTTCCAGATTCCCATCAGAATGGTCCATTAAGCACTACTTATAGCATGCTGGGCTTTTCTAGACCAAAGTGCCAAACTCTTCCACATCTCCTGAACCAGTTCCAAAGTTGTAAGAATCACATGGTCAGGTTGATTACAATAACAGTCTTACTTCTTGGTACCAATTTCCTGTCTTAATTCCCTTTCTCATTTCTGTGACAAAATACCTCACAAATGTGATGGAAAGAAAGACAGGTTTACTTTGACAACCAGTTTGAAGGTACGTCCATCATGGTAGGAAAAGCATGGTGGTAGGAACATGAGATATCTGCTCATATTGCTCTCAAGCAGAAGACGATGAATGCTGGTGCTTAGCGCACTCTCTTCTCTCTGTTTAATTCATGACTCAAGCCAATGAAATGCCACCCCCTGTGTTTAAGGTGCCCCCCGACCTCAGTGAGCCCAGTCTGGAAATATCCTCACAGACACCCCTAGAGGTTTGTCTCCAGGTGATTCTCAATCCTGTCAAGTTGAGAATACTAACTATAACAATAATATTCTTCTACTTTGACCTCACAGCTGTGTGAGGGGTGTTGGTAGCTTGAAGGAGAAAAAAGGAGAAAGGGATACCCTAATTATTCAACCAGTTTTAGAACCAGTTTCTCAGTGGGTGGTAGATATCAAATTAAGAGATATATTTTTGGCTTTTTGTTATTTAGGAAAAGGCACTGAAGTAACCAGTCTGAGAAACCCAGAATACTTAGGAAGAATTCAGTACAATAGCATTTGCTTATTCCTTCTTGCATATTGCTTACAGACACAAGAGATGAGTAGCCAGTTCCTGAAGATCTCCGAGTGAACTGAGCAGAATTCATAGAAGTTTGCTCAGCCATGATTCCTCATGCTCTTCTTCTCCTCATCCTGATTTTATTTTCAGTTGTGCCACATCTACCAACTAATTCTGCATACTCATTTCTATGAAGTTCTCTTACTATGATAGCACTCTTTGTCTGTCTGGGATAGACCAATAGACCCAGGGGAACTAAGGTAGACCAGTAGTCCTAGCGAACTAAACCCTATACCCGAATGAACTTCAGCTAATGGTGAAGGATGTCGGCATATGACCACCAGAGCTCACCACCCTCTGGTGGATGTAGTAGCTGGTATTCCTTATTTCTGGACTCCACCGTAGTATGACATTCCATTGCCCAAACCACTCTGGTTTTTACTGCATGCTATCGTGATTGTACCCCTCCACTCCCAAATTACCCTCCCAGGCATTCTTAATTTCTTTCCTCTTTGAAATGCTTGTTTTCTCAGAGCAGCTGCTGGAGGCATTCAGAAGCACACACTTTTGAAATAGCACTAAGTAGTGAGGAATCAGGTGGGAAAGACACCATCCCTCCAAGGAAATTGGTATAGTGAAGGGGTGACAGGGGGTATCTAAGTGTGATTCAGGATCGTGGGTCAGATCATTGCTCGAGCATAGGGGAGGCTGCAACCTCTGTTTTTAAGATGGGAGTGGAAGGATGAAAACTTGAGTTTTATGGTAGGTGGGAGAGCTTGCTTTTGCCACAGTCCCTGGCATAAGCAGCCCACAGGCTTCACTTATGTGACAACATACATCTGGTCCTCAGAAGGGAGGAAAGTCCTTGACTACACAGAATGGGTAAAGGAATTGTTTTATCCTGAGGGTTCAGAACTGTAGGATTTAGGAGCAGCCTGTAACAGAGCTTCCCACCAGGACACGGTAACACCTTCCAAACATGAAGCTGTGGCCTAGAGGCCACCCTCCTCTCTGCTGTCCTTGAGTGCCTTTCCCAGGTCCATGTCGCCATCTTCAGCCAGCCCCTTCATCTGTTCCCAAAGCTGTTCTATGCAGTTGCCCCACCTCTTATTCAAGGTGAACTTTGAGTCTGGATCAGCCCCTCCTTGTGGGTGTTCAGAACATGTCTATTATTCAAATATGGCTTTCTTTATAAGATTCTTAGGCTCTATTTTTTCTTCCTTATTCCCACTGCATATGAGGGAAAATGTGACATTTAGAAAAATTTTTAAAGACTTTTTTCAAGTAAATATTGTATGTTGACCTAATTTCCGTCCACCTTCTCTCTTTTCTTGTCTTCTCTCCTACTGTTAGTCCCCTTTATCCCCCTAGGTAATTTTGCTTTTACTTTCATGTCATACTTACATACATGATTTTATCTGTCTGTATAAAGTCTGAGAACCATAAATAAAAAAGATGCAATATTAATCTTTCTGAGAGTTACTTAACATGGCAGCTACCCGTTGCTTCCATTTTCTTACAAACAGTATAACTTCATCCTTTTCTGTGACTAAAAATTTCCATGAGCATATGTACCTCCTATTCCTTATCCATTCCCTTCTCTGTTGATATACGTGATCTTTAAAATGTAGTATGTAAAAAGGGAGGTAAAACTACAGGATATTTTAGGGATGGTGAAACATTCCATTCTGTAGGGATACTCCTTAAGACAGGAAATAATCAACTCAAAGTTCATTTAGGAAGTCTCTGAAACTGATCAGATTCATGGGGCCCTTTCTTCTCCAAGAGTATATGAGTAGTAAGGACTACGAAGAGTTCTTCGCCACAAGTCAAGCTACAAGGAAGATGCTCAAACCAGCCAAGATTCTTGAAAGAGGCTGAGTCTGCACAGCCTGGAAGAGACAGCGATCAGCCAAGCAAACTACAAGAAGCAGAAACCAGCTGAGTGGCCTAGAGAGGCTCAGACCAACTGAACCACCTGAAAAGGAGGCCCTCAAACCTAAACCATTATAAACACAAACATACACATGTGTGTGTACATGCATGTGGGGGCACACATGATCACACACACTATAAACAAATAAATAAATGTAAGTATTGCCCCAAGGAGTCTGGTCAGAGGTCTCACACCTCATAAAAACCAGAAAGGTGTGCACCTTTGTAGGCACATCTGGAAATGGGTGGAGCTCAGAACCAAGGGGAACTGGGGCTTGAGGCCTACAACTTACCCATAAGAACCTTCAGTCTGCCCCGTTTCTCTTAGATTCCAGCTGTTAGTCACTTTATCTGGACTTTCCCTACTCATTCATTCCTTACTCATTTGTTCATTCATGCATGCGTGAAAGAAATGTGGGATTTGTCACAATAAAAATGTAGTCTCAGTGTCAACTCCAGTGCCCCCAATGAAAGTGACGATACCCAGGAAGTTATTAAGGTAGGGTTCTTCTACCTAACTGCCTGATGGCAAGCCTCACAAAAGACTGCAAGAGTCGTAACTCTGCACACACTTGCACAGAAGCCACTGTAAGCTATGTAAAGATATTCCTCCAAGGACATCTGCCCAGCAACTGACAACCGTGCACTAATGATGCACTAGTTAATCACTGTGGCTCAGGACTGTCGTTTCAGAATACTGGACGCAGACCTCCCCAGTTTCACCTTTCAATCTTCTCTTGCCTCGGGCTCTTTGCTACACCCACTGTTTATTAGGGCACACAGCTCCCACGGCTGTGTTTTCCCCTTCTTTTTGCATTGCCCTGCATCTCCCAAAGGATTACCTTAGTTCTTTAGAGATACTCTCTGACTGTTTGCATTTAGATTGACACAGGGTGCATCCCACATGATTCCATGACAGACTTTGGGGTCACTATTCCTTGGAAATCTTTTTTGTCTATTGTGGGCTGCTCTTGTCCTTCTACTTCTGACTGCTTCTTTCTGTCATCCACTTCCTTCTACGCTGTGTAAACATGAATGACTCACCTCTGAACCACTCTCATGGTCCGCCCCAGGTCCCACCTCCTCTTGCCTGCAGTCCATGGGCTATCTGATTTTGCAACTCTGGAATGCAGATTACTTCACCCAATCCCTTTGCAGGACCTCCT
This sequence comes from Bramus lutescens, assembly GCA_001685075.1. NCBI lineage: Eukaryota > Metazoa > Chordata > Mammalia > Rodentia > Cricetidae > Bramus > Bramus lutescens. The sequence goes on from LOEQ01001432.1 coordinate 183,316, forward strand.
GGATCAGTTACAGTAGCTGACTGTTTTGCCTCATTTCTGAGACCCTACTAGGTTCCTGAGTTACAGTCATTTTTTTTCCTGCTCATGTTTCCTGTCCAAGGATTTCCTCCTTGAAAATGCATGGGGGCCTTCTTGTCCCTAGCCTCTTTTCTCCTTCCATAATTGGACTTCTTTGTAAGCAAGCTCAGCACAAGGACCAGCCTGACATCTTTGGGTGCAGCACCAATCCGGCACTGGTTTGGTACAGCTCTCACTCCGTACTTCAGGCAGAGGAAGAGTTTGAATTTGGGGTCAGATTACCTGTGATCCAGACTGAAATTGCATGAGACGAGTTAGTTATGAGCCTCCCTGGTTTCAGGTTTTTTTTTTTTTTATTCCTGTCTTCCACCTTGCCATCAATCCCGTTTTAGTTTAGATAGCAGCAACCACAAACTCCTGGGGAGAAGGGTTGATGCCACCAATGAATTAAGCACAATCAAGATGATCATGGTAGTTCATTTAACCTTGTTGATGATTGGTTAGAAGTAGTCATATGGTAGGATTCCAGCCAATAGGATGAGAGCGGGATGTCTGATGGAAGGCATTAGGGAAGGATTTCTTCAATGGAAAAGGGGTCAGGGGAGAAGCATTTTCTCCCTCCAAATATTGGCTCTCTCTAGAGCCTGGAGCTGGTGTGGCCATCCATGGCACCGAAAGAAAAGCCCACACTGTGAGAGTGATACTAAGGCAGAAAACTGAAAGATCCTCTGAAAGATCCTGTTTTGGATGGCATGGTTCTGTTCACCCACCTTGAAACTGTCTCCTTGGCCTTATCATCTTACAAGATTGCTTTTTTTTTTTTTGCATGATTTGTTTTGGCTAAGCTTGCAGCTATATAAAGGAAAGACATCCATATGTAGCATGTTCTAATGGATCTCTCAATGTTCAAATGAGATGCTTTCTACTCATCCGTAGGTCTCAATGCAGACAGCAGTCTTGCCTGACTGCTATACTTATTCCTATTGTCCTGTGATAGACATGTTCCTGGCCATCATTTCTCTCAAGAGACTTACCAGTTTACTTAACTATTCACACTCACACGTGTTCCAGAAGCTCTTTGAAGGCACGCCATGTTTCTGGGGTCTCTTGTGGCTAGCAGGATATCTAGCATGTAATCAGCCCCCAATAAAGATCTACTGACAGGGAGAGTGGACTAATATGTTCCTGTGCAGTGATGGGTCATTTGATCACAGGGACAGTTTCGGAGTCAGGGATCAGAACACAAACTGAATGACACACACAGCCTCCTGCATACTGAGACTGTGTGGAATACAGCCACTGCTCCATCAGGGGACATGTGGCCTGTCATGCACAGAAAGTCACTGGGCATTACATGACCTGGGTAAGGAGGAAAATGGCACATTGCAAGAAAGTTTACCTTTCTGTCCTTTCTAAGATTGAAGAGTTGGTAAGCGCCTCTGTTTCTCATTTTGATAAATGACTTTGCACCCAATCACCGGCTGATGTATTTCAGAACAATTTTGAACTTGTTTTGGATGCTGCCATTATGTCTTCCCCAGTGGAGCAGGCGCTATTCTAACACCCTACCCCCTTGCTGCTATTCTTCAGCATTTCTGACAGCTAAGCAAGCCCCTTCTTTGATTTTCCTTTCTCTGTAGATGCCAGGTGACTGATCAGTCATTACTTGTGATTAACGACCAAGAGGCTGCTGAAGCTGCTGAGAGTTTGGGCCCCTCGCCGTAGAGTGCTTTGCTTTGGGCCAATGAACTGAGAGCAGGGCTGCCCTCATCAACCTCCTCTTGGGATGTCCAGATTTGTCTGCCACTCTTCAGTAGGAGTCGTGGGGTTTATGAGCAGAGGGTGGTGCGGGGACTCAGGAAGAAGTTCAAACTGCTCGTGATGCTGCAGGAGCTTTTGGAAGCAAGCCAGAACATTTTTATGATGTGTTTGTTCCCGTTGAGGTGAAAGCCTGGGAGCTCGGAGAGCCAGAGCTGTGGTGAGAAGGCCATCTCCCTAGCAATTTTATGAGCGGCCAGTAAACAACAGCATCCGCAACCTCAGAAAACACTGCGGGCTCAGAGGAGAAGGGCAATGGACCAGGCAGCAAGGACCCATGCCCAGGGGTCTAGTCCAGCCTTCCTCAGATGACACTGTGTGGAGTCGAAGTCCCCTAAATGCCTGTGGCTAAGTGTATCCAGGTATCAGACATTCAAAACACAGTACTGGCTGTCATTCCTTCATCATTTGCTCTCCAGCCTGGTGACGGTCCTGCGCTCAGAGAAATCCAAAGGAAAACCAGAAATTGATTGCCATTGTTTAACCCAGAGTTCTGGTGTGTGCTCATTTCTCAGAGGAAACCCTGGTGTGTTTTGTGACTATTATGTATCTTGAAGGAAGACATTTGGGAAATGCTGATTTGAGCAAAGGTGATTACTGTGTATTCTTAAGCATGCCACATTTACTGAACAACTCGTTCATTCATGAAAGTTCCACTGAAAGGCTACTTTGTGGTCTGGCAGTTTTGGATACAGATTTGATTAATGTCTACCCAAAGCTTACAGTGTAGTGAACCCTGCCTGAAATTTTGCAGCTTCAAAGAGCTGGCTCTGGCAGCTGAGTGGTGGTGTCTCACTACCTGTGGGGGCTTCAGGGACTCCATTTGAAATGGAGGAATATTGATATTCATACTATCCAATTCTTGGGCTCTGATAATACTGATATGTCTAGATTTTAATGGATTTACTGTGCACTTAAGATAATATGTATTTAAGCTTCACAACAGGGTAGATTATTATCTTCCATATTATAAAAGTAAGGAACAGGGCTAAAAGACTTGCCAGGGTAGGGCCAAAGACCCACTCTTCTGGTTTGTCAGAACTGAGTGCCCCACATCCTAGGTATCCCTTGGGGTGCCTGGTTAAGCTAGAATCTCACACAGTTAAGTGGTGGAGCTAGGCTACATTAAGGTAGATTATTTGTTAAAAAAAGAGCACAACCAACAACAATGAATATTGTAGTATAGATATTATTGTGATCATGACAGCTTTAGTTGTTAAATTGACACACCTGGAAGGGGGAGCCTCAATTGAGGAATTGTGTTCATCAGACTGGCCTGGGGAGCACGTTCGTAATTGTTAATTGATGAGGACACAGCCCACTATGGTTGGGGTCACCCTGGACAGGTGTTCCTGGGTTGTAAAAGAAAGGTCATTGAGCAAGCCATGGATAGCAACCCAATAACCTGCGTTCTTCTACGGCTTCTGCTTCAGTTCCTGCCTCAAAGTTCCTGCCTTCGCTTCCCTTGCTGAAGGACTGCACAGTGTGAGTCAAACAGATGCTTTTCCTTCCTGGTTTTATTCAGTGTTCTTCACAGCAGCAGAGAACAAACTAGAACAGTTACACTAATATGCCCATATCATGTACTTATATGGCATGTCATATTTTGTGTCTAATGCAACAGTGCTCACACCAGCCTCCATCTCCATGTAAACAAAGTGTTTCTGATCATCTAAGAAAACCTCTTCCCGCTTCCAAGGCTCAGCGGCCATTCTTACTGCTGTCAGGTGCTTGTAGTTTTCTTCATTCTAAGGGCAGAACCTTTGGTGTCACATCTTTTCTTTCACGGGAGCAGGTGACTTGTTTTGTGCAATCAAGTGTGAGAATAAGAGAGACACGTTCCTAGCTGCCTTTGCTCAAGAGGGTTAAGAGGAAAAGTTTGGGGCCCGGAGCATCTGGGTTATGTCCAGCTCTCACATCAAGGCCTGTGTGCTCTTTGGTGAGAGGCTTAACTTCTCTGAGTCCTTGTTTCCTGAGCTCTAAAGGTGAGAATTCCTACCTTACACTGCATGTGACTGAGGTCCTTGATCAACAAACAAACAAATAAGTAAACAAATTAGATGAGATATTTAAGATGAACAACTATTTAACAACAGGATAGTAACCATGGTTACTACGTGCAAGCAACCAAAAGGCTAGTTATTTCTCTTTAGAAGCATAAACATGATTATTTGTTTGTTTGATGAGGTGTTACATACAATCCATGCTGTTTTATATTTTTAATGAAAAAAACTTTTGTTTTAGAATGACTGGACTTACAGACGGATTGCAGAGATGGTACAGGGAGTTCCCACAGCCCTGCTGCTGTCCCTTACCTTGCTATGTCTGTCTGTCAAAACTGGGACATGCATATTGCTAATGCCCCTTCTCACCAGCTGCCTCCTAATGCCTTTTCCCAGTATGGATGAATTGGAAGTGAGATGAGGCTTTAGCTGCTGAGGAAGCAAGCAAGTTAAGGCAAGGCTTGGGGAGGGCTTAAAGATGGCAGCCTTTTATTCTTTCAGAAATCTACCCCTCGTGCTAACCTAGCTGGGAAATGTTACAGGAGGAAGCCTCCTGTGATGTGGGAGGCTGGTGTCTTCCAACCCTATCTACAAGCACCTATTGAGGGTGTTGAGGGGGAGGCCAAGGAGAAACGGAGGGACTACCATCGCGGTGGGGGGGCTGGGAACAGAGAGGGGCTGGACGCATTTCAGTTGCACCTTGTGAGTCCATCTCCAGTGGGTTTTCTCTCCGAGAGTCTTTAAAGCATTTCGTCCAAATGTGAGCCATTCTGACAAATGTTGAGGAAATGTGTGCAGGTTTTGAGACCCTTTATTGCTTGTCTTACTGCATTGGAGCTTGTAATCCTTAAAATAAGAGTCCCATGTTAAAGATGGGACTTCTGTGCACATTTTAATGGTCGAGAGAATCTCTCTCTCTCTCTCTCTCTCTCTCTCTCTCTCTCTCTGAGAGAGAGAGCAGCGAAGCTAAGCGATTTGCTCAGTAACACACAGCTTGTCAGTGCAGAACAGGGATTAATATCCAGGTTTTCCTGACTTTTTTTATATCCTAATTTATATCCCTTCAACAACAACAATAAAAAGCCTCTTTGGAATTTGGCACCTGAGGAAGTTAATAACAGTCTGGTAAGCATTTGACCAAAGGACCTAAAGGACACCTTGGGAAGAGACAGGAAGATTTGAGAAGCAGTGGGAATTTTGTGTGCTGACAGCATGATTGTTGGGAGAATGTGGTTGAGTCTGAAGCAGGGGTTTCAGTCTCCTCTGCAGAGCATCCATGAGGATTCTGTGTGAGCCCTTGGAGGGGGGCCAGCATGTGCATGGATGAACTGGCTCCATCAGCCTCCAGACCTGTCCAAGAGTCCTGAGAAATTGGCCAAGTTCAGTTTCCTAGGCCAGGTTCTTGGGAGATCTCCAAGTTAGTTTTGGTGGGGACTCGTACATCCAAAACAAAGTGCATGAAGTGAGATGCAGAGACGTGAGGCACCCTGGCGCGCCCTATTTACAAACTGCCGCGGTTCCTTCTGGGTGTTATTTGATTTTCTACTTCACTGAGAAATGGGGAGACATCAGAGTGACTTACATGCCAAAGAGAGGACTCCAGGCCATCCTTCAGCCTCCCTGGCCCCTGAGTCCTCTTCATGTGACAGGATGCCCTCAATTACTCTCTCTGGGGGGGTTCCAGTCTGAAAGAAGATGGAGCCAACCATCTGTTACCGACTCCTGTGAGCAATTTAATCTTCTCTTGTTCCCAAAGAGGAGGATTTTGTGAGAACATATATTCCCATCAGTCCTGGTTAATCAGGAGCCTGTTCTCCTAAGGGGTGGAGCTCCCTGACAGGAGAGCCGCCCACTGGCTGGGCCACCAAGAGGGCATCACATATGGTGAGGGAAGCAAAGGTCAATGAAAACTTCCTGAGCAATTACCTGATCAGATTATCCATTTCAAAGCAAGAATCTTGATGCTGCGGTGTGGGGGAGGGGGGCATGGTCTGCGTGGTGACTCAGGGCAGCAGGATTGAACAAAGGAGCCCCAATTCCCAGTCTGCCTCTTTTCAACACAATATGGATACAATAACCACTTGACCACTTGGGGTTCAGTCTTTAGAGGGGGGATCAGAGGACAGTAGCCACCATGACAGTGGCAAACACAACAGGAGCTACCCTTGAGAGGACCAGCCCTGTGATGGGGTGTAGAGAGGACTGTGGAGTCATGCTGGCAGCATTCAGATCCTGGTTTCTGCGCTTCATGGCTGTATGATCTTGGGCAAGTTTTCTGCCTCTAGAGTCTATAGGAGACCCTGAGGTTTTGAGACCCTACCTTTGGAGGCTCTTATGGTTTGCATCTAGTCCTGGTTACATTTCTACGGCCAGCTTCAGCTTTGGGAGGACTGCCCTTGGGTCTCCAGAACCTCCTTTATCAGTGTGCATCATGGGCCCAGAGTTTCCTGGAGGCAGTTGACAACTAAAGACTGACACCAAGGGCTGTCAATGTCCCAGCTCCTTTATTAACCCTAGACTGAGATTATTCAAAGTCGTGTGTATGGTGTGCTTTGCTCAGGCACAATCACCCACAGGGGTAGCTAGCTTCATAATGTGTTCCTCGACTGCCCGACTGCCTTCCTTCCCCCAGCGTCTCCTGGATGTTTTGCACATCTCCATACACTATTTGCACTTGAATCCCTGCTTTGAGATCTGCCTCTACTCCCTTCTTCCAACCTAAGCCTTTGGCTCAGTTGTTCTGCTGAATGGTGATGATTATTAGGATACCAATGCAGAGCGTGCCTGATTGAGGGCTGGGATGATACTGGGTTGGTGAATTGCCTGCAACACAAGCATGAAGACCTGAGTCCTGCCCTCAGTACTCCCATACAGCTGGGCATGGTAGCACAGGCTCCTCCTTCTCAGAATGGGGAAAAGAGTAATAGGTGGATCCATGAAGCTTGTGGGTCAGCTAGCCTAGAAGAATTGAATCCAGGTTGAGTGAGAGATAGTGTTTCAAAAAATAAGACGAGAGAGTGTCTTACTTTCATTTCTGTTTCTGTGATAAAATGCATCACAAAATACAACTTGAGAGAGAAAGGTGATAGCTGCCATTCCAGGCTACACAACACTATTGCAAGGAAGTGAGGGCAGGGACTTCAGATAAAATCTAGTCACAGAACATCCACAGTCAAGGACAGAGGGAAGGAAGTGAGTTTAGATATGTTTGCTTGCTTGCATTCAGCTAGATTTATCCACTCTCCTGCAGTTTAAGACCTCCTGCCTAGAGAATGGTGCCATCCAAGTGAGCTGGGGGTTCATACACCAATTAACTTGATCGGGAAACACACCCCCAGCAGATATACCCACAGGCCAAGTCAATGTAGACAATCCCTCACTGAGACCCTAAAGTGATTCTAGGTTGTGACAAGTTGACAGAGCCAACATCACAGATAATAGCTGAAGAAGACTCCTAATGCACTTTTTTTCCTACTTCTTTGACACAATACCCTGGTAAAAGCAACTTAAGGGAGAAAGGATTTATGTGACTTATTATTCCTGAGAGGATGTGGTCCATCCTGCTGTAGCAGGCATCCTGACCAGCACCTGAGGCCACTTTGTCACAGCACACTTCAGAAACAGAGAGAGAGAACTGGCGGCGGGGCCAGGCTATGAAACCTCAGTGTCCACCTGAGCGTCACATTTCTCCCAGCAAGGCTCCATCCTAAAGGTCCCCAAAGAGCTTCGCCAGCTGGGGACCAAGTGTTCAAACACATGCACCTGTGGGGAATATTCCACTTTCAAACCAGGAGTCCATGTTGACCTCCTGCCTTCACATGCACACAAATGTATGTGTGTATTTTCACAAGCATGCACACACACATAATACCTCAACGTAGTGAGAATTCAGCAAATATTCACTACATGGCTGATAAGCACTTATCTCGTTAAGCTCATTCTGTATGCACTATTACTCTCATTGTGTGAATATCATAATACAAGCTCTGAGAAGTTGATTTCCTCAAAGTCATGCAGCTTAAGAAGAATGGAAATGCAAATCTATCTTTAAAGTTTTTTTTTTCTTTTCTGTTTTTGTTCCTGCCAGAATGCTTTCTCCACACCCTCCTTGTGGATCAAGGATTTCTCTGTTTGTCCTCCCACAACTGCCATCATAGATCCAGCCCAGTATTGAAATTGCCTTATTTCTCGGACTTTTCCCTGAGGCCATACACTTTGAAACCTGTGATTTTTGCCTTGAGCATCATTATAAGATCAGTTTGTAGCTTGATGCCCAGCTCACAGTAGGCTTCTGATGAACCCTGTAGTTTCCTTTTATTCCAATACTATTTTCTTTGTTTTCAGTTATCAAAGGTCAACAGATATCCTAAACTATTCAACTGAAATTCTTGAAACAAACAGATGATAGATTTAAAGTGTGCATTAATCCTCGCTGTAAAATGGAGTCTCTTGACATTCCTCTCCCTCCCACTTGGGATCTGACTTGCCCCTTTACCCAGTGTTTCCACACTATGTGGCACCTGCCCATCAGTCGCCTTCATAACTGTCCTCCTTATGAAGTAAACTGTGTACTAGAATTCTGTGCTCAAGCAACCAACTGCCCGGTGCAAAGACAGTGATGCCTAGGGGGCAAAAGGGCACACACTACAGAAGAACAAGCCAACTCTGCCACCATGGGCACTGCAGGGCACATAGGAAAGTCCTAGTGCATGGTATATGGGCTTCTCTACTGCCTTACATTCCAGGAATCCACTGGGGATCTGGCAACACAGCCCATAGATAAATGAGAACACAAACGCAGGCAGCAGGGAGCACCTTGGAAACCTCCCTGTAAAATGCTTCTCTTTCTGTGTCCTGCTGCAAAGAGGATTTATCAATGTAGCTAATCTGCCTCTCAGAGCTTCAAAGATTTATCCTTCCAAAAGTCTTATCAGAGAGATGAGTTCTGGGGAGCCAAAGGGATGGCTCAGGGGGAAAAGCACTTGCTGTTCTTCCAGAGGCCATGAGTTCACATCTAAGAACCCATGTTGCACAACTTACAATTACCTATAACTTCACTTCCAGGAAATCTGATGCCCTCTCTGATCTTCATGGGGTTTGTATGCATGTAACATGTATTTACACAGACATGCAAGTATATACATAAAGAAAAACAAAATTTAAAAAGAGAAAGACAAAGATCTCTCAGGTAAAGGAGTTGCAGCCATTGCTCCCTTGTAAGGTCATGTATGCCATGGTGACAGAGGGAGCTTTCCCAGACCCACAGAGGATGGGAAAGATGGTCAAAGACAGCAAGAAGGCTACAAGGTTACAGATGCAGATCTCAAGAGAGTGGCCATTGCAATTGTGATGGTTAGTTTTATGTCAACTTGACACAAGCTAGAGTCATTTGAGAGATGAGAATCTCTACTGAGAAAATGCCTCCATAAGACTGGGCTGTAGATAAGCCTGTAGGGCTTTTATTAATTAGTGATTAATGGGGGAGGGTCCAGCTCATTGTGGGCGTGGCCACGCCTGGGCGGGTGGTTTAGGTTCTATAAGAAAGCAGGCTGAACAAGCCATGATGAGCAAGCCAGTAAGCGGCACTCCTCCACGGCCTCTGCTTCAGCTCCTGCCTCAAGGTCCCTGTCCCTTTTGAGTTCCTGACCCGACTTCCTTCAGTGATGGGACAATGATGTCGAAGTGTAAGTTAAGTAAATCTTTTCTTCCCCAACTTGCTTTTGGTCATGGTGTTTTATCACAGCAATGTTAATCCTGGCTAGAACAGAAATGTACCCATACCTTTTGAATTCCTACTCTACATGCTAGCTGCAAAATGCTTCTTAAGATTCCAGATTCTGCAATGAATAAACAAAAGACATTTTAGTAAAATAAAAAAAAACTGTTAGATTCTGAATCAGTGTTGCCTAGAGTTACCTGGGTGGTGGTCATCATTGTTCTTCCGTCTTCTCCCTGATTCCCCTATCTCCTTCCCTTTCCTTTCTCCTCCTTCCCCTTCCTTCTGCTCTGCTGTACTCCCTCCTCCCCTTCCTCCTCCCCTTCCCTAGTCCTCCTCTTCTCCTTCCTTTCCTCTCCTCCTCTTTCTCGTTCCCCTCCTTTTCTTTCTCTTCCTCCTGTTCTTCTTTTTCTCCTTCCCATTGTTTTTCCTTTCTCTCCCCAGAGCCTGGAATCTTGAACAACATTCTGAAGCCAGCTGGAAGTGTAACCACTCAGGAGAGCTGGTGAGACAATGGGTTTCCACACTCACCAGCGCTTTCCATCTCTAGTCTCACCAGCTTTCTTCTTTTCCTACACGTTAAAACTGTGATTTATAGTATTTACCTCTGTCCAGGACTACAAAAAGTATTGGTGGTAGTTCTTGGACCAGTGGTTCACCATGTAGCCAGCAAGTAGGCAATTGCTAGGCTTTGCTAAGTGCTGAGTAACACTGAAAGGAATAGACACTAGGCAGAGATAGATTTTGCTCTTAAGACACCCAGAATCTATGGCTGGAGTCACTAAACACTTCTGGTTGCTTGCTTCATCTATCATAAAAAGTTTGAGCACATTCTTTCTGCAAGGGTTGGTTTTCTGAAGGGAGATGGAAGACAAAAGCCACAGTTTCTATCCTGGCTGGCTGGCTGGTGGCAAGCGAAGGTATGGAGAGGTGTCCCAGAGGAGGCAGGGCTGATGAGAATCTCATGGTCTCATCGGAGGCATCAAAGGTAATTGGCTAGAGAATGCAGGAGAGGGCTTTCCCTATCAAGAGACACTGGGGTGGGGGGACTTTGAGGTGTCCCAAAAAGTGCAATGGGGTTATGACATTGGGCTGGTGGGTGTAACATGGGCTCTGGTGCTTAGAGCCTGACTAACTGCAGCTGGCTTCTTCCCAGGTGACCTTTGGAGAAGGCAAAGGGGAGTAGGGGATTGGGGGGCATGGAAGTTGTCAAGTGAGCGAGGCTTGGTGTTTGTCCTTTATTATTCCACACTGCTCAGTTATGGGTCTTGAACACCTGAAAAGGATGCAACCCCTAGGTGCTGCAGCTGTCCCTGCAGGTGAGGGGTTTCCTAGTCTCAGGGCAAGCCACTGGAGCCACAGGTATAAGACAAGCAGTGACTGACACAGGAACCCCCAATGTGTGTGTGTATGTGAGTGCATGTGTGTATGTGTGAGTGCATGTGTGTGTATGTGTGAGTGTGTATGTGTATGAGTGTATGTGTGAGTATTTGTGTATGTATGTATATGTGAGTATGTGAATGTATATATATGTAACTGTGTGTATGAGTGTATGTATGTGTGACTGTGTGTGTGAGTGTATGTGTGTATGAGTGTATGTATGTGTGAATGTGTGTATATGAGAGTGTGTGTGAGTGTATGTATGTGTGTGTGAGTGTATGTATGTGTGAATGTGTGTGTGTAAGGTCCTATGGTAACTTTCTTCGATCACTCCATCTGTACCTGAGAGCCTTCATGCCCACTGATCTACTCCTATTACCCTGTTCCCCAAACTCTCCTTATTGCATAGATCACCCCCATCCATATCACTTCCTCAGAGAAACAGCCTGGTCCTCAAGCCTGGCCTAGGCCCACCTACTGTGTCCTCAGTTCGTTCCTGGCAATAACACTTGTAGATAATGTCCCATTGGTCTAGGTAACACCAAATGCCATGTGAACACAGTTTGGTCTTTGCTTATTTGGGAGCTCTGCTGTGATGTGGGGAGATGAAGAGAGTCAATTGTATTGGGTGTGATGTATGCTCTGGAGAAAAACCAAGCAGGACTCAGTGCATAGGGAACGTGGGTGTCACTATTGTTGGGGGTCAGAGTCAGCACTTTGCAGGGTAGTGAGATAGGTGTTAAGGGGTGAGGGATCTCATGCCATGCTGAAGAAACTTAAATGAGTTCTTAGGCCTAGTTCTGACCACTCCTCCCTCCTTTCCTCCTTACTTCACAGTTGAGTATAAGCTACAGGCTGTATTTGAATGCCAAGTGTGGGCCTGCAGGCATTTGTCGAAAATGCAGGTGCCCAGGCCTCTCCCAAGCCTCACAAATTCAGAGGGTCATATATCAGATATCCTGCTTATCAGATATTTATGTTAAGATACATAATGGTAGCAAAATTGGAATTGCAAAATACCAATGAAATAATGTTAGAGTTGGGCTCACTATGGCAAGAGGAACTGTATCAAAGGGTTGTAGCATTAGCAAGACTAAGAACCACTGCTCTAGAGCAAGATCTGAGAATCTGCAGTGTCTCAAGCTCTCCGTGACTCCTGCATACTCAGGTGTGCCACTGTTGAGACAGTGGAGAGCTTCAGTGGCTCTGCCTGGAGAAGAAGGCAATCTTATTTAAGTGTTCAGCAGATAGCCCTGAAGGCTGTGCTGAAGAAGAGCTGGAGGCCAGAAAGAAATCAAGTCTGTAGCCTTGGATGATGGAGTCACAGGCAGTGGCCAGGATGTGTCAGAAGAAAGTGGTGACCAGCAGGGTGGAGATGAGGGGAGAGACCATACAGGAACTCCCCACACTTTGCCTTTGGTGCCTGCGGTGACTCCGGTTACTCACATGGGATGGGAAGCATCACGGCTTGGCATTTCTTATTATAGACTCTACACCAAGCAGTGGTTCTAGAGCCCCATACTGCACTGCTGCTTTTGGATTATATGCAGTAGGTGACTACAAATAGCCTTCTTAGTTTTCTTTCTCATCCCCTCTTTGTTGTATGGAGGCTGCTTGTTTGCTTTCCAGCCAACCAGACACCCGAAATAATCACTCAGAAACTATATCATTTGCAATACGGTTTGGCCAGTAGCTTAAGCATGTTGCTAGCTAGCTCTTACATCTAGAATTAGCCCATTTCCATTATTTTATATTTTACCATGAAGCTTGAGGCCCACTGGCAAGGTACCAGCTAACATCTCTGCTTCTTTCCCCTCTGGCGGCTCCATGGCATCTCCTGACTCTGCCTTCTTCCCCCCAGCATTCAGTTTAGCTTTCCCCCACCTAGTTTTGTTCTGCCCTGCTATAGGCTCAAGACAGCTCTTTATTCATTAACCAATAAAAGCAACACATATACAGAAGGACTTTCCACACCACCTCCTCCTGGGTTTCTTCTTCTGTACCTTCACCTAGAAGGGGCTAGCATCAAACAATTGGCTTCCCAATTTCTGTCTCTGTGTGATTCTCTTGCTAAGGCAAGGTACAAAGAAGGAGCTAATGTCTTCTGTGTGGCATAAAAATTAGAGATGGGGGCCAATAGTGGAGGGTATAGATGTTTGAATGAGAATGTCCCTCATAGGCTTCCATATTTGAATACTTGGTCCCCATTTGGTGGTGCTGTTTGGGGAGCTATAGGAGGTGTGGCTTTGCTGGGGGAAGTATGTCACTAGGGGTAGGCTTCCAGAGCTCAAATCCTGACACTTTGTTTGTTCTCTTTGCTTCATGCTTGCTGCTGAGGATGTGAGATATCAGTTGCCTGTTCTAACCACTATGCCCACTTTTTACTACTATGTCTCCCTGTCATTGTGGGCTCTTATCTCTCTGGAACTATAAACCCAAATAAACTCATCTACAAGTAGCTTGGTCATGGTGTCTTATTACAGCAACAGAACAGTAATTAATATAGAGGGCTCAAGACAGTTCAAGGATTAAGAATATGGTGCCAGGGTGATGCCGTAAAACAATCCCACACCAGTTCAGAATTAGGACAATAAAAGGGTTATTGATTGAAGGGAAAAACTTACAGTTCACTGTCCTAAACAATAGCCCTCTGAGCGCAAACAGGAATCTAGCAGCCGGTATAGAAGCTGGAAGCAAGAGAGCAGGCGCATGGTTCCCATTGCTTTTTAAAGTATAAGAGATCCTGCCCCAGTGGGCTGGTATCTTAAAGGCTATTGGCTGAAGGAGCAGAATGTGCTCCCACAGCACCAGGGATTTTGACTATGGCTCTTGAATGAAGCCACCAGCTGTTGGAGTGGTTTCCATTCCCTTACACTTGTGTATAATTCTATCAAGTAAGGGATAATACATCCCTATGTCCCTTCACTCTATCCCCAACCTCCAATTCCCTTTGTGTCTTAAACACAAACATCCAATAGATGGATACAAGAATTAGATGCTCTGTTTGTAAAACTTTTGAAACCCATCATCTAATCCATGCATTTTTCGCCATAAAGGGTACTGGGCTGGTATTGTTAGCCTGATTTTATGAGTTTAGAGAAGCAACGCAACTTATCTGAGATCACGCAGCAGAGATACATATCTGGCATCAACTTGTGACCAACTGGGTTCTACAGTTTAATGAATTTTACCATTGATAGATAAGGCTCTTAAGGTTGCCAGGACTTCAGGTGACTTTTTTCCTGGGGAGGAGGCCCAAGGCTAATATGAAAGTAGGAGTCTTATCCTACCCAGTTGCTGACACTCAGGTCCCAGGCCACAGTTCCCAGGCTTATCAGCGTTCAAATCCAAGCACAGAGAGAGAGAGAGAGAGAGAGAGAGAGAGAGAGAGAGAGAGTCTTTCTCTCTTACATTCATTCAGCACCTCAGACAGGAGGCAGGCTAAGGCTAGCTATCTTATAAATCATGCCACAGATGAACTGAGTTGGACCTGCAGCATAATTCTCTTTCAGTGACAGGGCACAAGGCTGGAGGCAGAACAAGCAGGAAGAATGACAGAAGGGGACCATTATCCTCTTACAGACTGAGAGGAAAGTAGATGAGGAGGGGACTAGGCAGGAGGGAGTCACCGCCTGTTTTTCTCTTTCTGTCAATGGCACGGCAAGGCCTGGAGAAGCTCTGCTGGCCCTACCCACTCATGGAATACTGCTTCTTACCTTGGTAAGAACATACTGAGGGTTGTGATGGACCAAGGTTATCACAACCTCCCAAAGTGCTTAGTTGGAAAGTATAATTTGTCTTTCTTAAGACTGCCAGCTTCAAAATAATTACATAGAGACTATTTATTAATTATGAGAGCTTGGTCATAACTTAGGCTTATTCCTAACTAGCTCTTAAAACTTAAATTAACCTGTTTATATTAATTTATGTTCTGCCACATGTTTCATTACCTTTTCTCAGTACAGTATGTCCAACTTCCTCCACTCCTGGCTGGCAAATTCCCCACTCTCAGATCCTTTCCCCAGTTGCTCTCTCTCCCTGGATGTACCTCTTATCCTGTCCTGCCTAGCTATTGGCCATTCAGCTCTTTATTAAACCAATCACTTCTCTCTCCCCATCTCCCCTTACCCCCACCC
>LOEQ01001432.1:222141-247262 GCA_001685075.1 Bramus lutescens
TTTTATAACCTTTCTTTCATTGTGTATGTCCTACATCCCTGCTTCCTCTGTGTCTGTCTGCCTGGCAGCTACCTGACTGGCTGTTCCCTGGAGTCTTACTTTTTTCTCCCTTGGTCTCTCTCGAGCCTAGATTCCTCCTCCTACTTATTCTTTCTGCCCACCAGCCCCACCTATCCTTCTACTGCCTAGCTATTGGCCATTCAGCTTTTTATTGTACCAATCAGAAACCTTAGGCAGGCAAGGTGAAGCAAATGCAACACAAAATTAAGCAAATGAAACATAAACAAATGTAACACATCTTTACATAGTTAAATAAATGCAGCATAAACATATGAAACATACCTTTACATAGTTAAAATAATATCCTACAACAAAATAAATGTAACACATCTTTATATAGCTAAAGTAATATTCTATTCCATAACAGAAGACTCCACATTCATGACCTCATCTGACCCTGATTACCTGCTGATGCTCTAACATTGTCACATGGAGATTGGAACTTTAAGCTGTGAATCTGGGGGGAACACAAACCTTCAAACCTTAGCACCAAGCTCTAGGATCAGAACAACCACACTCTAGGCTTGTTATCAGAACATTTTATATGAACATTTTCAATTAAAAAAGATTGTGGGAGTGGAGAGGTTGCTCAGTGGTTAAGAGCACTGGCTACCATTCAAATGGACTTGCATTCAATTCCTGGAAGCCACATGACAGCTCACAACCATCAGAAACTCCAGTCCCAGAGAGCCTAATATATTTTTCTTGTACCAGATGTGTGTGTAATACACAGGCACATGTGCAGGCACAACACCCATACACATAAAATAAAGTTTTATAGAGTTATTATAATTCTATGTGTATGTGCGTTCTATGTGCAGGTATGTGCACATATGATTTCAGGTGCCTACACAGGCCAGAAGGGGGTGTCAAGATCCCCCGGAGCTGAAGTCACAGGTAGTCATGAACCATTAAACATGGATGTGAGATTGAACTAAGATCCTCTGCAAAAAAGAGCAGCATGTGGTTTAACCACTGAGCCATCACTCCATCCCCAATGTTTACAATGTTTTAAGTGCCTCTTTCCCTTAGCTTGGCGGTCTGGCTATAAACAGCCAAGTAGTTTATCATTTAGGAGACAGCAGTAAACTTCAAATACAAAAACCTTTTTTCCCTTTTTCTTTGTCACATTCTTTTGTGACTTTGGGTGAGATTTTTTGTGTCTCTAATCTTCTTTTCAAAAATGTTTAAAATCAAAAGAAGGCTTAGAAGGACTCTGTCTGTGACTGGCTGCCAGTCTCTGTTTTCTCTTATGTGAAGTCACAGAAATAAAATATTTCTGCTTGCATATGCTTTAAATATATTTCCTTCATTCCCTCAATGCACTCACTTTATGCCAGGCATCTCTATAGGCATCTGATACAGAAATGAAAACAAAGGAGCTGGGTGTGGTGGCCTGTTCTTTGATGCCTGTAGTTAAGAGACTGAGGCAGGAGGATAGGCATGACTTTGGGACCAGTCTTGGTTACTTCGTGAGTTCCAAGACAGCCTAGACTGTACAGTAAGATACAGTAAGATGGTGTCTACACACACAGACACACACAGACACACAGACACACACACAGGTACACCCAGAGACTCNCACACACACACACACACACACACACACACACACACACAGAACTTGAATAGAAGCAGGACCATCACCCTAAAGGGGACTCTTTGCGATGATACAGAGAAAGGGTGTGTGATAGCAATGTAGCAATGTCTTGCATGGTCTGGGGGTGGTGGTGAGAGAAGTCACAGTGATTTCAAGTCAGGCAAAGATGGCAGGGAAGGCATTGTCATAGAGGAAGTCACTCACAAATCTGGCAGGAGTGAGAGATTCTGAATGGCTGGATTGGCACAGGGGTGGTGGGAGACCACCCAGGGTCTTAGGCTGAGCAGCAGTGTTGGGACTCAGCAAGGGAATGACAATCGACTTTTGCAATTGTTTTCTGACCCAGAGGGATCTCCGGAAGTGGTAAGACTAGCAGGAAGCTTGTAAGGGCTGTGGTGTGCAGGGGAGAAGCTGACTAGGAAGGAGGCAAAAGAGTTGCCCAGGGTGAGGAGATCCTTGGAAGTGGAGCTGAGGGCAGGATGATGGCTCCAAGCATTTAGGGAGCAGCTCAAAAGGGACAAGGTATTTCCCATTAAGCAGAGGGCCCATGACTCTGCAGGGTGGAGGGAACAGGTTCTCGGCAGCCTGGTGGTTCTGTTTGGGGGTGTTCCCATTCCATTTAGCTTCCGAATATGCTCTCTATTAAATACCATCAGTGTAATTGCAGAATGCGACACACTGTAATTATGCCCCATAATTGCATTTTCTTCCATTAGCAGTGTGGCATTCCTGCTCAGCGCAGGCTCCCAGCACCCAGGACTATTATTGTGGTCAGGAGCAGATACAGCCTCTCTTTGCCCCCTTGTCAAGGGACATAACGGGACCCAGAGCAGTGTGGTACAGTGGGTAAGACGATTAAGAAGCATGCCATCAGGTTTAAATCATAGACCTCACCAGTGAGTAGCTGTGAAGCTCTGGTCTGTTACCTAAAGTCTACCTCTGATTCTATGGTTTTAAGAAGAGGCCAGTAGAGTCTACTTCAGAGAGCCATTTTGAAGAACAGAACAGCATATGCTAATTAGCTAGTCTAATGGTTATTCTTACATTTATTTATTTTCCCTTGTGTGCATGTGTGCATGTGTGTATGTGTGCATGTGTGTGTGTTCTCACAAGCTTGTATCAGAGTCAGAGGATAGCTTGCTGGAATCAGTTCTTTACAGCTTGTGGGACCCAGGGATTGAACTCAGATCGTCAGGCTTGGGGGAATGTGCCTTTGCCCCCCAAGCCATCTTGAAGACCTGTGATTGTTAATCTTGTCAGCTTAATTGCCTCGGAGGTTAAGAAGCACATCTCACAGTGAATCTGTAAGAACGTTGGCAAAGACAGTTAGATCATGGTGACCCTAATTTAACCAAAGTCCTAATCCCCTGGGGGGTTAAAAATGTAAATAGACTATGGGAAGGAGCCAGGCAGGGTCTGATTGAGGAATTTAGCCACAAGGGTGTGTTTGAAAAGGATATGTACCTGGTTATACATTGGTATATTGACCTGACCCCTTCCTATGCCCTCTGCCTTCCTGCTCATCACAGGGTGACCAATTTCCATCACGTGCTTCCTGTCAGTAGGTTTTGTCTCTCCTGAACCCACAGCCAAGGACCCACTGAGACTATGAGATGCAGTATGTAATTCCTCCATTGAAGATATTTATGGCAGGAAGTGACAAAAAGTGATAAATTCACCTAGCAGGCAGCGTTTCAGCCACCAGTAAAAGGCAAGGAAAGACGACAAGAGGGGACTCTACCCCTTTCAGAAGCCTGGGTCGATATCTTGCTTCCATTGTTCTGGGAACTAGAACACACCAACTGCTAAACTACATAGAATCAGGGCCTGCTCTCAAGCTCAGCTGTCTGTCTCCCTGCTCTCACCTCATCCCTGAGGAAACCGAAACCCCTGAGGAGCACTGCTATGCCTGCTATAGAGATTGTTACTCTCAGCTGCCCTGACCCCCCAAATCCAGGGCTGATCCTAGGTAAAGAGGTCTGTTTTCATTTACAGACAATCTAGCATTATGTTTTTATTGCGTGCGGGAACGACGTTAGTGAATGTTGTCATTGCCCAGACAGGGAAAAAAGTACAGAGCTGTGATTAGGAGAGACAGTGGCTTTTCCAGCGAAGGCCATCAGAGAAACGGAGGACATGGTGTCTGACTGCTGTCCCCGCTCTCTGGCTCTTCCCATGCTTTCTTGTTACATTCCACAGACATTTATTGAGTGACCTCCCTGTCGTGGATACCACCATACCCACCATAGGGGACAGATTCAGGGCTGGCTGCCTGGAAGGGGTTTCCTGTCAGGTGCCATGTAGACCCACACACCAAACTGCAGCAAAATAGGCAGGCTGTGCTAGCCACCTCCTGGCTACTGCAAACCCGAGTGTGCTGTGGGCCTCTAAATGTGCAGGGACAAAGCTTCCGGACGACAGAAGTATGTGGAGTGAAAGGAAAAGCCCCCACAGAGTCACCCACAGAAGGGGGAAGCCCCCACAGAATCACCCACAGAAAGGGAAAGGCCCGAGAGTCACCCACCTGAACACTTGCCCGCCAGTTGGTGGTGCTGTTCTCATAGTGTGTAGAATCTCTAAGAATTGGCCCTTCAGTGGAAAAAGTAGGTCTCTGGGGGACAGGCCTTGCGGTTTAATAGCAGGGTTCCACTTACTGTCACCTTTCTCTTCTGGTAGTGGGTACAATGTGACCAGCTGCTTCTTCCTGCTGCCACCCATGTCTTCTTCACTGCCATGATGGACTTTATAGCCTTTCTTAAGCCATGAGCCAAAAGAAACCCTTCCTTAAGCTGATTTAGTTTGGTGTTTGGTCATAGCAATGAGAAAAGAAAGTCACCTGCCTGACCATCCAGATGGCCAGGGAACAGTTTCTAGCTGTTGGCAGGGTCAAAGGGCCAGAATGGGCACACATATGTCACAAACTTTTTCCACTAAAGTGACAAAATTCCAACTCAAAGCAGTCTGAGGAATAACTGGAGGGCAGACTGGAGACCTGACTGAGCAGTCCATGGTGGCAGCCACGCCACAGAGTCTCTCCAAGGGTCCAACAGCATTGCCTTGCTCCTGTCTCTTGCATCCCAAAGCTCTGCTTCTCTCCTCTTGGCATTTGTCTTCAGAAGGATCCTTTGTAGGGCAGAAAAATGGCCTCCAACCCAAACTCATGTCTTCCCAGTTGAGAAGTGGCATCGAGCCTGCGATGCCCACTGGAAACCGAAGGAACTCTGCGCTCCTCCCTGGGTTATGTAAGCATCTCTGAGGCTAAGGAGGGAGTGTGGGGCATGGCCAGGGTTGGCATGATCTCTCCTGGCCATGTTAAAAGGGTGCCCCACAAGAATGTAGGGTTTAGTTTGAAAGAAGGGTACGGATGGGTCTTAGGACATCTGCATCTCTGGCACCTGTGGAGAGAATCAGCCTTGGAGAGGTGGCCTGGGCATAGAAAAGTATGATTCCTGTGGATGGACAGGTGACTAGTACAGAATCAGGAAATAAACTGACAATAAGTCAGGGGCAAGTCGTCCAACACTATGCCCCAGACAGAAAGGCTTTGTCACAACCTGGCTTTTTGCCAAGGAAGTGGATAGCCCAGGTGGCTCCTCCTCCCTCTCTGGCAAGCCCAGCTACTTCCTTTGCTTTCTGTCACCCAGGTGCACAAAACTCTTAAGTTTCTGAACATTCTGTGCTTTCTTTTGGTCTTAGCACAGTGTACACAGCCTTATTTCCCCCCCACTGGCATGGAGCCGTGAAGGTGTAACGTCTCACCGGAGGTCAGCACCTCTGGGCAGCTCTCGTCAGCTACCACCTCAGACAGACAGATGTTCCTGGAAGCATTCTATGCTCCACACACCTGCCCACTTAGTCTTGCCACAAGCTCCCAGAGAGCAGAGCTAGCTTGCAGTGTTCTAATCCCATTTGTTTTCTCAGGTAGGAACTTGAGCTAAAGAAGGGGTGAGTCCTGGTTGAAGCGATGAGGCTGGGATTCAGACTCAGACAGTCTAAATTCAGAGCTTGTAAACTGCGGCTGTGTGACTTAGTGACGTTCAGGCTGTATTCCCTCGGCTAGCCTCGTGTCTGCCTCGTCAACATCTGCCGTCAGATAAGATAAGTGAGGGAAGATGAGTAAGGAAAATGGTGAGACCCTCATCCCTGGAGTTATTCAAGCAGAGTGCCAATGGCTACGAGTGCGGGACAGAGCTTAGAGTATTGAGTTTGTCTGTCTTGGGCCCACGTTTCCCACCAAGACTGATGGTTCCTGCTTTAGGTCTGGTTGTCGTTGTGCTTAGGGGAAGTAGCTTCGGGAATGTCACATCACGAAAGGTGGGTTACAGAGATTTGCTACCTTAGCCTACTGGTGACCTTGGGAACAGGAAGAAGACAGAACTTGGCCCCCACCATAACATCATTATTACCATTTAATCTTTGGGCATCAGTGTGAGGAGTCTGTCTCACCCAACTTGGGGTTACTCCTTAGCTTAGCAATCGCGCAAGGACCGAGGAGTGTGGGAAGGCACCTCGGACTCCATGTCAGTAGAATACATCTGCCTCTAACTCTGTTAGGGGTCTTGGGTTCCTCAAGGGGGACTCCTAATACCTTCCCGGCTTCTCTTGGAGCAGGAGATGGCATGTCAGGTGTTGTGCATTTTGAAGGTATCAAGCACTGTATGTTTATGTGTGTATGAGTGCATGCACATGTGAGTGTGAGTGTGTGTGTGCATATGTCAGTGTGAGCGTGTGTGTGCATGTGTGAGTGTGTGTGCATGTGTGAGTGTGAGCGTGTGTGTGTGTGAGTGGGTGTGTGCATGTGTGTATGTGTGCATGTGTGAGTGTGTGTATGTGTGTATGTGTGAGTGTGAGTATGCATGTGTGTGAGTGTGTGTGTGCATGTGTGTATGTGTGCATGTGTGTATGTGTGCATGTGTGAGTGTAGGTGTGTGCATGTGTGAGTGTGTGTGCATGTGTGCATGTGTGCGTACACTGTTGGATTAGGCAGTGGACTCTTTGGTTGGGCTCTCTCCCCTCTCCTCTTTCCCGAATCCTCTGTGAAGGGCTGTGGAGAGGGAGGCAAAGGAAAGGACTATAAGGAAAAGGAACAACCCCCAGAGTCACAGGTTCTAACCCCAGAGTTCAACAGACTAGAACAAGACAGGAAGTGATTTTTATCAAAATATAAGAGCTGCCCTCACTGCAGAAAGCACCCTTAAGTAGTTTATATATAATTTCACAAAACTGTGTAGGTTCTTTGCCAAGTCAGGAGCACCTACTGCCCAGCATGCTGATGAGTAGGATGGAGGGGGAGGGAGGCCGAGAAGGAGGGAAATCCTCTTGTTCTGGGAGAAAGGAATTCTGGGAATTCGGTCACTGGAGGAGCATAACTGGAATTCTAATAAAGTTCTGTGGGGTGTGTGTGTGCATGCATGTGTATATATGCATGTGTGTGTGCATGCATGCATGCGTGTGTGTGTGTGTGTGTGTGTTCGGGAGTGAAGAGGTGAAGAGAGGGTTGTGCCCTGGGAAGGTGCCCAGGTGGTTACGGGAACAGTCACTGAAGACTTTAGACCTAAGCTGGGTCTTTTGTTGCCTGAAGTTTGCAGGAGGTTTCTTGCCAGCTGGAGATGTCACTGGAAGTGTCCCATTGTCTGGGTATGACCCTGTCTGAGGGCTGCCACACCTAGTGTTCCTCACTGTCTTCAGTCTACCCTCTAAAGCTGGGAACATTTGGGAGGGAGGGCTGGAAGGATCCTCACTGGTCATACAACCTCTGAAGTGAAAACAAGGTCTGGAAAGGAGGAAGGCCTTCTGGGTAACCAGGAAGAGAATGCTAGGACTTGGTGCCCAGAAACAGCAGCCATCAGCTTAGTGTCTCTCTCTTCACAGATGCCAGGGCATCTTCTCACATGAACAACTGTTAAGCCCCCATGCGCCCGCATGGCAACAGAGAATCAGCGAACTCTCTAGAAAGTCCTTTGCTTTGGATTGCTGTAAAGCTCGGGGAGGGGCTGATAGAGTGGAATGACCACATAACACATCCTTTGTCTAATTATTCTTACATCTTCTTAGTTACAAGGGCTCTGTCACCTGGTGTGATCACCTTCACCCCTCTGAGGCTCACTTGCTTCCTCAGCAGCATGGAGGGGATTCTGATATGACACAACCCAGGAGTGGTGTAGGCGTGCTACAAGAATTCTTAGAAAGCATTAAATTTTCAGTGGACCAAACCTCAACAGATGCTGTTATTTCCACTTGCTGCTGTAGAGTGCAGATGCTTGCTGCCCTGGTTACGACACAGGGTGAGTATCCAAAGGCTCATGTTCTGGAAGCTTAGCCCTTTGTAATGGATCTGAGAGCTGGTAGAGTTTTAAAAGGGGTGATATAGTAGAGGCTGAGCAGGTGGTCGCATGCCACCCTCTGAAGGATCGGTTCTCAGAGGACTGGACTAACTCTTGTATCGTATTAGAGCAAGGTCCTCCACCGACACAGCCCCTTCTGCACATGACCATTTCCTTGTACGCCCCCTTTTAGATGTAAACACACCCTGGAGGTTCTTACCAGACACCAGTGCCAAGCTGTTTAGACTTTCCAGTCTCCAGAGTCATGAGTCCAATAAACCTCTCTTCTTTAGAATGTCTGCAGTCTCAGATATTTTGTTATAGCTGCACTGTGGATTAAGACACTCAGAGTTCTGTGTGTGTCATAGACCCTGCCCGCAAAGCACCCCAGAGATGCTTCCTCTCTGTAGAGGTGGCCAATGGGTGGAAATTATGTTTTCCTTTTTAGTGTTCTGCTTCTCTTTACAGGTCGCCTCTGTGTGTGTCTCATCTCCCACCCTAGACCTCAAGCTTCCTGGACGGGAAGTCTGGTTAATCTGCCTGTGGGCTCCTCCTAGGTCTTAGCTTTTTGTGTGTTAATTAATGTTCTGGAAGCAGTCATTCTTCTGTCCCAAGGACCTAGGTTCTTTCTTCAGAAGGTGGAGATTAATTGAAATAGAATCACAGCCTCCTCTTTGCTCACTCCAAGCTTTCTCTCTAGAAAGCTTCTCTATGGTTTGAAAGAAAATGGCCCTCAAAGGGAGTGGCACTATTAGGAGGTGTGGCTTTGCTGGAGGAAGTGTGTCACTGTGGGGGCAGGCAGGCTTTGGGGTCTTTTGCATACGCTTCCCTTATTGTCACTGTCTGCTTCCTGCTGCCTGCAAGATGTAGGACTCTCAGTTCCTTCTCAGCATCATGTCTGCCTGCACACCACCATGTCTTACCATGGTGATAATAAACTGAAACTCTGCAACTTTAATCAAGTCACCTGAAGCAAATATTTTCTTTATAAGAATTGCTATGATTATGGTCTCTTTTTGCAGCAATAGAAACCCTAAGACACCTTCCCAAGTCCTCACACTCATATCAATAGCCATTTTTACTTTATTATTGTTACATGCATAGATAGATGCACATGTATGTGTGCACACATGCTTGAGCACACACACATACACTACACTACACACACACACACACACACACACACATCCCGCTGAGTCTGTTTTTGCTGGTGTTGTGTATATATGGTTTGAAGACTGACCACTTTGCTTTGAAGGACCAATAAGAGGACGTATTCCTGGAAGAGGTTACTTCTCCTTCTCCCAAC
Organism: Bramus lutescens; assembly: GCA_001685075.1. Classification (NCBI taxonomy): domain Eukaryota; kingdom Metazoa; phylum Chordata; class Mammalia; order Rodentia; family Cricetidae; genus Bramus; species Bramus lutescens. The sequence goes on from LOEQ01001432.1 coordinate 231,431, forward strand.
TGTCATTAGTTGCTTATGGCTCTTTGTCTAGAAGCAGGACCCCTCAACGATGTCTCCTGGCATGTTAACGTATTTATTGGGAGTGCCAATGTTCCGGTTTTGCTGATGCAGACATTTGTAGGAGAGATTGTTTCTCAGCAGGCTTCCTGGTCCTTTGGCTCTTACAATCTTCTCTCCTCCTCTTCCACAGTGTTCCCTGAGCCATAGATGTAGGAGCTGTGCTATAAATGTGTCTATAGGGGCCAGGCTCTCCATGATCCATTGTTTTCTGCATTGTGTCCAGTTGTGGTTTTCTATGCTGGTCTCCATTTACTGTAAAGAGAGGCTTCTTTGGTGAGGGGTGATAGCTATACTTAACTCTAATCACAGAAACAGACATATAGACTAGTAGAATAAAATAGAGGATCCATTATGAATATTTGTACCCACAGCCACATGATATTGACAAAGAGGCAGAAAACAAACACGAAAGAAAAGGTAGCATCTTCAATAAATGACGCCAAGAAAACTGGATATCCACATGTGATATCAGGTTTATATCTATCACACGAAAATTAGATCCAAGTCAATCAAAGACCTCAACTTGAAAGCTGAAACACTAAACCTGTTAGAAGAAAACATAGGCAGCATCCTACCAGATAGATGTATAAAAGGACTTTCTGAGCAGAAATCCATGAGCTAAGAAATGAAGGACAACACTCTACAACTGGGACCTCATAAAACTAAAAGGCTTCTGCATAGCTCAGGAAACAATCACATGAAGAAGAAACCCACAGAACAAGATAGAGGCTTTGCTAGTTATACATCCAGTAGAGGATTACTATTCAGAGTATCCAAAGAACTAAAAATATCTAAGAGTCAAGAAAACAAATGACCTAATTTAAAAAAATAGGCTAAGGATCTGAATAGAGAATTCTCAACAGAAGGAATAGACATGGCTAAGAAATACCTCAAGCTGTATTCATCATCTGTAACAGAGAAATGCTTTGGGATTTTATCTCGCTGCAGTCAGAATGGCAAAGATCCACAAGTAACCGACAGCAAATGCGGGTGATGTGGTGGAGGAAGAGGAATCCTCAGTCACTGTTGGTGGGATTGAAGATTGGTGTGACCACTATGGGAATCAGTGTTCAGAATTCTTAAAATCTAAGTAGAAATCTACCATATGACCCAGCTGTATCATTTCTTCATATATACCAAAGGGCACAACATCCACAGATACTTAACCATGTTCCAGGAAATGGAAACAACCTAAATATCCTTCACCAGATGGACAGATGAATGGATGATGAAAATGTGGTGCATCTACACGATGGAAGGCCAACAGATGAATGGGTAAGAAACAAGCGGTTCACGAACATGATGGAGCACCATTCATGTATGAAGAAAGGTGCACTCACGAAGTTCTCAGGTAAACAACTGGGACTGGAAAAGATGTAATTGAGTGAGTGGGATAATCCAGACCCAGAAAGACAAACCCCACATTGTCTCCCTCATCTGTGGCTCCTCCCTCCAATATGCAGATGTGAGCATCCAACATGGAGTAACTGCAGAAATGTGGGAAGCAGAGGCTGTAGTCGGAGGTGGAGGAGGAGAGGAGAATCAGACCATAGGTTAGAAGTGGGAAAGAAATTAAGGGGAGGGGGTTCCAACTGCAGAGGAGGAGGGACACATGACACCAAGGGGGTCTGACAAAGACTCAAGGGGTCATATTATTGTATATCTACTTAAGATTATACCTAACACAGATAAGTGCTTGTATACTTGTGTGTGTTTTGACACCCCAGTTGTGACAGTCTCGCTCTTTCATCCCCTAGAGCCCAGATGCCCCATATCCTACTTTGAGATTTTTGCTTTCTTTTCTCTTTTTCCCCACCCACCTTTCAGTACAATGTCAACTGTTATCTCTTTTTTTCTGGCCAATCCAATTTTCTCCTTTCTTACCTACTCACTTGGTAGATATTCTGCAAGACTCCATGACAAGGAACATAGACCAGGTTATCCCTGCACTTTAGTAACATTTACATTGCATTGGAGAAGAGAAGATACACATGTATGTGTGTGTGTGTGTACACATACATATATATGTATATATAAACACACATTAATTCTAATATAATCACACCTACCCACATTACTGATATTCACACCTTCAGTGGAATAGTGTGGCATTGGCTTGGGCTAGAGAACCACTTTAGACTGAGTGTTCATGGACATTCTTTGCGAGGAACTATTGACTGGATTGAGTTGGAACTTGAATGAAGATCTAACCCCAGGAAGATCTGGGTGAAGAACAAGAGGAAGAAGATGTGCCAAGGTCCTGGGGTAGGGAAGAGTCTCTTATCAGATGATTGAGTTTCAAAGTCTGACTCCCACAGAGAGTGCCGCTGGGAGAAGGTGAGGGTACGAAGACAGTTTATGCATAGAGACGAGGAAAATTCGCCGTTTGCCTTACAAGCAGGAAAGGACATTCAGAGACTAGAAACACAGACAATAACACAAAATGTCCCATCTCTATTTCTCTGCTACTCACGTGAGCACCAGCAGTGTCAGCACTGTCAGCAGACATTCTAGATGCCTCTCAGGTGCTTTCATGTTTTTCATCCCGAAGAGCAGTGGATCCAGAGAGGCTAAGTAACTTATTTCAGATCCCACAGCCAGTCAGAGTGTGGTCGGCCATATCTTTATACTTGATGACCAGGAATCATTCTTTGCTGTTAGCTTCATCAGGGTGGGGACAGAGGTGGGAGCGATGGTGGTGGGGACAGCAAAAGTGCTGTCTTTCTTTTATGATTATCCTGGAGCAGAGTTGGAGGAATCAAGGTGACAGAGAAGTTGACCTTGAAGGCGCAGCTCCAAAACGCCTGGGCCCGTGGCCAGTGTCGTGTATTTCTAGTGCAATTATTCCGTCCTTCTTTGGTGGTTCTTTCAGAAGTTCCTCCGTGATCATTAAAACTGGCTCTGGGCGGTGGCTTTGAAAGCAGCTGGAACTGCCCAGAGCTGCCTGATGTCCTTGTTAAGAGGACTGCATTCCAGGGACTTCAGTGGCCTTTTTGCTTTTTCAGAAAGTAAGGAAGATGAGACCTGGCCATGCCAATTACAGGTGGGTGACTGTGAAAGAAGTCGTTCTCTTTTGTCTCCGAGATGCTGAGATTTCCTGTGCCATTAGATTCACAGGCTGTCCTGTTCACTTACACAGTGTGGTGGTCCCCAAGGACAAAGGGAGCTGAGGTAGCGGGAAAAGTAGCCGGTTTGCAGGACAGTGGCAGCATGGTTGGGAGGATTGCCTCCCTTACTGGAGCCTTTGAACTCTCTGTGCCTCAGTTTCCTGATCTGAAAAAGGCAGGTTTGTACTGAGAGTGAAGCAGCCAGCACAGGGCCTGCTATGTGGTAGTGCTTACAGATCCTGTGGACACCAGGCTGCTGGTCAGAGATGCTCCCCTGGGACCGGTCTCTTTTTTCCCTGGTGCACGGTCCCCAGCATCTAGATAGAAACAACAGCCACGTGGCAAATGTGAGAAAAGAGCCACACTGTCACTGTGAGAGATGGGAGGAGCCTCTGAGGCCTGGTTTCTTTATTCAGAAGACAAAAAGGCATTTGTCTTTGCTGTTCTTTACTTGGTCCTTCATTAATCAAGCTTGGGTGCTCTCATCTGCCGCACTGGGACGAAGCAACAACGAAGAGAGATGAAGCCTGTTCTAGTTTACTTCTGTGTGGCTGTGATGAAACCGTGAGTGAAAACAGCTTAGGTTCCAGAGGGTTTGTCTGGTATACAGGCTCCAGTCCATCATGTGTGGTGGAGGTGCCTTAGGTCCTGGTGGATCATGGAGCAGAGAGACAAAACTAGAACCAGACCCTGCTACCATCTTCAAGGCTCTACCCAGGGACTCACTCTTGCTAGGTGAGCCACAGTCTCAAAGGTTCTGCAACTTCCCCAAACATTGCCACCTGCTGGGGGACCAAGTGTTCAAACACACGAGCCTGTAAAATTACACATCCAAACCACAGCATCTCACATCTGGACGGCAAGGATAACTATCTACCTCACCTCTTCCTTGCTAATAGCATCCCACAGCTGGACTGCAAGGAAACTCTCTGCCTTTCCCCCTTCCTTGCTTTCCTTACCTGATTATCTCTCCCCAGTTCTTTCTGCTGCCTTATTTCCTTCTGGTTTCTGTCTGTCTCTGTCCTGCTGTCAGCCCCTCTCCCTTCCTCAGTATCTAATTACTTTCTGTCTCTTCCATCTCTGAATGTCTCTGCCCCTTGTCTTCTCCCCTAGCTGGTCTTTCTCTCCACCCTTGTGCCTCTAGACCTCAGTCTCCTTTTGTCTCTTTCTTTCTGTATCTGTGTGCCTCCCCTCCCCCAACTCCTGCCTCTAGGAAGGGGGCAGAGATCATGGGGAGGATTGGATGTCATTAAAGGCACAAAAGGAGAAAGGACTTCTTTCCTGCTTAGCCCTAGGGAATGCCTAACGATGAGAGACACTTTGGTGTCTAATCGATAGGAACAAGATGCAGTGAGACATCTTTGTTGGGTCGCCACTGACGGCAGCTCCCTCTAACCAGAGCCCCTGGGAACAGCTGGCCTCTCAACTAGCCTTATACAGAATGCAGTACAGCATGGAGAACTTGAAGTGTGAGCCCAGCACACATGACCTGGGGGCACCTCATTTTCATCACTCCCCTCCCTTCGCAGCCCTCCTCTTTCCTGGCACTCATTGCTTTACAAATATCAGGAATAGGGAGGAACACTGCAGTGGGTTAGATATAGACTGTAGCAAACCTAGGTTACTGAGAAAAACAAAGTCTCTGGCTAGCCCGATACTCACAATCATTTTGAGCCCTGATATCCTCATTGTAGACCAGGGAGTTTCCCACCCATCGTCCACTCTAGGCAAGGCCTCCTGTTTTCTTTCTGAATAACAAATCTGGTCAAGGCATCTCCAGATCAGACTCTTATACTTATCTACTTCACTGTCAAATTTGCAATACCAGGCTCACAGGAGATGGGTAAACACTGTGTGTGTGTGTGTGTGTGTGTGTGTGTATGTATCATACATGCTTTACAAAGTATTTGTCTGATGGATGGATCTGCCAGTGTTTAGACCCAAAGGTACAGTAGGCCCACTTCTTACTTTGGCCTCTGACTTCCAAAGACTTGATCTCTAAGTCTGACCTCAGTTCTTTGTGAATTTGACCAGCCCTATCTTTCTGAGTTCTCAGGCCCTGCCCCTGGTCTCTGATGTTTTGAAGATACAGAGAGAAGAAAGCAGGTCATGCAGGCAGAAGTTCAGAACTCCTGCCTCCTGTATAAGCATGCATCAGATATGGGGTATGTAACCTGGCTTTGGAATGATACCCCACCTAGAAGGTGTATGTAGGTGTTAAATCCATCAGCGCATTAACCCTTTGATGGGTTCATTATTTAGGTGGTGTTAATGTGAGGAAACTAGGAGATGACTCTTGGTTGGAGGTCCCTGTGGGGAGTGTGCTCTGGAATCACGTGTCTTGGCCCTTGCCTTTTCCTCATTCTTTCTACTTTCTGTATGCTATCAGGTAAACCAGTTTTCTCTACCACCTGTTCCTGCCACAATGCTCTACGTCATCAATGCACAGCAGTAACAGAGTCAAGGGACTGTACTAAACCCATGGAATGAGTTGACATCTTCCTCCCTTAAGTAGTTTGTCCAGGTTTATTTGTGTGTGTGTGTGTTATATCTGTGTATGCATGATGTATGTGGGTGTGAGTTGCATGTATGTACACATGTGGATAAAGGCTAGAAAGAGGCCAACATCTGGTGTCTTCCTTGATCACTCTTTGCCTTAGTCTTTGAGTCATTCTCTTGGAAAATCTGGAGCTCACCAACTGACTGGCCTGGCTGGCCAATGAACTCTAGGATCTAACTGTCTCTGCCTCCTAGTGCTGTGTTAAAGAAGCACACACTATCCATGGCCCTTTATTTGGTGCTCAGGTTCTAAACTTATGTCCTGAACTTAGTACTTGCATAGCAAGTACTTTTCTGACCGAGTCATATTCTCAGTCCTGTTTCTTTTGTTTTTTTGTTTTTTGAGACAGGGTTTCTTTGTAGCTTTGGAGCCTGTCCTGGAGCTAGCTCTGTAGACCAGGGTGACGTCAAACTCATAGATATCGGCCTGCCTCTGCCTCCTGAATTCTGGGATTAAAGGTGTGCACCACCACTGCCTGGCTCCTCAGTCCTGTTTTCTCAGATATTTTGTCTTAGATGGTAAGTGTCTGATGAGGGAAGTCCTTCTGTATATGTGTTGCTTTTATTGGTTAATGAATAAAGCTGCTTTGGCCTATGGCAGGGCAGAATGCAGCCAGGCTGGAAGAGATAAATATATACAGAGTAGGCAGAGTCAGAGAGCTGCCAAAGGAGAAAGATGTCAGACCTTACTGGTGGGCTACAGCTTCATGGTGATGCATAGATTAATAGAAATGGGTTAATTTAAGATGTAGAAGTTAATGAGAAGTCTGAGTTAATAGGCCAAATAGTGTTATAATTAATATAGTTTCTGTGTTATTATTTGGGTCTGGGCAGTCGGGAAACAAATGAGCAGTCTCCATTTACAAAATGGCACACCAACATGGAGCAACTACATTCACATAAAACCTGTGAGAGCTTGGGAAGGAATTCTAGACAAAAAAGAACAGAGTTAAGCACAGCTTCTTGGTAGCATAATTTTTTCAGATAAACTTTATTTGCTGGCAGCAAACAGAGCTACAAATCCTTTAAGAGACGTCTTCCTGACTCAGTGCTAGCAGCAAAAATTGCACAGCTTATTTAAGAAATGGCAGTTTCCTGGTTCATGCTGGCAGCATGAATTCTGGCTCTTTTGGGAGGCTGAGCACTTAAATGGGGTCTTTGAGCAGCATGTTACAAATTGCTTAATGGTGACACAGACCCACTACATCCCTGGAACTGGGGCAGTGAGCTTGGCTTGTAGAGGTGATGAACATGGCTTATAGAGGTGGTGAACATGCCTCTGCTGTGTTGGACTGGGAGGAAGAAACAGGTATGGCCTTGAAACTGGCATTTTAAAAAAAGTGCTCCTGGTCAAAAATGATCACAGATACACAATAAAGACAGATTCAGACAGAAATAAACCTCTGAATGGGTTACAATGTATTTTAAAAATGTACATAGGCTTTGGAGAGAGATGAAAAAGATTATAGACAAGAGTATAGAAAATCATAGGTTAAAGGAGTAAAGATAATAAAAATAAATATTAAAAAGTAATAGAGTAAAGAAAATAAGCCACGTAAAGATGGAGAATATATAGAGAGTCTGGATTATGTATATTAGTGTGTTTTTAAAATAGTTTTTGACTGTGAATGAGCTAAGTACAGAGAGACATTTCATTGTATGGGCTGCTAAGCTAAACTAGCATATATACTGTAAAGGTATCTTGACTTCAAAATTTGAATCTAAGGATATGTTACTTTGGAAAAGAGNGTTTTTTTGTTTTTTGAGACAGGGTTTCTTTGTAGCTTTGGAGCCTGTCCTGGAGCTAGCTCTGTAGACCAGGGTGACGTCAAACTCATAGATATCGGCCTGCCTCTGCCTCCTGAATTCTGGGATTAAAGGTGTGCACCACCACTGCCTGGCTCCTCAGTCCTGTTTTCTCAGATATTTTGTCTTAGATGGTAAGTGTCTGATGAGGGAAGTCCTTCTGTATATGTGTTGCTTTTATTGGTTAATGAATAAAGCTGCTTTGGCCTATGGCAGGGCAGAATGCAGCCAGGCTGGAAGAGATAAATATATACAGAGTAGGCAGAGTCAGAGAGCTGCCAAAGGAGAAAGATGTCAGACCTTACTGGTGGGCTACAGCTTCATGGTGATGCATAGATTAATAGAAATGGGTTAATTTAAGATGTAGAAGTTAATGAGAAGTCTGAGTTAATAGGCCAAATAGTGTTATAATTAATATAGTTTCTGTGTTATTATTTGGGTCTGGGCAGTCGGGAAACAAATGAGCAGTCTCCATTTACAAAATGGCACACCAACATGGAGCAACTACATTCACATAAAACCTGTGAGAGCTTGGGAAGGAATTCTAGACAAAAAAGAACAGAGTTAAGCACAGCTTCTTGGTAGCATAATTTTTTCAGATAAACTTTATTTGCTGGCAGCAAACAGAGCTACAAATCCTTTAAGAGACGTCTTCCTGACTCAGTGCTAGCAGCAAAAATTGCACAGCTTATTTAAGAAATGGCAGTTTCCTGGTTCATGCTGGCAGCATGAATTCTGGCTCTTTTGGGAGGCTGAGCACTTAAATGGGGTCTTTGAGCAGCATGTTACAAATTGCTTAATGGTGACACAGACCCACTACATCCCTGGAACTGGGGCAGTGAGCTTGGCTTGTAGAGGTGATGAACATGGCTTATAGAGGTGGTGAACATGCCTCTGCTGTGTTGGACTGGGAGGAAGAAACAGGTATGGCCTTGAAACTGGCATTTTAAAAAAAGTGCTCCTGGTCAAAAATGATCACAGATACACAATAAAGACAGATTCAGACAGAAATAAACCTCTGAATGGGTTACAATGTATTTTAAAAATGTACATAGGCTTTGGAGAGAGATGAAAAAGATTATAGACAAGAGTATAGAAAATCATAGGTTAAAGGAGTAAAGATAATAAAAATAAATATTAAAAAGTAATAGAGTAAAGAAAATAAGCCACGTAAAGATGGAGAATATATAGAGAGTCTGGATTATGTATATTAGTGTGTTTTTAAAATAGTTTTTGACTGTGAATGAGCTAAGTACAGAGAGACATTTCATTGTATGGGCTGCTAAGCTAAACTAGCATATATACTGTAAAGGTATCTTGACTTCAAAATTTGAATCTAAGGATATGTTACTTTGGAAAAGAGGTTCTGTTTTTGTTTCCACAGAGGATGAGAACCTGTTGGTTCCTTCTAAGCTAATGTGGTTTGATGGACCAAGAACTCCCCCCTCAAAGGTCTCCATGAACCCTAAAAATACTTTGCCCAACAAACAGCAGCAAGCAGTTTGGAGAAAACAACACCCAAATTCCCAAAATTATTGTTTATAAATGTTTGTTTTCATTTAAAGGGGATACGCTATATAGAGATGAATACTTTACATGGGTTCAGACTTTGGTGTATTGATACATACTTAAGGTCAATTTGTTATACTGTGTATATGTATATTTCTACTCTTGATTAAGTTATTATGTTTGTGCAGCTCATTTAAAAATGTAATGTGTAGTTAAGAAATACAGATTAATAGATAGTCATCCATAATAGTCAAACTGTAGGCATGTTAGTTAGGTTTTCTAGATGTACAGAGATATAGTTTAGTTAGATGTGTATTCTTTAAACCTTTCAAAGACTTACAGAATATGGTATTTAAAATGTTTTAAGAACTTAGACTTTTCTCAACAGTGAGATATGTCTGCGTTTGGCAATACCAATTACTTTGTAGAGGTTGATGGGCATTGAAGAAACTCATTATGGGATTTGTCTTCAATATGACAAGGCTGGCCATTTGGATAAGAAACTGCTCTTTTCTGGGCTGTTTGATACCATGCTGTGTAAACTGGACACGTGGGACCCACAGAAAAATGATTGCTGAGCTTGTTAAAAGAAGGTGAGACAGCCCTTCAGGGTTCCTACTTCATGAAAGATTCTGTCAGACATTCTGCAGGACATAGAAGAAAGTGACTGACAAACTTTTTCACCAATATAGGCAAAAAAGTCTTCCAAATTTCCTGCTTTATGGAAAAGTCTGTTGGATACTATGAACCTGTAGGCTGAAGATGGATACCACAACAGTACAGAAGAACTTTGGGTGACTGTCCAGGCAGCAAGATGTCTCTGTCATTGCCAGACCTCCTTAGCCTTATTCCCTAGGGAATGGTGAGTGTACTTTCTGCCCATTCCACATCCCCACTACCCAGGACAATCAGATCCACAGCCCCATGACACAGGACAGTCAGATACAATAGGGAGTCAAGTCAAAGCAGGAACCCAGTTTATTACTGTGAGCATCAGCTTTTATAGGTTAAGTGATATCATGTGATGCAGAAGTACTCCAGCCAATAAGAGACAGCCAAGGCCTTCCTCTGGCTGGAGGGGCATCTACCTAGATTTTACTGTCTCATCCTCACTTGGTAGCTTTGAGACTATTCTTCAAACTTGAGCCAGGCTTTACTCTGTCCTACAGGCCTCGAGGTACAGGCCCTGAGATAATTTTGGCCCAACATGTCATTTCTAGACTTTTGGAAGTTGCTTACAATACACTTCTTGTTTACTTAACTAATATTATTTCCTTCTGGGATCTTTGAAGAGTTGGAGACTAGTTTTCCTCAGTTATGATAAAAGATAAATTAGATATGAAACTTTCTAGATAAAAATAGATTAAATATTATAAGTGTAATTCTTGCTTAATACCTGTTTTGTTATAAGTGATTTTACTATGTTAAAGTTAAAACCTTACTTTTTATTTAGACAGAGGTGATGAGGGATGCCCTTCTGTATATGTGTTGCTCTTATTGATTAATGAATAAAGCTGCTTTGGCCTATGTCAGGGCAGAATATAGCTTAGAGATACATATATATAAAGAGAGTAGGTGGGGTCAGAGAGATGCCATGTAGTTGCCAAAAGAGAAAGACACCAGACCTTACTGGTAGGGCTGATGTGGGAAGTCCTTCTGTATCTGTGTTGCTTTTATTGGTTAATGAATAAAGAAGCTACTTTGGCCTGTGATAGGGCAGAGTAGAGCTAGGCAAGAAAACTAAATTGAATGCTGGGAGAAAGTAGGCAGAGTCAGGGAGAAGCCATATAGCTGTGGCAGGAGACAGATGCTGGATGCTGGAAGGAACCTTACTGGTGAGATATAACCATGTGACGATACACAGATGAATAGAAATGGATTGCTAGAAAGATACTTAAGCCATTGGCCAAACAGTATTGCAAATAATATAGTTTCTATGTGATGATTTTGGGTCTGGGCAGCTGGGAAGGAATGAGTAGTCATAGCTACAGTAGGCCACAGCTTTGTGGTGATACATAGATTACTAGAAATGGGTTAACTTAATATGTAAGAGTTAGTTAATAAGAAGCCTGAGCTAATAGGCCAAACAGTGTTGTAATTAATATAGTCTCTGTGTTATTATTCAGGTCTGAGCAGCTGGAAAATGAATGAGCAGTCTCTGCCCACAAGTGGCTAGCACAAAGGTATGTACATCACATTAAAAGCTAAGAAAGCAAGAGACCTTGGTGATTATCAGATTAGCTCATTCTTCCCCCACATCTCAGGTGCTCAAACAATGCTCAGAGAATAGTAACATGCTCTGGCAGAGAACTAGGAAGTATGCAAAGAATTCTTTGTCCTCCCCCAGTTCTCTACTGTTGCCTTGGCTTTATTTTTGCATATCCTTAGGTATTGACAAGTGTAAGCCTTACTGAATGCCTGCCTCCATGTTAGCCTTAGGAATGTTGCTCTCTAACTTTCCCCATTTTCCTTGTTACAATGGAAGGAAGGAACCCATTCCCAGGCCTCAGTCAATACAGGCAAACAGAACCAATGGTAGGGAATGACTTTTTCACTGGCTTGTGCCTAAGAGTCAGGTAGACTGTTAGAACACCCCCACTATGATTAATGTGTACCTCTTGTTGATTCCTCTGTGTCCTTTGCGTATCTTTTCCTTTTGATTTACTTTATTGGTTTTTAAATTAGCTTTATGATATATAATTTACATGCAATGAAATTCATCAATTTTCTGTATTCAATTCAATGAGTTTTGACAAACACGTATAAACCATGCCACAGTCAAGATACAGAGGGCATTTGTTTTTCCCAAAGTAACCCCGTATTCCTTTGCAAGCAGTTCTCTGTTGCTAGCCCCAGGCAACCATCGATCCACATTTGACTGCTATTGTTTGGCTTTTTCTAGACGTTGACAGAATCAGATTCATATTGTATCTACTTGCTTTCACTTAGCATAATTTTGTGATTCATCAGTGAAGGGGGTTTGAAGGCTCAGGTGCTTCACACTTGGACCCAGCTGGAGTCACTGTGTGTTAAGGAAGTAGGCCACCAGGTGTGTGTCTCCACCACTCACTGGGCAGCAGCTCTCCACAATGTGTGAGGTTGGGGAGCCAGGCCTGGGGGTGGCCAGGAAGGGTTACAGACAGCGCCCAATTCACATGGTGTTTATACAGGCTGCAAGAAGCCACCTGAAGGTTGTGGGACTAGGGTTCCCAGAGGGCAGGCCAAAAGCACACAGTTGTCCGTCTCAGGGAAGCTGGCAAGCTTGGCAGGTGTGGGCCTCCCCAGGGCCAATATGTAGATCCATTTCCCAGCAGCCTCAGCCAGCTTCCGCAAGTGTGCCAGGGCCTTGCGGTATTGAGCTACACCTAATGTGCCCGCCAGCAGCCCTACTACACAGGTGTCTCTGGCCCACTCTACAAGATACAGTCTTCGAGCTCTCAGCTGCCCAGCCTGGGCACCCTGGTCTTGTGTCTGTCCTGTGTCTAGACAGCAGGAAATGAAGGGTCGTCCTGGTGTCCTCCCCAAGAGCAGTCTGCTTAGGTCTGGATCAAGGATAGGGTCAGAGTTGGCTTGAGAACCCCCCCCACATAGAAGACACCGTATCTTCCAGGCACCTTCCTGGGCTCAGGGAGAAGTGTTGACAAAAATGCTCCTGGAACTTAGGCTGTGAACTCTACTGGCAGGGGAAGAGCTGGACTGGAGATGAGCAGATCTTGAATACTTTGGGCACAGGAGAGCAGTCAAAGCCTCTGAAAGAGGAGAAGGTGGAATCAGAGTTGAAGTCTGGCAAAGTAGAAGATGCCTCATTCCCAGGTGACTAAATGTGACCCTAAAGTACAAGCGAGGCTAAGATGCTATCCAGAGCTCTGAAGTGGGCTTAATGGAGAAATTAAAGCATGCAGCCACGTATCTACCCCTCCTTCCCTCACAGGCATAATTTCTCACCTAGGGTGTGGGCGCAAGCTTCACAGATCACATGGACTGGATGCCACCCAGACATCTCTGGGAACTCATCACCCCAGAGTTCAGTCCAGTGAGAAGCTGCCCCAGGGATGTGGAATATACATGCAGGTGTACCCAAATGGCCAGGGATGGGAGAGGCTGTGGGTAGGGACCATTAATGCAGAACATTTAATCCCAAATCACTCCCTAAGCAAACAGCTTCCCCTCTCCCTTCCCAAAGGCCCCAGTAGTGACTATGTTTTGAATCACAGGAAGTGGAGGACCCTTGGGTTTGTGAACAGGGTAGCAAGAAGAAGAGACAGCAGTTGGACATGAAGCCTAGCTCAGCAGCATGCCCCCAACCCAATTCCCTTCATGATTGTTCCAGTACCTTTATTAAGAGATCACTTCCTTCCCATTATGCAGTGCAGATCTACTGAGATTCAAGTATTAATCAAAAGATGGACATTTAGAATTTTCTTTTACTTTTGATTACAGAGAATAAAAGCTGCAAGCATCACTCATATAACGTCTATTTTTATTATTATTAAATCTCTGTCATGTGTGTATGTGTGTGTGTGTGTGTGTGTATGTGTGTATATACTATGGACATTCATGCACACTTGTCCGCAGAGGCCAAAATAAGGTGTTGAGTCTCCAGGAGCTGTAGTTAGAGGCAGCTGTGAGCCATTTGACACGTGTTCTGGGAACTGAACTATGGTCCTCTGCAAGAGAAGCGAGTATTCATACTCTCAGCTGGTGAGTTAATTCCCCACACTCACATGTCAGCCTTGTTTTATTTTCATAAACACACATATCATATATGCTTGACTTCAAAAAAGCTGAAAAGTAGTTTTCAAAGCATTGGGTTAGCCCGGGAAACACCTGGGTTCAAGGTTAGGTATTTCATCACAGTTCCAACTGACAGGCTCCAGTGACTGGTGATACTGAGAATTTTTCCTTTGGTCTAACACCTGTTCAATTTTTTTGTCTACTTTTACTTCAGGATAGTTATATTCTTATTATTGACTTGAAAGTGTTTTGTGCTTAGTTTTTTGAAAGTTTTATTATTATTGTATTATTTTGTGTATGTCAGGGTGCCCTATAAATCACTGTGAACCCAGGTTGGTCTTGAATTTGTAGCTGTTTTCTTGCTTCAGTCTCCCCACTGATGGAATTACACACATGACCTTGCATTCCCACCTACAAGGATTCTTTTCATATCTGATTTAATAGTTTCTTTCTAATTGATAAATATAATTATATATTTATGGGCTACACTATGGTGTTCCACTTTAGAATATTTAAATTAACTTAATGAATAAATATCACCTTACAGATCTGCTTTTGCATGGTGGTGAATATTCTAAAGCATGGTCTTTCAGCAATTCTGCCATAAATAGTATATGATCACAGTCACCATCCTGGGTGGTGGGTTTCCAGAGCTGCCTGACAAAAACGTTGTGCCCCATGATTTACAATTACCATTTCCCTCTCTATCCCCCCGTTCTGCTAATTGCCGTTCTATTCTTTCCTTCTGTGCGTCCAGCCTTTTTATATGCTACCTGTAAGTGAGATCATGTTTCTCTTCCTATTCTTCACACAAGCGCTTTATGGTGAATATGTTTTGCATATATTTTCCTGGAGTTGATAGCTTGGCTTTTCAAGGCAAGTCTAATATCGTTTACTTCATCACAGCCAGACCTGACTGAGTTTTGCTTATGATCCCTCCAGACCTCATTTTTCTCGTCTGTAGCCTGGTTACCAAAAATATATCTACCTCTCAGCGTTCATGATGATTTAAAGAGATAGTGCATGTAGGACCCTCAGCCTAATGTCGGAAACCTAATAAGGCCTTGCAAATCACCAGCAGATTGTTATTGTTTGATTTTTATTCATTCCATCTCTGCTCACTCAAGAATAGTCCTCTTTGGGCTTCGCTTCATATTATCTGCAGCTGGGAGCTGGAAATAACTGATGCCCAGGAAAGCAGTCTGGGCTGGAACTAAGGGCGTGGGAGTAATTACCACGCAACTATCATCTGATGTCCCAGGCTGGGTGAACTCTCTGGGTCAGAGCCTACAGTGTGGGATGTAGGATGAAATGGCCACAGCAGGACCTTGAACAAGTGCTGTCCTTTGAGGTTGGGCAAAGGAAGAGAGACTCATGGAGGAGGATGAAAGAGGAAGAAGGAATTCAGGAATGAATGACTTCATAGAAACCAAAGAAGGGAGGGAGTCAAGGCGGAAGGGATCACTAGCAATGCTAGCAATGTGATGGCTTGTATCTGGTGTCCCAGAGGCTTGCTTCTCAGCCCAAGATGCTGTTGAGATGGGGACTAGAAGACAGGTCAGGTAGGTCATTTGGAGATGTGCTCTTGGAAGGACTGTTGAAATGCTGGTCCCTCTGTGTGTCTTTCACTTTCTGTCACTGAGAGCAACAGCTTCCTATGCCACACACTCCTACCACCCTGCTCTGCCTCAGCACAGGTTCAAAGCAATGGAGGCAGCCAACCCCGTGACTTGAAGTCAGAAATCAGGACGAGTAATTTGGTTATGAACATAGTTGAGCAAGTGACCCTGGGTCTACCTCTACGTGCATTTGTTTCTCCATTTATAAAACATGGGCAACAGGATTCTCTCTTCATGTGGTTCTTGAAAGAATGAGATGAACATACATAAGACCTTGGGGCCAGGGGGCCAGGGATGTGTTGGGTGAATAGCCTTGCTCCAGTACTGAGCAACTGAGTTCAGTTCCCAGGACCCACATGGTGGAAGGAGAAAAGTGGCTTTCACAAGTTGTCCTCTAATCTCCACCTGCATGCTAACACACACACACACACACACACA
>LOEQ01001432.1:285988-306080 GCA_001685075.1 Bramus lutescens
TCTTTATTAACCAATGAAAGTAACACATAGACAGATGACCCTCCTACATCAGACATTCTCATTTGTTGCACTCTCAGTGAGGCTCTGACCCTCTGGTGATAATTTTTCACGTTTTATAAAGTGGTGGTGTCTGTCCCTGGCTTACCCAGAAGGGAGCTAAGACTCTGAGGGCTGGACTCATTCTTGGTCATCCTCTAATCCTCTCTTAGCTAGGGTTGAGGAACAACACAGTGTATTTTAAGTATGTTCTCCCCTGTCTCTCTCTTCCTTCCTCCCTTGCTCTGATCATCAGGATACAAAATGGGAAGGCCTTGAATTCTAGGGTCATACTGTACCAGAGTGTCTGCTCATGGATGAGAATCATGAGGCTAAGAGATATGCGAGCCTGGAGAATACTTCTGATCTTTCTGGCTGCTCTTTTTCTTTCTTTCTTTTGTTCTCTGATCTCAAACTTGAAAAAATGCCTCTGCATCGATTTCCAGAGTGCTCTGATTATAGGTGTGGTCACCAGGCCAGGATTCTGTTTCTTTCCTGTGACTGACAGCAAAGGCCAAAGTTATGCATGGGTTTGTGCCTATGGTGAGAAGCCATTTCTTAAAACAGATATTTGTCCCTTCAAAGGGCAGATGGTGAACTAGACAAGACTCAAATACCACAGCCTATGGCAGGGGCTGACTCTTTTCCCCACTGAACGCTGGTTCAGACCCAGTGGCTGGCATCCTGGAAGGTTGGGGATGTGATTTTAATGCTGGTACTGGAGTAATGACATGGGCACTGAAGGAAAGGGCTGGGACTACTTCACCAAACTAAGGAAAAAGCAGAGGCCCTGGGTGGGGAGCACCCCAGAAGTCAGACATTCTGCCAAGTCTAAGATGAAGGCCCAAGCGCAGACAGCATCTTAATATTAGCAAGCAAGTCAGCTCCAAAATTTCTACTAAAGAGAGGCAGGGTGGATTTTCAGTGTGGGACTGCATGTGGAGGCAAACAGTCAGGTACTACCCTCATGCAGAACCCTTTTCTGCCCTCCCCAGATGGGCTACTGTCAACGCCCAGCATTCCAATCTCCCTAATGGCATCTGGGCCACCTCAATCAGGGCTGCACACCTTTCTGCCATGTCTGTCAAGTCTTCTGATATCTATTCCAATTCCGACTCTGAAAGTCCTTCGGGAGTGGCATACCAAAGGCTGTGTTTATTCTCTCCAATTTTAGGTTCTGTGTGCCCAAAATAATCCCAACACGTATAAGGTCGGTGTCATTGTAGAGGGAAGGAAAATCGCCAACAAAATGCACTCAGAGCAGTGGATTATTGAACCCCCAAACCCTGGCTTAAAGACAGAGATCTAGAGCAAAAAGGGAGGAGAGTGTATCACCTGAGGCCTCAGCACTGAATCAGGGCAGACCTAACCTGTAGTCTATTTCATCTTTAATTTCCTTGTAACTTTATCACTGCCTGCTTAGAAAAAAACACACTTAAGTTTCAAACATATGTGACTGGCTACCAACAGCAAGGAAACTGAAAGAAAACCAGTGGTTTTTAAAATAATAGCTACAGTGAATTTCTCCAGCATCTAGGGACAGGTATCTTCATGTTGTCCAGTCTTGGAGGCTCCTGATTGGTGTGAAATGCATAGACTCATCTAGAAGTCAGGGTTTGAACTGAATTCAGACACTCAATTTCCTTCTCAGTTTTGCAATCTTGCATATATTATTTAGCTTCTCCAAGACTCATTTAATTCAATGAGTAACTATATAAACAACATTTTCCTAGAGTTGATAGGAAGTGTATTTGTCGGGCTTTGTTGGAGATAGAACACATGCTGGGTGATTAAAAAAGGGAATCTCTGTAAGGAGTTGACCACAACATGCAAAGAGGACCAGTGGGGCAATGAATAAAGAAAGGTAAAGGCATCCCAGGACTCCAGAACTGGAGGGTGATGGGAGGTGCTACTGTAGAGCCCGGATTCAGAGCCTGGTGGGAACTGGAACCTTGGAGGATGGCTGTCTCGGGGAACATAGCTAGGGCCTGAACGTATTGATGAGGCTGCCTGTTAGAATCTCAGAGCATGGTTTTAGGGGCTGCCTATTGGTAGCTGGAGCCTGAAGGGGGTGCAGCCAGTTCTGGAGAGTCTATGCAAAGCTACAGGGGCGAGGCAGAGGGAGGCAGAGATGGAGAGAATGGCACACCCTAGTACTGTATACAGAGACGGCTTTCTCACCCCACGTGTAATAATTACTAGGTTCTTAAACATTAGAGGATTGCCCTCACTACCTGGCTTAAGAAACTACAGACTGGTTGCCAGTCTCCCACCAAGATTAAGGTGACTGGGGATGACTCCCGCCTGCACACACACTACCATCACCATCTTTCTCTAGTTTACAAAGTGCCTCTTCTGTCACATGTTTAATACTAAAAACAATTCAAGAAGTCAAGGATGATGTGGATCCTAAAATCCAGGGAAGGGAAGGTTAGGCATGTCATCCCAAAATCAAACAGTTAAGACATGGCAGAGTCAAAGGGAGTCTGAAATCTGACTCCAACTTGATTTGTTTTTCTGTAGGCATTTCTGTACAGCTAATGTCCCCAAGGGTTCCGGGGTTCAAATACATCATGTGCGTCTTCCACCTTTTCCTTCTGATAGGCAGTCGGTGTTATTTTCTCTCATTTCTAGTAGGGAACATTGAATCCAGTGTGGTTAAGTAACTTTCCCTTTATCTCAGAAGCCCTTGGTAATAGGTCTGGGTCTGTGAACCCGATGACCTCATGAGCAGAGCTAATCAAGTCTGTGATCACTTCTCTGTACACGATAGACTTGGGGCTTGCAAATCTCAAGTTTCTGAAGAAGGTTACCCAGAGAAACTGCATTTCTGTCTATCTTCTGCATGAAGTTACCGTGTAAAACTGTTGTTTGCATTAGCGGCTCCAACATTATGAAACTAGACACATTGAACTCGACTACCTAAGTACCTCCAAAGGTTGCCTTCCAGCTCTGAGTCTATAATATCATGGGATAGAGGTGAAAATGAATACTGCCACGGAGCATGGCTGAAGCTTCAGAAGGGCCATTGTGGAGGACAGGGTGGTCTTGTAGCAACCGCCAATGAGCAAATGCAAATGCAGTGGATGATGGCACAGGGGCCTCGGTTTCCACATCTAGCCAAGGAAGATGTTGATCAGGGCTGCGTGGCTGCCTGCCCATTCATCTGCTGATACGGTGTCCTGATGGGCTGAACTCCCAGATTTATCATCCGGTTTGGCCTAATCAAAATGTGTTCCATTTTACCAGGATAGTGAACAAGGCCTAAGCAATGGTGGGCAACCCGTTACCTTCTTGTGCTGCACCTGCGAAAAGAGCCGTTCACCATCTATGGCTTCATTCTAGCCAGACAGACAATCTCTTATGTCCCTAGAAGCTGCTCTTGGCAGCAACAAAAATCTGTGGGATTGACCTTGGAGGGGGAGGGAAGAGGGCCGATTGCCAACCCCAAGAGGACTAAGGTCAGAGGTGAAGCTGGATGCAGATGAATGGAATTCATGAGCAGGAGCCCCCTCCCCTTGTGTGGTGAGTGAGATGGGGGAGGAGAGAGGCTAGGGGCAGGAGGGTCTCTCTAGTGTGATGGAGCAGGGTGGGTTTGTCTCAGGTCCTCCGGGTAAAGAGGGAGCGGGGAAGGCATTGCATTGCTGATTCAAGGGAAAGGTGAGCGTGAAGCAGAGCTACCAGAAGGAGGGTACTTGACAGACCTTGTTAGAGGAGAAGAAATGGGAGAAATTAAGCAAGGTTCTGTTGGGGGAACCACTGAGACTGGTAATGGAAAACCCCTGCTGAGTGCATTGCCAAGGGAGTCCTGATTTCATGAGAAGCACACAATGGTAACCCCCCCCCCTTTTGATCCTCTGATGGGAACTACACTGGGTGAAACGTTCCTGTGCAGTTCTTAGTATCCCAAAGCAGACATAATTCTTCAGAGAACGGCAGGCTCAGGAGCCTGTTGACTAGCCTTGTTCAGTTGGGAAATAGGCTGTTCCTCGTGTATGGTGCAATGGGACTTCATAGCTGGGTGGGGTTCTGGGAAGGTTTTATTTAAAGCTGACAGATGTTGCTGTTTGGGTTGATAGAGGCATAAAAAGGAAGTGACAAGATCAGCTGTGCTATGGAGACCGATCTTGGCAGCGCAGTGGATTGTGGAAGGGCCACTAGCCTGCACTGATGAGCAAATGTATACCACAGCAGGAAAGCCACAGCAGAAACATGATTGTGAGGCTGGGAGACCCAACCAAACTGAGAAATGGCAGGGAGGGAGAGGTGTGTGGTGGATCATGTCTTTGGATTTAATGCCCCTCTGCTTGTCCAACACTTTATGTATATCATCTCACTGTTATGAACCTGAAAGTTTTTACTGTGGCCCTGCTCCAAATGAAAGACTTGGTCCTCTTAATCCCTCAGTGTGACTATAGCCAACACATACAATTTCATCCTCCAAGAAATAAAAGAAAGTCTTTCCTTTTAGCCACTCAGCACAGTCGTCCATCCTTGTCCTTCTCTTTGTATGATGTATCCGGGCTGCCATGGTCTATATTCTGAGGGTGAGTTAGTTCCTTTTCCATTCTTGGAGTGGTTCAAGATGGCTGGATGGTTGGGGATCATGCCATATTATCTTCTACTGTGCCCACTACAAATCCTCAGCCATCTTCCCCGTTTTGTTGTTACAGGGGGCACATGGGTCATCTGCTTTGTGTTAACTCACAAGATTGTTAAAAACAGCTGACATTTAAGTGTGATTACACGTGGATAAAGCACTTAACATACTGAGTGACAGTGATAAGTGCTCAGTGTAGAGTCTTTGTTTTCATGGGGTGCACATTAGAAATGATGGGGAATTGTGCTTTCTTTACATGCATTCTCTCTCGAAGTTTAACAGAAGCATGAGTTCGGATGGGATTGGTTGATCCAACTTGAATTTTGTTCATTTGATTTTTTAAATTTCTTTTAGTATTATTGATTGCCATGAACAAGACCAATGCGGAATATTCAAAGATGTATAAAGTATTATTCCACATACCCACCCATTGTTCTGGTTCAATTTCTGGTCCAGCCATTCCCATTGGAATGTGTGTGCCTCCAGTACAGTGTGATTGAAAGGGGATAAGAACCAGAGTGAGGACACCTGACAGCAGACATGAACTTTGAGTTTGGAAAGGTTACATATTCATGCAGCTCTTCACAGGTCTCAGTTTTCCACATCGGGAGAGACTTTGGAACTAGGAGACACCACTGATCACTTCTAAAACCAACTACTTATGGCTGGAGATATGGCTGGAATGAAGAACAACGTCTGCTCTTCCAGGGGACCTAAGTTGAATTTCCTGGACACATATGACTGCTCATAAATGCCTATAACTCAGGGGATCTGATGCTCTCTTCTGGGCTCTCTGGATACTCCATGCATGTGATGCACAGACAAACATGTGGGTCAAACACCCATGTACTAGTAAGTAAGATGTTAAAAGAAAACACCCGTTAGATGACGATTTCCCTCTCAAGGGCTGAAACAGCCGTGGCCTCACCAGTAGCCTCCATCTTTTCAGTGATAACTCTCATCACTCAAGCCACAGACGTGACTGAATGCTCCTAGGGCAAAGGTAAAGTAGAACGAGAAGGATCTGAGAAACGTTTCTAGAATCTGAAAGCCTAGGTTTAAATTCTAATGCATGTAGTGTAGCAGTTATGTGACTTTGGCAAGCTCACTTTGGTGATTTGAGCTTCAGTGTTTAATCATTGAAATAAGGACTATAAATGCATTTATCTTATGAAGTTTTTTTTGAGGGTTTCATGAGACAATGGATGTTAAGCAGTTATTATAGTACTAGATATTAATAAGCATCCCTACCATAGTTTCTCATTCTGCATGAACTGCATCTGTATGCTTTCTCTACCTCTCGGTCACACCACAGTCTCAGCTCTTGTTTACATATTCATTCTTCTCTTGACTGGGAGCTCTCGGAGGGAATAGACTCATTCCTCTGCCTTTGCCTAATGTCTCGTTAGTGCAGCCAGTCTCCTGACAGATAATCAATAACCGTTTTTTAGAAATCAACATGTTGGAATGAAGATACACAAATGCCTGTGCTCTATTTTCTGAATATTAAAAATACAAAAGGCCTATGGTAGATGTTCCAGGTTTGCAAACATAAAGCTGGCATGTTCCTTATTGTGTAACAACTACACATTTTCTAGAAAATAAAAGACAAAGTGTGGATTTCTAAGAGCTTTTGGATAACAAGGTTAGTTGCCTGGTGTTTAAGAAAAATTCTAGAAGCAAAAATAAAATAAAAAAACCTAAATGAATCAGAACCATGGACAGCCACCCCTATGTTCAGGTTCTGCCAGGCCCCTAGGAGATTTGGCACAACTGGAAGCCTGTGGTGGTGAAAACTTGGTTGGGGCTAAGTCCTGCATGTCAAGATTAGAAGTGGGCTTGAGCAAAACAGTGAAGGAAATGTGGACAAGGTTTATGCTGGATATGATATGACCAGTTTTTAGTATTAGAGGATTTGTTCTGACAGGATCTGAATAACCACTGTTAAAATCTGAGAGACCATGTAAGAGGGAATCAAAACATTTTAATCCAATACAAAGGCCCTAGGAGGGTATATGTGGGGTAATGAAAGAAAGAAGAGAATGATGAGAAGGTTCAGGAAGGTTCAGGATGCACCAAGACGTCTGTTCTGTGAACTTTGATAGAGGGTAAACTGGGGGAAATAATGCCACCAAGAGGCTAGTAATGTTGGGTTCAATTTAAACTATGGAGCTTGCATGGTCAGAGTCTCCTCTGTGTGGAAATGTCCAGTTAAGATGGGCATGACAATCAGAAGAGTGGACAATATTCAGGGAACACGGAATGGATATTTACTCTATTTTGCTAATCTAGCTCAGACCCTAATTGATCCATCCACATTTTCATTAGTATTCCATGAATCACTGGAACCCACGGGCTTTTCTTCTCAATGGTAGATCTGTACAATCTGAGGTCATAAAGTCAAATTGACCATGGAAATGCTTCTTACACGTTTTCCAAAGATTGGTTGCTTCTACGTTCTCCAAATATTCATCAGGGTCTTTTTTTTTCCTAATTTATCATCTATTTTAAGGATTTACTTTAAATTCGGTTCTTTTGTTATGTGAATATACATCTTCAAGAATGTATGTGCATGTATGTGGTGTGCATCTCTGTGTGCATATGGAAGCCAGGAGAGGGTTTTGGATCCCTGAGAACTAGAGTTACAGACATTTTCAGAATGCTCAGCTTGTTATATGGGTGGTAGGATATGAACTGTGGCCCAAATGATTGTTGAGCAAGTGCTTTCAAATCATTGAGCTATTTATGCAGCTCCCTTCAGGGGTCTAGCCACTCCTGTTTCCAAGTACATTATCTTCATGACTTTAGTTTGCCAGAAATTCAAGTGTAAGTGTCTTTAAGGAGATGTATATATCTGGATCTGAATGTCTTAACCTGTGTGTCACGGCCCCACATGGGGCTCTGTGATTGAATGTGGAGCTTGTGAAAAAGCTTGGCAATGGAAGAGGTTTCTGAACATACAGTGGTTGAAAATTTAAAACCAAAAGCATAAGAAATCCAAGGTATTTGAACATCACTCACCTTTGCTGCATCATGTGATTTCACGGTAGCTTTGGTTCTGAACATGCAGGTGTATCTTGTAATACTATGACCTCTGTCCTCATACCACCCAATGCTAACGAACATGCCTGAAACGCCTTGGTGATGATTCTAGACTACTGTATGCTTGGATTTTCAGTGTGTTTATTGTAGCTAAAAAGTTATCTTTTTTAAAAATAGAAATACAATGGCTTAATCAGAGAAAAATAAAGTCTTACTATTTTATTACCATCATTCTTCAGTTTGTAAGTATTGAATTAGTTTCTCATTGGATTGCATTGTGTTGGAAAGAGTGATTTAGAAGAAAATGCTGTGTGAATTGATGACTGGAGTTTCATTTAAAAAAATCATTAAATGAATTGATTAGGACAGAATCTCCAACAATTTCTGAAATGGCCCTAAACATTCTTCTGCCATTTAATACTGCATGTTTATGCAAAGTAGCATTTTCGGAATTCATGATAATAAAATCAAAGTGTCAATTAACTTTAAAACATTGAAGATGCTCTATGTCCTGGAGCATCGAATAATCAGCCAAGATCATGTGGCCTTCTGTGATGGTTTGAATGAAAATGGCCCCCTTAGGCTCACAGGGAGAGGTACTATTAGGACGTGTGGCCTTGTTGGAGTAGGGTCAGATGCTCAGCCCTGCCTTGTGGCACTCTCTCTTCCTGCTGACTGCTGATCCAGATGAAGACCTCTCAGCTACTTCTCTAGCACCATGTCTGCTGGCATGCCACCATGCTTCCTGCCATGATGATAAAGGACTAGATGAAGATCTGTAAGACAGCCCCAATTAAATGTTTTCCTGCCATGGTCATGGTGTCTCTTTGCAGCAGTAGAAACCCTAACTAAGACACCTTCTTTACCAGAAGGCAACAAAATCTGCTGATATCATAATTGAGGAGTTAGGGTCATAGACCTGAGAATTAGACTATCTGTTTCAAATCTCAATTTTGGCTTGTTCCCTTGACCATCATAGGTAAATTGTTCAACCTATCTGAGTACTACAGTAGTTGATAAAATGCATATGTAAATAAATAGTACTTTTTTAACAATCAAGTTTTAGGTAAGTTTTCATGATTTTTCTGGTTCAAAATATAATATAGTCTCTACCTACTTTCTGGTATGGGGTATGGTGGGGTAGATTTGCTGAGCATGTAACTGGGAATTAGGAAAATTGAGTTGGAGTGTAATATTTGGCCCCATGTAGCTGCCATTTTTAAGTGTGTGACCTTTCTAGACCACAGTTTTTTCATACACCGATTTTAGTGGTGTGTTCCAGTCACACAGTGTCTAGGATTCATTTTTAGCATACTGCTCGAAAAGATACTCTGGCCTTGTAAAGAGAAGGTTGTAAAAATTAGACTTGGCTGCCTTGTGACATTTCCCCTCTTCACGTCAACTCTTAATTTTTAGGCTTCCAATCGCAAACATTGTTTTTATTTAATAAATTATAAACGAGGAAAGCAATATCATTGCCTAGGTCTGTATAAGGCCAGAACATCTGGATGGAAATTGGGCAGCCAGTCATGTATTATACTAACATACCTGTCATAGAAGCCTCTGGGTTTGCAGATGGAAAGGGGGAGGTTTCAGCACGCATCTCTGGAGGTGCATCGTTCTCTAGAGTGCGTAGAAGGTACGTCTGGGAAGTAGTAAGCTTTCCACTTTACTCTCCTATACTTGGAGAGAATGCGAGCAGACTGAGGTCACATTAAGAAATACAAACAGTGATGGACTCCAATTTAAAATTTCAGTGTAAAACCTTGTTTTGTTTTTGGAGGGTCTTCCACTCTGTTTCCAACTGGAGTAGACATGACCACATCTGAATAGGCATTTATCATACTTTGACTGGGGAGGCTTCCACCACCCCCCTTCAGCCCATTTTGTTGTACCTGCTCTAGATGAGGGAGCACCAGTGGTGACTAATTTCCAGCCAATATATTAGTTAATGAAAAATTAAAATTCATGACATGTTACCAAAATCCCTTCAAAGACAAGTGTTACTCACAGCCTTCGGCAGAAAAATCTCTCTGCAGTGAATGACTGTGAATGCAGAGATTGATGGCTGCTTGAGGAGCCATGAGTGACAGTTGAGCCTTAAACAGAACATTTATCATCATGCCCCAAGGCTCAGGGGACATCGCAGAAGAGAGGGCAGAAGGGAAGAGCAAGAAGAGGGAGAAGATTTGTGAACTGTTATCTTCTCAGTATGACACAGCCAGTACAATCATGTTCTCACAACGGCCTTGGTGGCCTGTGTAAGACTGGGCATTTCTATAGCCATTCATGGATTGGAGAGAGTCTCGGGGGCCCTGCCTTTCCTCTCTGGACTGCAGTTTACTGGATTCTGAGGAAGGGGAAGGCACTGTTTTTAGTTGTGTACCCACTGATGAGCTCACCAGACTCTAATAAATTCCAAACCCATGGTTATATAAATGGTCCTGGTTAAATTCAGTGGTCACATGGCAAAACACAAAGATATAAATGTGGGAGAAGGATTATAGGGAGAGAGGATACTAGGTGTGGGATGGTGTTATGAGAGGGTGGGGTGAGTAACCAGAATACATTATATCTGTGTATGAAATTGTCAAAAAAAAGAGGCTTCATTACTAATGAAAAAAAAAAGTCAAACCAAGTCCCGCTCCATTCTAATTCAGCTGCATCCCTCTGGAGCCTGAGATTCCCATGGCTTGGCTGCTCTAAGGAACTAGCCATAAGCATCCTCTAGAGAGGGTCTGAGTCAGGTGGGCAAGAAAAAAAAAAGGCAGGACCTAACAGAAGCAGAAAGTAGAGACTTATGAGCTAAAGATTTTTTTCTTCAAGAATCCAGGCTCAATATTAATTTCTATTCTTCTCTTATTGTCTTAGTGCATCTGAGAGACAAGTGCCTCTAACCTTTAGTAGGGAACTGTAGGGAAGCTTTGTAATTTGGGAGGAGAACAGAGAGGCAAAGTTGGGGGGTCAGGGAGCCCATTCCTTTAAGGCTTTGTAGCAAGTGCATAAAGCTACACTTGGTTAGGAACTTGTGCCTTTGATTGATCTCTCATTTTCACAGCTTCTACCTAATAACAATCAAATTATTTTATTTTATGGGGTAGAAATATTCTTGAAAAATTGGCTGCGATTAGAATTTCTAAAAGCAAATACCACTTTCCCCTCTTTACACCAATTATAAAATTGTAGAGGTATTCAATGTGAAAAATATTGGCCCACAATATAATGAGATCATTGCTGAGATTAGATTTTAGGGTGTTTTATAAAATCTTGTATTTAAATTTTAAAATGGCAATTTTAGGTGGGTATTTATAACCTGAATTACTAACATAAAATCTTCAAGAAAAGTATTTAAATTTTGCTTGGAAAATTATTTATTTTAAAGTCTCACAGACAAGATTCTGCTACGAATAAGGACACAGTTTAGACTGACAGCAATGCTAGCGAGATTACAAATAAAAGGACAACCACAGGTTGTCCTAGTGTGGGAGACATCACCCATTCATCAGCAGGAGCATTTTAATAAGGTGTAGGGGCACAGCACGTCCCTCTGTATCCCCATCTTCCACTGTTTTCTGAACTCCCAAGCTTTAAGATTATTCCTTCCATAACACATAGCTCCATAGAATATAGGATGGTGGAGTTCTGTTGGTCTCCCTCCTTTTTTGTGGATACCCTGAGGACAGAGCTGGCCTGCTACGTTTACTTCTGTTCCCCAGCACGCAAAAGAAGGACTGATGTTCAGAGGAACCCCTGATAATGTGTGTTGTATGGGCAAAAATCTGACTGTCCAGGCCATCTCCTCTATGAGTCATATGCTAAGTGAGCATCATTTATCACACAGTCCTTTTCATAACATACATTTAATTCGTTTTATTATTTTTTTGAGATAGGGTCTTTCTGTGTAGCCCTGGCTGTCCTGGAACTCACTCTGTAGACCAGCCTGGCCTTGAACTCACAGAGATCCTCCTGCCTCTGCCTCTCTAGTGCTGGAATTAACAGTATTCTCCAACACCAACTGGCCATTTAAATATTTCATATCAAATCCGTATAATATACAAGCAACCATTTTATTTAATTTAAAAATATTTGTTTCATTTTTATTGACATGCATGTGTGTTTGTATGTGTGTGTGTTTGTGTGTATACATGTGCACATGAGTGCCCCCCCATGCCTGTATTATTCAGAGGATGGCACTGGATCCCGGGGGCTGAAGTTACAGGCAGTGTGAGCTATTGATGGGGTGCTGAGAACTCCACTGATGCTCCACCAGAGCAGGACATGCCCTGGATCCCTGAGTCATCTCTCCAACCCAAATCAATGTTTAAAATGTACAACTTATTTACTTACCATCTTGGGCAAACACTGTTTCTTTCTAATTCTAAAATATCTGCACCACCCCAAAGAATACTGGTAGCCATTAAACAGTTATTCCCCACTTCTCCCTAACCTAGAACCTGACAACCACATAGCCATAGATTTATCTATTCTGGGTAATCTCTGTAATATTACTGACTGTTGTGTGTCTTTTGTGCCTGGCTTCCTTTAGCGAGGATAATGTTTCCCAGGTTTATGGGTACTGTGCTATGACTAAGGACCCCCAGGCCCTCTGTGGTTTAGTAATTGCGTGATGCAGCACATTTCCTTGGGTATCTGCAATGAGCATCTGGGCTGTGTCCACTGGCTGGCTCTTGTGAGCCGTACTTTTGTGAGCAGTTGTGCAAGTGTGCACTCATGTCGCCTTTTTCTGATCTGGCCCTCCTCCCAGAACTGTGAATGGAGAGCAAATATGAACTTATCTTATTCATTGACATATTCCTCACCAAACTCAGCATAGAAAAGATCTCCCTGACGAATAGCTGAGAACAAAATATTCAAGTCTCTTGGTATTCTAATTAAAATCAATGACTGGAAGTTCCTGAGCAACACAGAACCAAAAGCTGTGAAAATGGAATGATTGCTACAGATGCGAATGAGCAGCAGGATCTTAGGGAAGCTGCTGCAGGGCAGTGGTTGAGAGGGTGAAGGACTCTGAGAGGGGAGGAGCGAGCGAGGGAGGCGACAGTGGTGGCAGAGTGTGGGGCAGTGGGCATGAAGCCAATGAGGAAGTTAGAAGCCTCCAGTGAAGGACAGGGTTGCCATAAGACACTTAAGCAGTCGGGAGAAGCACTCTCTGCCTCCAGGAAATAGCTTTTTTCATTTTATTGTATTGTATTTAATTTTCAAACATCAAAGTTTACTTCTGAATAAGAATTTGGCATTTGTGGGGGATTCTGAAGGTACTCCCTAGGGGTTCAGAATTGATTGTGACTTTTAGAAATGAACTTTAAACATGTAGCGTTATCCTCAGATATTACTGGTTTTTTACTTACATATATTTTAGTGTTAGTGGTAATAAGATACACATAGCATAAGTGCATCTTATTAGTGATTTTTGTGTGTGTGTATATGTGGTGTGTGTATTTATTAGTGTAGGTACATGTATGAGTGCATATAGGTCCATGTGTACATGTATGTACCACATGTGTATTTGTAGGTCTGAGGTTAATATCAGGTGTCTTCCCTCAATTGCTTTCCATTTTTATTTTTAAGAATTAAAATATAATTTAATTGTTTCCCCTTTTCCTTTTGTCTCTCCAACCTCTCCTGTGTACTTGTTCTTTGTCTCCCTTGAATCTATAACTTGTTATTGTTACACACACACACACACACACACACACACACACACAGAGACAGAGACAGAGAGAGAGAGAGAGAAATGCATACACCTAAATACATAAATACAACCCGAGGAATCCATTCAGTGTTATTTGTATGTATGTGATTTCAGGGATGACTACTTATTGGAAACCCAATTAGGGTGCTCAACCTTGAGGAAGACGATTTCTTCTGTTCTCAGCATTCCTTAGTTTCCTGTAGTTCTTGTCTGGGGGTGGGGCCCTGTGAGAGTTCCCTCTTCTACATGTTTATGTTAGGATGCCTACTGAAATTGTACTTGTTCAAGTCTTGTTTGGGTACCCAGACCATTGAAGTGTCACTGGTGAAGCTTTCCTGACATTTCTAGGAGACACAATCTCACAGCCATATTCCTGGTCCTATGGCTCATACAGTCTTAGCAACGCTCCCAGAGCCTTAGTTGCTGAGGTTGAATTGTAGATCTGTCAATTGGGGTTGGGTACCCCACATTCAGTTGCTCCTTGAATTTCGACTGGTTGTAATTTTCTGTAATGACCTCCATCCGCTGCAAAGAGACATTTCTTTGATGATGGGTGAGAGCTATCCTAGATCTGTAGGTTTAGGATGAATATTCATATTATTATTATTAGAAATTATGCTGGCTTAGTAAAGTGGAGGCAGAAGATTCTCCTCTAATATCCATTAGCTCCCTAGCTCCCGGCAGTTGGCCAGGTTTCCAGTACCAGGCATGATTTCTCTTCTGTTGATCAAACCTTAACTCCAGTTAAACAGCTATTGGTTGCTACCAAGAAATGAGTGCTGCTATTGCACCTTAGGGTTATTGTGCCATGCTGGTCATTGTTGTGGTTAATAGGCATTGCAGCTGGGTAGGGCTATTGCTTGCTTCCCTCTTTTGTCAGCTTGAGTTCCTTCTGTTCCTAGGAAAGTCAGTCTTCAGGGAGGGGCTTTCAGGACATATGTAGCTGGCATAATCAGGGGGACTTGTGTCTAAAGTGCATGGCATCTTCAGCAACAGGAGGGCAACAGCAATAGCCTATATTGTGTTGGGAGCCTCTTGCACTCCCCCGACCAACAACTCAAAATGAGATTTCTCGCGGGGGACGGATAATGAATTGTTGGCCCAAGTGAGATAACTTCATTTAAGCTTTTTAAGTATATGTATGCACTTTGGTTTATATGTATCATATGTAATTTCATTTAAATAAAAATATGATTCCTATGGCTTTTCCAGACATCGTTAATGTTGTTTCCCCCTCTTCTCTCCATTTTCTTCTGAACTGATCTACCTCCCTATTCCCTAATTGAAGCCCCAGCACCATCCCCATCACATCACTGTAACCTGCTATTTCCTTTCCTAGGGAACCTACCCCCTCCCCACTATAGTCAATTTTTTACTTTTCTGTTTTGTGTGGTTGCTCCAGGTTATATGCTCAAATCTGGAGATTTAGAGCCAGGAACCAGATGAAGAAGAACATGTGGCACTTGTCTTTCCGGGTCTGGGTTACTTTACTCAACCTCTGGTTCCATTTACCTGCAAATTTCATGATTTAATTTTATCTTTATTTTATTTTTGAGATTTGGTCTCTTACTGAATATAAAGCCAGTGAGCCAATGGGTTTCAGAGATCTGCCTGACTCTACCTCACCCCTCAGAATGGCCCCCACAGGCTGAGCTGGTGAACTTTCTCAGAAGGGTTAGAAGGTGTGGCCTTGTAGGGAGAAATGTGTCACTGGGGATGAGCATTGACGTTTTGAAAGCCTACTCCTGATCCAGTCCCCTCCTCTCTCCCTGCTGCCTACAGGTCAGGATATAAGAAGTTCTTAGCTACTGCTCCAGCACCATGCCTGTCTGGCTGCTCTCCTGCTCTCCACCATGATGATAACAGACTAATCCTCTGAAACTGTAAGAAAGCCCCTGATAAGATGCCTTGGTTATAGTGTTTCTTCATAGCAATAGAACAGTAACTAAGGCAGAGTTACAGAAGCATGCCACGATTCCTGACTTTTATATGGGTCTTATGGGATCAGAACTCAGGCTTTTTTGCTTATACTGCGGGCATTTTAGGGACTGAGCCACATCCTCCAGCCTTGGTTGTTGTTCATTAAGATGGGGTAGCAAAATGTAGTCCGGGTTGGCTTGAAACTCACTGGGTAGCCCTGGGTAGCCTCAAACTCATGGTGATTCTCCTGCCTCAGTTCCTATAAATCAGAGGTGTTAGCCACTGCACCTGACTTTTGGTTCTCCCTTATCAATGTTTTTATTTGGCATACAAAATACTATTTCATTGTAATACATCCATACATATAGCCCATTTTACTCTGTTCATATTTTCTCACCATCTGTCTCTCATCTGCCCTCCCATTGGTCTTCCTAGTCCTCAGAAATATTACCTGTTTTGATTTTTAAGATATATATAATATAACAGAATATGTAGGATATTTAAATATATACTGCAGAATATTTAACTCTAGAGCTATTTACTAGAGATGTAATGTTAAATGTGCACAGCACAACAGACTTGTAGCACTCTCGTCTTCTATGACTGAAGCTCTGTACATTCAATTTAGGTAGACATTTTTTGAACAGTATCCTATGCCTTCTACAATTAAAAATCATTTCCACTGAGTATTCTACTACTTCTTCATTTAAATCCAGCAAAAGTATCCATTTTCATACATAAATAGTAACTTATATAATGGCTTTTATGTTCTTTTTATTACAGTGAATTTTTTTCTGTATTTTATTACAGGGTGCTAATTCATTATTCGATCCTCTCCCAAACTGTTATTATACTGTCATTTTATAAGTGAAGGAACCAAGGTTAAGGGAACATAGTGATTTATTCAAGGTCACAGAGAGTGAGTGAAGCTGGGATGCTGTCTTAGGGTTTTTATTGCTGTGAAGAGACACCATGCCCACAGCAGCTCTTACAAAGAAAACATTTACTTGGGGTGGCCTGCTGACAGTTTCAGAGGTCCAGTCCATTGTCATCATGACTGGGAGCATGGCGGTGTGCAGGCAGACATGGTGTTGGAGCTGAGAGTATACTTCTTGCAGTCAATCTGAAGCTGACTGACAGTCACAGTGAGTGAAACTTGAGAAAAGAGACCCGAAAGCCTGCCCCCCCCCAATAGCACACTTTCTCCAACAAAGCCACACCTCCTAATAGTTCCACTCCCTTTTGGGGTCATTTCTTTCAAACCACCATAGATGTGAAGTCAGTTTCTGCACATAAATTCTTGCCCTCTGCCTCCTGCTCCCTTGGACTCACCTTGAATAACAATGAGCAGGCGAGTTTGTCACAATGGCTAGGCTTTCTGGGAAAAGAGGAAGATGCTTCAAAACAATGTTCATTCTTCTGGTTCAAAAACATCTTCAGAAATTCACTAATATGTCTTTCCCTTTTCCCCAATTTAGAGACTGTCTTAGTTTTTATTTATTTCTCCGAACATTTATAACACGCATGTTTTAGCTATCTCATTCAGTAAGTGCTAAGGTGTGGGAGCCAAATCTGGGTTTGAATTCTGGATTTGTTTCTAAATTAGTTGGGTGACCTTGGAGGAGTCATTTAACCTTTCTGAGCTTCAGTGGCCCCATATGTAAAATGGTGATTAGAATAGTACCTACCTCACTCTGTCCTAATGAGAAGCAATTGAGGTAATGCATCAAAATTGCTTAGCATGCTTCCATCAGCAACTGCAAACAATGAACGGCAGATGTTATTATCCAAAAATATTAATAAATGAGCAGTTCATCCAGCTGAGCCAATGCTTCATTGAAGGACCGAGTTCTTGCAGCTGAGATCTATTCAAAGCTCCCAGAGTTTGAAGTCAGGTAGGGATGAGTGCCAATCTCTTTGTTCATCGCTTGTGGTTAGAATGGACTTTGTCGGTGCCTTGCAAAATGCCCATCTCACAGGTGACTTGTGAAGAAATCGGAAAAGCCCTTGAAACAAATGCTCAGTAAGGGCAAACTACTGCTCCTAGAATAAGTATTAGTATAAATTTAAAAATCCTGACTAGTTGCTCAGAGAGGCGCTGGAAGTGAATGCTCACTCAGTATTGAACGTGTCCTTTTGATATAACCTTCCAACACTGTAGTAGAATCTGAGTTTTGATTAATAAATATCTTAAAGTCTAGATCCCAAATGCTATTTGTGGTTTGAGGATATCTGCCCCTGTGTTTTGGTCTTTATTATGGCCCAAAGATTTTACATCTGGGCAAACAGCCATGTTTCCAGCACTGATTCCATATCTTCTGGTTACTGTGGGAACTGCCAAGATGATTATTGAGATCCTTTCCAGTCCACGTTCTTGGGTGTGAGAGTGTCATCTGTTTGCAGGACTTTAAATGCACCTGATTGCTGATAAGTACATTTTTTTCTTTAGTTCTTACATCTTCCTGACCTTTAGACTCCTCAGCATCTGCCCATTTATTTCATGTTTACTTAGATGTGAAGCATCTCACAGTTAATTTGACCAGAAGAAAATTCTTGACCCTCCCAACACTGTTCCATATATCTGCCCTTGTCCATTGCATAATACTTCAGCAAAGAACACAGTACTTTATTCCGCAATTGAGGCAAGAATTGGAGTACACCATGACCTCTGTCCCATCCTCATTCACTACATAGATTCACAACATGAGCTTCAACTTCAAGATCTAGTCCCATTCCAACCTTTTCCACCAGTCACCTGTCTAGTACCACCCAACTCAACAGTCAGTCTCTTGCCTGGCCCAGGGCTTCCTTGTTTATCACCCTGTTCTAGTTCTTGCCTCTAGGTTTATGCCTCTAACACAACTCTAGGGCCCCCTTCATCAGAGACTACAGAGTAAGGAATCCTAAGTCAATCCTCCGCTGAGCAGACTTGCCAAATTTAAGCAACGTTAATCCTTGCTCTACTTAGAGCCCTCTAGGTCTCCCTTTAAAACAATTCATGAATAAGAAATATTTAGATCATACTCATCCCCATTCCCTAAAACTCCTCCTGGACCCCCACTCATCTTTGAGAGTAACACCTAAAGCTCTATCAGTTGTGTGGGTCTGGCTCACATGTCTTCCACCAACTTAATTCATGTCCTTTCATTGCCCCCAGCCAGCAACCTTCGCCTCTTCTCTGTCAACCCAAGTCCTTTCTTTGACTACACTGGTTTCTATCTGAGATGCTCCTCCCTCAAGGGTCTGCATGGTGAATGCTCTCATTTTGGTCAAAGAGATGCTGGAATATTCCTCTCAGAGGCAGACTTACCGACTGTGTATGGTTTAGTCAGTGTGCTGGTGTTTATGTATCTGAATTAATTTTTCTTTATAATACTAATTCTACCTTACATTGTTTGCTTACCTGTCTGCTTAACTGTTCTGTTTCTCTTTCCTAAGCTCATACTCTTCACAAGGGTAGGAGATTTTATCCATTTGATTCATTGTCATATTCCCTACATGCACTACCGTATAGCGAGCACTCGATAAATATTACAACCAAATGAATAGACTATGCAATTCAACCATTGGTTCTTGGATTTCTTCACTGAGCACACACTCACTAATAAATTGCTATGTTCAGGCATCCTTCAAACATTATTTTGTTTCATCCCATATGACTGTGTTCCTCAACTTTCCAAGTCCATATTGGCTCATGCTGAAGAAGACTCTGAACTGCAGAGGTATGGCTTATCAAAGGTGGTTATCAAAATCTGGCAGGTTCCACCAACCAGAAACTTCCCACTCTTATAAGTGATCACCTCTTTTACCTAGTAGATAGCTAGCCAATGGTTAATTATGACAGTTTACAAAGTTTTAAAAGGGGGAAATATATAAAGTATGATAACATATACAGTATATTTTGGAAATCATATAGCTAGTTTTGTTGTAATAATAAATAACCCCAAAGGCTTACAACAAGAAATCATTATTTCTTGCTCCTATTGCATGAAGGCTGTAGATTAGCAGGGGTCATCTCAGTATAACTCATCTTGTTGACCTCATTATCCTTCAATTGCCATGGATGGAACATTTCCCCCCCACACATCTAGCATATGTATTGTTTCCAGTGGAGGCAGCAATAAGAGCAATCAGGTCAAGCCATTCAGGCACATGCAGAATTTCTGACCAAACATATTCCTAATAGTTTATAGGCTATAGCATGCCACACAATCAAATTCAAAGTCAATAAGGCAGGCATATGTAGTCCTTCAGCAGGATGCATAGAGATATCAGATGGCAACAGGTGAGAATATAGAATTGAGCTATAGAGGAGGACAACAGACTAAAAAAATAATTCTCAGTCTCTCACAGGAGAAAACACTCCAAATAATGGGGTTCATAGGGTGAAAATATAGACTTCTCCCCACTGTCCCTAAGCCTCGGAGTGTGTCTTTATTTGAACAAATGTTGGTCGATCATTTTTCTCCACCAACTATGCGTGACTCCAGAGAGACTTCACTCATGCATTCTTTTATGTGAAGACATTGAGACACTGAGGAGGGAAACTTGGGTCAACTTCATGAAAGACTGATGTGAAAACCAGCTGTTAAATTATTCGTTTAAAATTGGAACTACGCATTTTTCAGCAGTCAAAATATTTGGTATACTGTCTGGAAGATCTTTTTGTTTTGCATCCTGGGAAGCTGAATTAGGCTTGGTGAAAAGGCATTAGAATAAAAGGAACCAAACATACACACACACACACACACACAGAGAGAGAGAGAGAGAGAGAGAGAGAG
>LOEQ01001432.1:306099-333730 GCA_001685075.1 Bramus lutescens
GAGAGAGAGAGAGAGAGAGAGAGAGAGAGAGAGAGAGAGAGAGAACAAGTTTTGGAGCGGTTTTTACAATTTGTTATTTTTATCTTTTCTTCTGAACTCTGCAAAATTACTCATCAATTAATATTGTCTATAGAGGCATTATTGGATAGAATTTTACTTATTTACAACACCCCCTCTAATTTCTCTGGGAACAGACCTTATATTACATTTATAGAATTCCATGCTTCCTCTGCTTGGCTGCACTCTATGACATATAGGAGTCACTATCTCCTCAAATGACTGTCTAATGATTGTTGATTGGTCCATGAATGGACATTCGATCTAAGCCTAACAAATAAGAGCTCTGACTTTATCTTTTTAGGATTAAGACTAGGAAAATGTACAAGCATTACTATAGCTCTGTAATAGAGATTGATGTCAGGAATAGTGATGCCTCCGGAAGTTCCTTTATTGTACAGGATTGTTTTGGCTATCCTGTTTTGTTTTTGTTTTGTTTTGTTTTTCCATATGAAGTTGATTGGTGTTCTTTCAAGGTCTGCGAAGAATTGAGTTGGTGTTTTGATGGGGATTGCATTGAATCTATAGATTGCTTTTGGTAGGATTGCCATTTTTATCATGTTGTCCTACCTATCCGAGAGCATGGGAACCCATTCTCTTTGGATGGATACCTTGCCCAGCCTAGATATAGTAGGGAGGGCCTTGGACCTTCCCCAAAGCAATGTGCCTTATCCTCTCTGAGGAGTGGATGGGGGTGGGGGAGATAGTGGAGTTAATTGGAGGAGGAGAGGGAGTGGGAACAGGGATTGGTATGTAAAATGAAAAAAAATATAGTTTGTTTTCTTTTTAAAAAATAAAATAAAACTAGGAAAATGTTATAATTTTCCATTCTACAAAGGAAATGTGGGGACTCAGCTTTCTCCATGTCTGTATTTCCTCTGATGACAATGAAGAATGCCTGAGTGAGAGGCAATGAAATTGACACATTGAAAGAATAGATAATGGCATGGCATGTGCCACCCATAAGTCCTTTTCAGGCCTCACATCTGATTGTTTTTGGTGTCCAGTCATTTCTGCCTTGAGTGTACTTGATCATCAACCCTTCCTTGGGACCTGTGAATAACTAATCCCTTCCTCTTTAGACAAAGGTTGCTTGGGTTGCATTTCTGCTTCTTGCAAACAAGTTATTCTTTGAAGCATAATGACCTTTAAAATACAGTTCGTAGACAAAAAAGGTCCTGAAGAATGAACCCCGAGAGAACATAAAACTATATATGAAGGGTGGGTAGAGGAAGGGGGTCTGGGCTCAATAGTAAGATGAGATATATGAGACCCACAGTGTAGATGGGGGCATGGGCCAGGGGCAGAGGAGATTCTAAGAGGGAAGGCATCAATACAGACATATTGTTGAGATAATCAGGCAGGGTGGAACCAAACACACACTGAACGGGTCTGCCAGAAGGCTGCTGATACTCTCACTATTAAGGATGTGCAGAGCGTGTAGATGTAGGAGCCAGACAACATGGCTTAGGCAGCAATTACTATTTCTGAAAACTCATAAGTCTGAATGATGTTTGGCAGTAAAGACAAGAAATGGGGCTAGTAGTAGAAGAAATATATTAGTGGTGAAGAATTTGAATTCCTCTCTCTTAATATGGAGAAAATACGACCAGTAAGTATCTACTGAACACACACTGCATTTCAGGACTATGTTAAGTATTAAAATACACATATGAATAAAACACAAGCAAGATTAAATAAATTATGATACCACCACAAAATTGAATACTAGCATCCCCAAACAATAGCTCAGAGGACTAGGCAAACAATAAAATCTGTTGCAGTTAATCAAAATTGTAAAATAAAGTTGAGAACTAGCATGCATATAAAGACCATTTCTTTTACTGTGCATATCAAGTTGGATATGCATACAAAGAAAAGAGACTAGAAAGATACACAGAAAAAATACAAAGTAGTGTGCAACACTGGTGTCAAGATGATGAGAAACTTCCATTGTGTCTTTTTGTAGGTCTGCATTTCCTACAGCTCTGCACTCAAATGGTGTTACTTTTATAGCCAGAAAACCACATAGAAAGAATGGACTTCTTTTACTCCAGATGTCTGCTGATGCTAGAGTTATATTTCCCAGAGGAAGCAACATTTGAGCAAGTCCCTGAGATAGAAGCAGAAATGATCTGGTTAGGGTCAGAGAGATGGCCCAGTGGGTAACGACACCTGCTGCTCAGCCTGATGACCTGAGTCTCATTCCTGGGAACCCACATGATAGAAGGTGTGACCTGACTTTGGCAAGTTGTCCTCTGGCCTCCACACAAATGCTGTGGCACAAATTCATGAGCAAAGTTTTTTTAAAAAAAGGGTAATAAAAATTTAAAAAGAATTGATCTCATTAGAAAGAAGGAAGGAGATGAACATTGACTAGTGAACTGTAGGAATTATCCAAGGAATACTGAATAGTCTTCAGACAAAAGGGCAGGAACAGAAGAGTGTGGCTGGCAGGGGAGAGGCTCTGTCCCAGCTGGGCCAATGCCTGCTGGAGAGGAGGCCCTGACACTCAGCTGGGTTGGTGTTGGCTGCAAGTCCAGGCAGGAAATGCTAAGGACCTCAGCTAGGG
Source organism: Bramus lutescens (assembly GCA_001685075.1). Taxonomy (NCBI): domain Eukaryota; kingdom Metazoa; phylum Chordata; class Mammalia; order Rodentia; family Cricetidae; genus Bramus; species Bramus lutescens. The sequence goes on from LOEQ01001432.1 coordinate 308,729, forward strand.
ACTGGGTATGGGTATGGGGAGCAAGGATTCACCCAGTTGTTTAGAAAAGAGGAGTAGCTGTCACAGCTTAGCTTTGCCAGCAGCGGATCCTCCGGGAGGATCTTGGGGTGATATACAGGGTTGGCAAAGTGAGAAGCCAGAGAGAGAGAGAGGGAGGCCTGGTGGTGCCATGACTGGAGAGGTTGGGTCTCTGGAGCAAGTGTCTCACAGTGCTAAATGTCACTGACTCCAAATGGCTGAGCCTTGCTTTTAGAATATAATGTAAACATATTTCTCTTTTCTTCACTCCAAACCCTCCCAATACCCCTCCTTACATGTCTATTTATTCTATTTTTAAAATAATTTTCCTCAGCCTTATCAATTTTTCCTCCATCTCTCATCTTCTTCCAGTCCCTTCCCCCATCTTCTCTCCCCATGACATCCACTCCTCCTCCTTTCTCTTCAGAGAAGGGCAGGCCTCCCATGTATATCAGTCAGCTATGGTATATTGAGGTGCAGTAACAATAGGCACTCCCTGTTCTATTGAGGCTGGACTAGGAAACCCAGTAGGAGAAAAGAGTCCCAAAATAGGCAACAGAGTCAGAGACAGCCCCTTCTCCCACTGTTAGAAGTCCCACAAGAAGACCAAGTTATACAGTTAAAACATGTGCAGAGTGCCTAGGCCAGTCTCATGTAAGGTTTCTGGGTGGTAGTTAAGTCTCTGTGAGTTCCTATGAGTTCAAGTTGGTTGAGTCTGTGGTTTCCTTGTGGTGTCCTTCACTCCTCTGGCTCCCACAATCCTTCCTCCACCTCTTCTGCAGGATTCCCCAATCTCTACCTAATGACTGGCTGTGGGTCTGCATCTGTTTCTACCAGTTTCTGGGTGAAGCCTTTCTGATGACAACTGAGCTAGGCAATAATCTACGAGTATAGCAGAATATCATTAGGAATCATTTCATTGACTTCTTTTGGCCAGTCATATTTTGTTCTATCCTAAGTCTCTGGGCTATCCTGCCTCTAGGCACTGGCCATCCAGGCAATGTCAGGGGTGAGTTCCCTCTCGTGGTATGGGTCTCAATCTGGAGCTGTCACTGATTGGCCATTCCTATACTTTCTGTGCCACCTTTGCACCAGCAAATCTTGAAGCCAGGGCAGATTGTAGTTCAAAGGTTATGTTCATAGCTATGTTATTCATAATAGCCAGAAGCTAGAAATAATTTACATGCTCATCAACCAAAGAATGTATAAATAAAATGTGGCACATTTACATAGTAAAGTAGTACTCCACTGTTAAAAACAATGACATCATGAAATTTGCCTCCAAATGGATGGAACTAGAAAAGATCATCCTGTGTGAGGTAAGCCAGACCCAGAAAGACAAGCATAGTATATTCTCACTTATAAGTTTATATTAGCCATAAAGAATAACCATGCTACAATCCACAGACCCAAAGAGGCTAAGTAACAAGGAGGGCTCAAGGTGGGACATATAAATTGCATTGTGAAGGGGAAATAGAACAGACGTCACAGATGGACTGGAGGGAGAGGTCTGGATGGAGTAGGTGGGCATGAGAACGGGAAGAATCAGGTAGGAGGTGGGTAGAGGGGGAGAGGACTGGGATAGACAACTGGAACCAGTGGCATCTCTGGGATGAACTAGAGACCTAGTGCAATCGAAATTCCCAGGAATCTGTGAGAGGAGACCTAGCTAAGAATTCTAGCAATGGAGACTATGGTGCCTGAACTAGTCATCTGCTGAAACCGGACAAGACTTCCAGCAGAGGGCTTCCAACACTCCCATCAGCAATGGAGGAATGTTCCCCTTGCTCAATATCCTCTCCACCAAGAACTGTCACTTGTATTTTTGATCTTAACCATTCTGACAGATGTAAGATGGCATCTCAGAATCATTTTGATTTGCATTTCCCTGACAGTTAAGGATGTTGAACACTTCTTTAAGTGCTTTATTTGAGATTCCTCTATTGAGAATTCTCTGTTTTGGATCTGTAACCTATTTTTTAAATGGATTATTTGGTTTGTTGATGTCTAGTTTTTGGACTTCCTCTCTTTAAAATTCATACCCTGACTGTTCATCAGTTGTTACTGCATGAATATAGGCATATATGTATACATATGTATTTCTAAATATAGCCTGTTAACTCTACTGAGTCATTATCCCCCTACTCACGCAGACATTGGCAACCTACTTCTGTCAGAGTGGGTAGTTTCTCAAGGTGCTGACAACTAGGGTTGTTGACAAGCATTCCCTTGAAGCTGGTCTAGACAATCCATCATGGAGTCTACAATAACTGAAAGTGGTTACCTTCCAGAATCCTAGAATCTACTAGAATCCTAATTTGCTACTCATCTTTACTCCACCCTGACAGGGGTACTGTTACCATCCACATCCAAGATCTGATATGGGATGTTCCTGTGTATATATGTTGCTTTAGTGGTTGATGAATAAAGCTGTTTTGGTCAATGGCTTAGCAGAGTAAAGCCAGGCGGGAAATCTGAACAGAGTTAGAGAAGAAAAGAAGGTGAGTCAGACAGACACCATGTAGCTGCCTAAGGAGAAAGATGCCAGAACCTTATCTGGTAGGCCACAACCTCGTGGTGATACACAGATTAAAGAAAATGATTAATTTAAGATATGAGAGCTAGCTAGGAATACGTCTAAGCTATTGGCCAAACAGTGCTGGAATAAATATAGTTTCTGTGTGATTATTTGGGTCTGGGCAGATGGGAAACAGAGAAGCAGTCTCATTTTACATAAAAGGTTATTCAACTAGGAAGAAGTAGAGTCAGAGTTTGACCTAGTGTTTGCTTCTAGTGCCTTAGACTTTATTATACCCACACACCTGTCATTGATAATCAGGAAGAGTGGGGGGGGGTCTGGAGCCAGGGATGAGGTTGGGCCATTCTGGAACTTCAGCATTGTCCTCCTCCTCCTGTTCTTCCCTCTCCTCCTCGTTTCCTCCCCATTCTCTGTGTGTTTGTATTGGTTATTAAACCCTGGCCTTCGTGCATACTGAATCAGCACTCAGCCATTAAGCGCCATCTCTAGTCTGCTTGCCTTCTTACCACCTCTGTCTTCTTCCTTACTTCCCTTTCCTTCTCCTCTCTTCCTTTTATTTTTCATGCATGATTTGTTATCCTGAAAGGGAAATTAAAATTCCTTGAAGAACATATTGATTTCTCAAGCAAAGTCCAGCCTAGGGATTAGCGAAACAAGCACAAGCTTCAGAGAAAGCATGCCCTGATACATATTTCAAAAGTTGTTTCAACAAGGGTATGAATGATTATGGATTGACACCTACTACATGCCCTTCTGAGACATTGTTTTTCTTAAGTGAAATGATCACCTTAAGTATAATTCCACAGGTCAAATTTCAAAACTGCAATCAAGTTAGCTTTGTAAACAATGGCAAAGTGGGCGTTTTGCAACTATTTTTGCTGACAGTGTCTGTGGAATAGGGAATAAGACTGGGGACTTTGAAGGTGGGCTGCAGGAAAGGGATAGGAGGAGAGGGAGGTGAGAGGTGGCGAAGAAGGCGGGGAACATTCTTTGGTGGGCTTAGGGCAAGAAGACCTGGATATTCTCGTAGGTTCTCTTGTTGTGTTATCACTGCCTGTGTGTCATGTGGCAGAACCTTGCGTTCCTGTCATTGGTTGTTAGAAGCGAGAGTGAAGAGTGGTCTATTGTGATGATAAGGACTGACCCATCTGCAGAACATGACACCCAAATGCCAACCATTCCTTCCTGTTCAAGGGTGCAGGACCCGAGTCTATCTATTTTCTTTCTCCGCTGTCTGCTCTAAGGTACCAATGTCTGCATTCCAGGTCTTCAGTACTATGTGCTGTGGCTGAGGGGAGAATGCCTCCCTTGCCCTCAGTCAGCCCAACAGTCATCTGCAGCCGTGGAGAGCAGCGGGACTGATTTTTTGACATAAACACACAGAACAAGCAAGACAGGCCCCAAGGAGTTATTTAAAACCCAATCGCAGAGAGATCATCTCCAATCTGAAGCTCTTGCCTAAAGATAAGTGGCAAAGCTTATTCAACATCAAATCAAATCAATGATAATTTGAGGACTAATTAGCATTTGGGGCTTTTTTCAGCAGCATGGTGATGGGGTGTATAATGCTATGTGATTGGGGAGAAGCACATAATTATGAGGCTGAATACATTGTCTCCTGGAGACTCCTGAGGGAGCAGATTCCCTTAGTCACAGGTCAGCCACTTTCAGAGGGAGCAGCAGAGGCTACGCTGCTGTACCTCTGGGGTGTGGCCGGGGTCATTGCTCTGACATCAGGCCCATTACTTCCTTTTAGACCAACAGAACTTCACCCTTTAATTTCATCCTCAGAGTAAATTAACAGAAGAGATTAAAGAGAAATTCAACTAAAAGAAACTAGAATTTGAAACATGTTTGCTGGAAGCCAGTTATCAAAATAATCATAGCAGCTAGAGCCATGAAGTACTTTCACATAGCTGTGATAAAGCCCTAAACATACACCATCAGTCCGATGTTTAGAGTGCCCTTATGAACTCAGTATGATGTCATCGCTATTATCACCACCATCATCATCATCATCCTCAAGCCTAAGGTCCTAAGAATTTTGAGATTTTTCACAAGTCTCCTAAATAGAAAGTGGCAGATCATAGCTTAGTAGATTTAGTATATTTCTCCCCCAGGAGAAATCGTCTTGGGTAAGCGGGAGTCCTGGTTGAAGTGCAGAGTTCCCAGTCTGCCCTGTTTTCTGAGGGGACCCCAGAGGCCTAGGCTTTCTTCCCAGGTGTCAGATAGCTCAGTACAAGGAGAGGACCCTGTGTCTCTGGCTTTCACATGCCAAGCCCACCGTGGGTGGCTGCCTGGCCTGCAGGTGGAGAATGATTTGGAGGTTGTGTCGGGGCTCAGGAGGAGCGAGGCCTGGCTAATCATGACATCTGTAGTGGCCCTAGCATAGTGGCAAAGGGGTGCCTGCGCTGGCAGCTGCTGTGCCTGCCTCCCTCTCTGATTATTTCAGCTGTTCCTCCCCTCACTTTGGCCAGGGAACATGTGGAAGAGTGTTTTCCTAATGAGGCTCAGGCTGAAGCAGCTGAATTCTGCCAGAGGCCCCAGCATGCACAGGCATGGCACCCAGCAGTTGGCCACATCCCTTCTCTTCATGGGATGCTAAGTTGCCTCGTTTTCACATTTTAGAAGTGATCAACTACGAGGCAGGTGCCTGAGAACAGAGACGCTCAGTTAGAAAAACAAAGCCCTTTGAATTGAGTTTTTCCCTGGGTTGAATATTAAGAGGCCAGAAAGTGGATGCTTTCCCAAGACTGATGAGGGAGATTCCTATTCCACTCACTCTCCTGAGGCGGGCCTCATGGGGGTCCAATTGCGAGTACAGTGTTGGACAAAGTGAGACAATTAGTCTTCTTGAGAGGCAATTGAGATGACTTCAGAAGTACCAAGAAACAAGGCTTTTATTTTACTATGATGAGGAAAGTCTCAATGAGCTGAGGCCAAAGGTTGTTGTACAAGCAATTGTTATGAAGAGACTGGCAATTGTATGAGATTGTATATTATATATTATGATCTACATTGCCATTTGCTTTTGACAATAACTTGATAACTCAGTTCTTTACTGGAATTCTAACATATACCTGAAAACTAGGGTCCTATACAAAGAGAATAATGTATTTTATATACAATGGACACCCAATCTACCAATGAAAACATTTGAGAGATTCACACTCAAAATAGCTGTAACACAAGGCTGTTAAAATACAATTAAACAATATCTGTGGGTAAATGCAGAGGCAAAAATAATGTTACCTACATAGGATGATATGGTGACTATGACTGATAATTGGGATTAGCTCTGAGTTTCTTGGTAGGCAATGTAAAAGGACGTCATGGTAAGTGACATGTTGGGACTCCAAAATAGAAATCTCTACAATTTGGAAAAGTAAGCTTTTTATTGGTTTAAATTTCCAATAGCACTTAGTCAGATCCCCGAGTGACAGATTTATGCTTATCTTAAAATCTCAGATGCTGTTGTTTATGTTTCTATTACTGTGGTAAAACATCGTGACCCAAACAACTTATTAAATAAAATGTTTAACTGGGATTGCAGTTCAGAAGGTTAAGAGCCAATCATTGTGGGCTTGCATAGTGGCAAGCAGCACACGTGTTGGCTGGAGCAGCAGCAGAGAGCTCACACCTCAAAAACCACAGACAGCAAGCAGAGAGGCATTCTGGGAATGGTGTGAGTCTTTTGAAACCTCAGAGCCTCCTCCTCCTCCTGTGACATAGCTCCTCCAAGATCACACCTGTAATCCTTCCAGAACATTTCTACCAGCTGAGGACCAAGCATCCAAATATATGAGCCTATGGGGGCCATTCTCCTTGAAACTACCACGGTTAGCCAGTAGAATGCATGCTACACATTTGATGGACAGTAGAGAGTTTGTCATTGACGCACTGTTGGTGAGGATGTGCGGCGTGATGGTGGCTGCTGGAAACAGAGCAGAGCCTTTTCTCAGAAAAGTGAATTTTATCAGACATCTTCCTGGTGATTTACCTGAATATAAAAAAAAATATGCAAAATTCTAAAAGGGGGACAGGCAAAGAGGCATGCTTGAGCATTTGGGCTGTAGAAAGTTGTAATTCTTCTAAAAATTTTGGGGGCATTATAATTTTAATCTGCCATTAAATACTAACAATGGGAAAAAACAATGTTGTATATGAAATGGCTAATCAGTACACTGCCATTCTGAGCAGGGGCATTTATTATCCACCTTCCTGTTGCTGTGATGAAACCTTGTGACCAAGGAAACTTATAAAAGGAAAACTTTATTTGGGCCTGTGGTTCCAGATGGTTAGAGCCCATGATCTTAGGAAAAATACATGATGTCAAGAACAGGAATCTGAGAGCTCTTATCTTAAATCACAAGCATGAAACAGAGAGGCAACTCAAAACAGAGGAAGTCTTTAAACTCTCAAAGCCCACCTCTAGCAACACACTTCCTCCTGCAAGACCAAGTCTTTTTTTTTTAAGACCACGCCTCTTAAACCTTCCTAAACAGCCTACCAACTGGGGATCAAATGATCAAATGCTTGAAACTATGGGAAATATGTCATTCAAACCACCACAGGGAAGGAAGACATATTAGTAGAGCTAGACTAGAAACCAGAACTATGTAATTGTAATTCTCAGCATATAAATCAGAGAACATTTAATATCAGAGAATTTGCTCCATTGGTAATAGAAGCTTCAACAAGGGAGACAATGAGGTGACCGAGAGGCCACTGAAACCAGGCAGTTGGTATCAGTTCTTAATATAGAGAGGAAGTGTTATTACCTAAGGGATGAGGTTATGCAAAGGAGGGGTCACCTCTGTGAAGCTGGAACTAGCCTGCCTGCCAGACGGGAACTGAAACTATTATGAGCATGCAGAATTTTATAATGGAAACCTATCAAGTGATTGAAAATGTAAGACAGAATATTCAAAAGCAGACATACTTTTCTCCTGATATAAAAAGGGGATAAAGACACACATGGTTTTCCAGAGAGCAGCAGAGAGGAGTAACTGAGTGTTTGAGTTCCCAAGTTTGATTGTCCTTGTGTACTTCTGTTCCTGGATCTCAGAAATCATGGCTCGCTACAACACTTTATAACCCTCCTCAGCTGAGGAGGGTTCTTCAGGACATCACTTTTTGTGCCTTTGCTGAGGCTGCATCTTGAGTGGCAACCCACAGATGTGCAGCCTCTTACCATGACTGAGAAGCCTGGATGGTTCTCCTTCAAGTTTTCTAACTGGCTTGCTCTAAGAAAACATGGGCAGCCTTGTGAAATAACCCCAAGAGACCGTGACCCCACCCAAGACCATGTTCCTGACCTCTGTGACATACTCAGTTATATAGAATCTCAGTGTAGACAGAGGTTTCTGTCCTGCCCAGTTCTGTCCCAACAAAGCACACAGAGACTTTTATTAATTATAAACAGTTTGACCTGTTGGCTCAGGCTTATTATTAACTAATGCTTACAACTTAAATTAACCCATAATTATTATCTATGTTTAAACATGTGATTTGTTACTTTTTCTCAGTGCATCATTTTCATCTTGCTTTCTCTGCACCTGGGTGGTGACTGCAGACTGAACCTTTCCTCTTCCCAGAATTCTCCTAGTCTGGTCATTTCACCTATACTTCTTGCCTGGTCACCGGCCAATCAATATTTTATTAAACCAATATGAGTGACAAATCTATGCAGTATACAGTAACATTATCCTATAACATCTCAGATACCAGGTCTTGTATGCTGATTGCCAAGTTCACAAAGAAAATATAGCCTAAGGTGAAAAACACAGTTAACTAACTAGGCCTGTAGCCAGGTTCTGAATCCCAAATCTCCATTCTATTCCTTTCACTACCTTCTAGCATAGGCCTGATTCATGGTCCCAGGCTCTTATTCCTTGCTAGAGAATCCATATCTTAACTTATCTCAAAATTTAAGACCCAAAAGACAGAGAAAATGAAAATTTAGCTAATCCAAGCACACACTGTAAATCTCTGTCCCTTTCTGATGTGCTGACTGTAATTCTCTCTGCAGCCAACAGATATATAGTACCTTTCCATGGCAATAGCACAGTCATAGCAGGACAATTCTCTCATCACTTGAGAGCAGACCATTGTAAGGCGACACATTTGTAAGGAAAGAAGGTTTGGGAGCAATGAAAACCGGTGTGGGTTCAGGTAGATCAGAGGAGTTCATAGGGAATTGAGAAGGGCATGTCCTTAGCATCATCAACCAATTACTAGTTTTAAGGTATAGGGAGGGAGCAAGATGGTGCACTTCACTCAGCTCTTCCTAACTAGAGTTAGGAAGAACAAAACATGGGGCAGGAGAAGTATTTCATTGACTGTAGAATAAGCTAATGGCTTTGTGAAGATTTCATCCCACTCTGATTTCCTTGGAGCAGATCTGGCTTGAGCACACAGCCTAGCATTAGGTCAGAGAATTGCTTGAGATGGTTCTTTCGATGTGTGTCCAGTTAGTTCCTTTAACTTTGCTTAAGTTTCTCTAGGCTCAAGAGCAAATATTTATGGGCACTTTCCATCTGCAAGCATCCTGGGGCAGATGAAGAGACAATTCCTCACTCTGCAGAGCCGGCAGAGAGGACAGGGATATAGAAAACTACTAAGATGTGTGGGCAAGGTTGCCATCTCTCTGTTGGGCAATAGAGCATCACAGACTTGGCATCTTAAAATGACATTTGCCCATGAGCATACAGTAAGTCCACAGTTCCCTGTTAGGTGAGGTCTTTTCTCAGGGACTCATCAGCCCAGAAGCAAGGCATCCATTGGACTGTGTTCTTCCCTGTAGGCTTAGAGAAGACTTTACATCCAATATCCAATTCCTTTTCCCTGTCCTGGCTTTCAAGTAAGGAGCTACACAATATCCCTAGTTATCTGGACTCCTTCCCACATAATGCCTCTCCCTCCGGCCAAAGCCGGCTAGAGCTGGCCACAGTGGGCCATAACTGGCTACAGAGGGCCAGGTCCTTTCTTCTCACGCTTTAATTTACTCCTGTGTTCTTCCACTGACTTGCAAAAGAACATTCATTTTTCCTTTAATCATTTAATTTATTGGGATAGGGTCTTGTTTTATAGCTCAGACTGGCCTTTGACTCTGGGGCTTCCTATCTTAGCCTCCCAAGTGTTGGGATTACTCAGAAATAGTTGTGGTGTCAAGGGCTCATCTGATTTGATCCAGCCCACTCTGATCTTCTTTTTTCAAGCTCACTCATGCCTTTCACCTAACAGTCTTGGGTATAAGCTCTTACCATAGTCATAGGGTCCAAGGCTTAGGTTGTGTGCTTTTGAGGGTCATTCTTAGAAATGTCCATTCTGTATTAGTGTAGACCTTCCAAAGGAGAATGAGGAAGCAAATGCCCAGCTTCTGGGTAATCATGGGAGGCTTCTTGGCAGAGGAGGCCTGATTGAATTTCATAAGACTAAATGAAATTTCAGCAGGAGAGAAAGCAGGGAGGAGACTGTTATAAAATAAAGATGCAGGAGCCCTGAAGCAGACACGGCACTGCCTTCTCCCTGCATCCTCTTTTTAGGGCTGAACATTGAGTTTCTAAACACAATTTTTTGATGAATTAGTTCATTGGTTATATATTATTTTAATGATTAAAATAATATCATACTCTGAAAGTCTGTCGATCAGTGCTTAGAGCCATCAAAATGACTGATATGTACTAGCAAATGTTATTATACAACTCCACATAGAAAAACTCTTGTGAGGAGATCTAGAATGTTCCTTCACTCATTTACTTATTTATTAAGAACAAAGTAAGTTCCAATGTGAGGCCATGGGGAGATGGTGGAGGGCTGGAGTAAACAGACAATTCTGGTTTCATGAGGCTGCGCTGCAATTGGACAAAAAGACAACAGAGAGACAGGCAATGTAACAAATGCAGGAGAGCTGGGACCATGTAGTGCCTACTCTGACACGTGTCTGTGATCTTTGAAAGGTGGGTTCCTTTTTGTCATGCTAATGACTGGACATGGGAATTGCCTCCTTGTGTCAGCATCCCTCTCCAGTTCCCAGAGGGATCAAGTCAGAGTCTCCTCCAGCCCCATTAATTGGTTGTCTCTGGTGAGCTGCAAAATGCCTCACTCACAATATAGCTCTAAAAATGAACTTAGATTCTCATTACTTGCTTAGATCAAATCTACTATTTAACTTTGAATAAACATTCGCATAACACCTGCTATGTGTCCGCGAGCAGCAGAGCCAAGATTCGAACTTAGTCTGATGTGCTTGACAAGGCTTAGTATGAAGCTTCAGGCCTTCCTGCCTGGTCTTGTGTCTTATATTTCTAATGAAAGAAAAGCAGCAGCTACAACCATTTGCTGAACACTGTAGCCAAATTCCTCAATTGAATCTGCAGCCTTGGTTCTTACCAAGCCACTAGAAAGTGAGAATCTGCTTCATTTTAGAGGGAAGGAATCTGCCTATTAGAGAAGTCGAGTTCTCGCGATGGAGTCAGCACACTGCTAGCTTAGGAGTGAACCCATTCTCTGCTGATTCCAGACCTTGGCTCTTTGTGGCTGGTCCAATGCTTTGATCAAGTATTGTCTTTGGCCTGATTATTCCTTTTCTTTTCCAAGGATTGTCCAGGTAGACATCCGTTTAATTACAGTCCCAGACACACATTAGCCATGTTTTGGGAGAATGTCTGAATCTTTGCATTGCAGATGTAAATGCTGTCACAGGGTCACCATATTGTCCCTCATTAACAAAAACTGGTTTAACCTTTGAGCATTAGCTCATGTCCTGCCTCTTTGGTGTCTTCACCTCGGGGCTGTTGTCCCATCCTCCTGAGAGGAAAGGGATTTCAGCTTTCCAGGGACAGCTACAGTTGCTTCTTCAGCTCAGTGTTCATCCAAGGGACTTTTCCATAAGCACCCAGATACATGAGCTATACATAAATGCTTTCAAGAGTTCACCATATTCATCCTGAACCCTGTACCCACTGCCAAGCATGGGGAGATTGCACTATAGACGTGTACGAATGCAATGAGGAACCAGAAAAGGGAGGCCAACACTCACCCTATTCTTGGCAGGGAGCCCAGTGTTAATGAGTTGCAAAGATGGAGTGGTGCAGTACTGACTCCTGGGTTCTTTGCCCCTTCACAACCACATGAAGGCTGGCGACACTACATATTTTCATCCCTAATGACTCAGTTCTCTGAGTGTCGGAAATCCTAACCAGTCGCTGGTCACAGAGTGGGAAATCACAGTAATGCCAGATCACTATAAGAAGTTCTAGAAACTCCCCCTCAGCGTTTTGCAGTCTAGCTCAGGCCTCCTAGCCCGGTGCTGGTTTAGACTTGGACTCACAACAAAGGACACATGGAATAGGGGAGGTTAGTGGCTAAAATTCTCAACCTCCTAAGCTTTATCATCTGTGGAGTTAGGATGGGATGGCTCCAGTTAGTCCACATATGCTCTGAACTTCTGCTGTGACAGACACTTTCCTTAACATTTATTTTATTTTAAGATTTTTTATTAGCTTACAAAGAATTGTGTTTCATTACAGTGTTTCTTAAAAACACTTTTTGGGGTACTCTGTCTTTTACTTCTTATCCTTCTTCCCCTCCCTTCTGCCCTTCCGCTGCCAATATCCTGTTTTCTACTTCAAGGTCCTGTGTGACCTTTCTCCCTCTGTGCCCCCATCCCTAACTTCCCAACACCTCTTTTTTTTCATAGTCTTCTATCTATGTTAAAACACATGATTTTTTAAATGAATAAATTATAATGAACAAAACACACAAAACTCCTTGTTGTCATGGAACTTCAATTTTGATGAGATAATCTCCATAAAAAGGTAGCCGGATGCCTGGTTACCACAGTTACCAACTGTGTGTTATTTGGCAAATCACCTCACTCTATAGAGAGCCACTCTGCTAATCTGGAACAAAAATAACATCTCCAAGTGTTGTTTTGAAGATCTGGTGAGATCAGGGAGAAGTCTCTCTGACAGTAAATACAAATCAAGGCCATGCGCAGAAGACCGCGTTTCTGGATCTTGAGGCTATAGCATCTGTCCCTGATGTGGGGAGGGTCAAGGTTTTAGGAGTTTCCCTCTCAAATAGTAGAGGGCATAAAAGCTGAGGATCCTGGTATCTCAGGAATCATGTGGGAAGTCAGTATCTAGTGCCCACTGAACAAACTGAAATGCATATCAAATGGACAGAAGAGGAACACCATGCCTGTAGACTAACCCGGCAGCTACAGAAGAGAGTAACTGGACCATGGGCTTATGGGCTGCTTTGAGTGCTCAGTGGGACAATGGCAAATGTAAAGGGTGGACTGGAGCAGATGTCACAGAAAATGATGTTACCAAGAACAGAAAGCTCTGTCTAGAATCAGGTCGACAGATCAAGATTAACACTAGAATAGAGAGAAACCAGAGATGCTGGGGGCCATGAGAAACCAGAAAAGAAAATGGGAAAAACAGATGCCAAGAGGGTAAAATGGGCCGGGGCTGTGGCCCAGCGAGTGAAGCCCTTGCTATGCAAGCCTGAGGGCTGACTGGTGTTGGCATCCCCAGCAGCCTCATTAAAGCTGATAGCAGCAACACGGGTCTATAACCCAGCACTGGGGAGAGGGAGATAGCAGGTCCTAGAGCTCACTGGTCAGCTAGCTTAGCCAAAATGACGAGTCCTACCTCAAATTCAATGTGGAGAATTGTTGGAAGAATGCATTGTGATGTCCACCTCTGGCCTCTGCATGGGTCCACATGGGTGAGCATACATATACTTTCATGAAACTCTCATCTATAATGGGATGAGATTTGAAGATGGAGTCTTTGGGAATTTATCTGACCGGATAGGTAGAGGCCTTCATGATGTTTTAGTGTGTTTGTGAGGAACATAAGATCTCCTTCCGCTCTTTCCTCTCCTTTCTCTCCTCCCCCTACTTTTCCTCTCTCCCTCTGATACTAGACTTCTGCCTTCCAGAATCATATAAAATGAATGCCTGCTGTTTAGGCACACTGACTATCATACCCTGCTATAGCCATCCACGTGGACTAAGACAAAGAGTAGCTACTTGGATTCTGAAAGCTGAGTTTTACCACTGTTCATCCTGTTCTGTGTTTAGGGAGGCAGTTGATGTGGGGAAAACACAGATTCTTTATGCTTCAGATTCTGAATGAGTGCACCCGTTACAGGGGTGGGGATGCAGTAGAGGGAAGAGGGATTTTAAAAGCTTAAATATCTTGGTTCCTCCCTTCAAGTCATAGTGAGAAGTCTATCCTCATCCCTCAAATCATCCCTCAACCCAGGTCTCCAACTCTCAGAGAACTTTCATGTTCTCCGTGTTCTTGCAACTACTCCTTTTTGTCCCTGTGAACACAGAGATGTCAGGAACCCTGCTATTCCCAGCCTAGAAAGCTGCACTTGCTCCATTATTTTCCTATACTCTGCATACAACTTGCTATCCTAACAGACTGTGCCGTCTGTCTTCTGGTTCCCCCCTGAGCAATGCCGAAGCTCCAGGGCTTCCATCTAAAGCCTTGTCTCATTGGGTTCTGTTTGCATAAACTGTCAGCCGGTCAGCTTAATTTAAAGAGATGGTACTAGAAAAACCCACAGAAGAGAGCATAGGAAGCTGGACTTAGGACCTGGGAAAGAGTCATGCTAAGATCTTGGGTCTAACTAGGATAATGGCTAAGGGTTACAATAAGTAACAAATAATATCCGGCACCACTCTTGGTGGGAGTCAGGCAGTGTTTAAGTGCAATGTGTATGGGTGTGTGAACTTTTTTAGTAACTGTTTTAGTTACGGTTTCTATTGCTGTGAAGAGACAACATGACCATGGCAACTTTTATAATGAAACATTTAATTGGGACTGGCTTATAGTTCAAAGGTTTAGTCCATTATTGCCATGGTGGGAAGCATCGTGATAGGCAAGCAGACGTGGTGCTGGAGAGGTAGCCAAGAGTCCTACATCCAGATTTGCAGGAAGCAGGAAGAGAGAGTGATCCACTGGGCTCGGTATGAGCTTGTGAAACCTCAAAGCCCACTCTGTGAGACACTTCCTCTAACAAGGGCACACCTACTCCAACAAGGCCACACCCCCAATAATGCCATTCCTTATGCATCTATGGGTACCATTTTTATTCAAACCACCACAGTTAAAGTACTGGCTAGTTTTATGTCATTTTGATACAAAATGTAGTCATTTTGAAAGAAATAATCTCAATTGAGAAAATTCCCCCACCATATTAGCCCTGTAGGCAAGCCTGTGGTGTATTTTCTTGATTGATGATTTGATGTGGGATGACCCAAATCACTGTAAATGATGTTACCCCTTTGCAGGTGGTCTTGGATGCAATAAAAAGGCAGGCTGAGGAAGTCATGAGGAGCAAGCTAATAAGCAACACAGGCCCATGGCTTCTGTGTTAGCTCCTGCTTCCAGGTCCCTTCCTTGAGTTTCTGTCCTGACTTCCTTCAGTGATAAACATTGCTGTGAAAATATAAGTATAACAAACCCTTTCTTCCCAAGCTGCTTTTTGGTCACGGTGTTTTATCACAACAATAGAGACCCTAACTAAGATAGTCACCACAAGAGTACTCAAAAAGTTAGTGGAATATTGCTAAAAATTCAAGAATGAGAAGCTCAAGAGACATGCTTTAGGAGAGGGTATATGTCAAAAGACTATGGAAACATTCACAATTCATTGCCTGATCCACTGCCATCCTTTCTTGGAGCATCACGCACAAGATTGGTTGCTTTTAGATATCTACACCTGTACTTGCTTAGTATAACATAATATCAGATCTTTATGATTCTCCGCACAAAAACAATGCTAAGAAAATACACAGAGTCTCTGAGGCTAAATCCCTTTTATTTTTTTAAATCTTGTTTCCTCCTTATTTAGATCAGTTTTTAGTCTTTCCCATCCAGACCACACTTATTTGTCTACTCACCTGACTGCAGGCTCCTGATGGCAGCCTTAAAGGTTGTCACAGAGCAGATGACCATAAAAGCTTATAATACAGAAGGGCTAGATATTTCCTTTTCCTTATGAGACAGATCCTGGCAGACCCTGACCCCATAGAAACTTCTAGAAACTCACAATGAGTAGATCCTTCTCTTTTATAAGTGGTAAGAGTAGATATCTCCTATGGATCAAGACCCACAGCCAAGTGGTCTAGAAATTTCTACACAGACTGTCAGTCAACATCCGCAAGTAGACTAACCACCAGGTTACTGAGTCTTACAAGGGAAATTTAAGGACTAGGTACAAATCAGGAAGGGACTCTTTAGAGGTTTCCAGGGAAGCAGCTGCTGAGTGCATTTGCTGGACTCTTTCCTTCTTGACCCCAAGCTGTGCTATGAAAGCTGAGAGCTTACTTAAGCCTGTGGATGAGGGCATATTACTTCAGGCATGGGAAGAGAAGAGGGAAGTAAGTTGGGTCTACAGGTTCTAAGGCTTTGATTGACAGCTGGCTATGATGTCGGATGTCATGGTTGCTCCTGCCCTGGAAACTGGCTTTATCAAGACCTATTGAAGACAATTAGCTTCAATCTAAAATAACAAAAACCTTTTAGAGGCTTGAGTAAAGGGATGTGTGTAAACCTTTGTGAGGTCAGGCATTTCTTTCCACCTCTGGTCTTGCTCTGCGTGTTGGGTGTTGTACAGACAGGGGCAGCTGTGCTGAATTCCACTCTGAAGGAACCCTATTAGAATGGTATGCCATGTGCTTGGTGAACAGTAATTGCACTGCAGCATGGGCCTTCCTTGTGGAGCTAGATTTCTTATTGTTTAATCCAGCTCCCATGCTGCTGCCTTTGTAATACTATCCATTATGCGCCTCTGCATCTACAGAGCTCGTCATCATATTCTGTTAGTCTATGTCCTTCTCTTAGATGGCCTGCCCTGCTGCCCGGTTCCTACTACCCACCCCCCCAGTATCTGTGATTGATCAGTGCTGTTTCAGCTCTTACAAATACTTGCAAAAAAAAAAAAAAACACATCTCACCCCTCCCCCCAAATGTTGTTTGATGCTTGCCAGGCTCTGCATATGCTTCTCCCACCATCTGGAAGGATTTTCTCTGCTCCCCTCTCTCTGGCTAACTTTCCAGCATCTCTCAAGACTTAGCTCTGGCCCGAGGCAAGGACATCAGCTGTGTGATTGATTCGCCAGTGTAATTCAAGCTTCAGCATGGACAGCAGCGTAAACCCAGGGACTCTACTTGCCTGTAGGTACAAATGAGTCTCCTCTGGGAAACACAGCTGCAGACACCCATCCCTGGTCTAGGTCAGCTGTCACTCTCTCTGCTCCTGTAGGATCTCCTGTCTGTCTCCCCAGCTATCAGTGTACACTGGGGAGTGTCTTCATCTGTGCCCAGGATTCTCTACCATCTTGTGTAACCACTAAGTTCTAAGTTTCTTATACACAGAGAACACGTGCTCTCATTTTTTTTTAGGTCACTGGTCCTGGATGCAGTGGGTACTAAATAAATGCTGATTATTGAACAAGGGAGCTGGTGTTGATGTTTGTTGCTCATTGCGAGTGATTTTTCTCTTCCCCTCTCACTGGACATGGAACTCTCGGCGTCTACAGATTGACTACTATGACTCAATGAAGAGTTATTATGATTAGTAAGAAATAGATGGCCTTTTAAGGAAGGGGTGATCTTGGCAAAGTCAGGGGTGATTCTTCGAAATTTGGTCTTTTAATATGACAAATGGGCATTAAAAATTCTCTGCTGTTTTGTTGTCTCATAGATAGGCATGTGATAGGGACTTGGCTTACCTGGTTTATTAGGCAGATGCCCTCAGGAAATGGAAGTGAGGGAACAGGGCAAGCAAGACAGAGAAAACAAACAAGGCAAGAAAGACTATGTGACTTAATAACCGGCTTCTGTGGAAAAAATGATCCTCACCCTGCTGGAGCCCCTCTGAGGAGCCCTGCAGGGTGGTCCTTATGCACTCAATAGAGATATGTTAGAAACGTGACAGTTGCCCTCATCCCTTTCTGGCTGAGGTTTGATCCTGGGGTATTAGATTCCTCCTAGCTCTGTAACCAAGCAAACACTGCATTTCCTTCCCGCTCCTGGGAGATTGGAGATGGTCCAGCAGAGGAACCGTGGCACACAGACTTGGGATAGATGCTAACAGTATGCTGGAAACCGAAGGCCAGGCAGCAAGCAGGCTCCCAGGTGGGCCACAGAGGAGAGTACAATAGAGTGTGTCTGTCCACCAAATGTTTCATCTTCTCAGCCAGTTTTTCAGGAAGTAAGATGTTTTTTAGCCTGACATGTGATGGAATGGCAAGGATTTGAAGTATGCCATCTCCTTACATTTTAGCAAAGGCCCTTGCCACCCAAAGAAACGTCCTACCCGCTTCTAGCCCTGTCTTCCAACCGCTGTCCTCCGACGTGGACCTCTGCTGTTGTATTAGCCTCATCAAACCTGGCTGGCTTTGTTCCTGAAGGATCCTGGAGGAAGCCGCAGAGCTCGGGTGATGCTCATTATATCTCCAGGAGCATCAGAGACCTCCGGTAATGAGGGCTCACTCGGCATGTCTTTTTATTTTCCGTCAGGGAGCCAGTGCCATCTTTCCCACCCTGTCACCCACTCGGGAGAGGCCTGGCCAGGAAGCAGATGCATGGGAGAGCTGATTTTCTCCCGCACAGGGAGCCTGCTGCAGTGGGGGGTGCTCTTGTCACAGACCCACCCACAAGAGACGCCTGGGAATATGGAGAGGCCCTCATTATGAGGCTTCTCTGGCCTGTCAGCGCCACCGCCAGGGCACCTCAGACTTGGCCTCATAATGAGCTCTCGCTGTGGCTCCTTGCAGGCTTTCTGTACATATTGGTGATCCCAAGCAGGCCCATTCCCAGGGCCAGTTTAGTGTAGTCTGTCTACAGTGAAATAGTCTAGTAATAGTGAGACGGGGGATGCACTGACCTACTTGCTAGAACTTTCTGGTAATGATGATGCTTTGATCCTCTTTGGAAAAAGGAAAGTCTTAAATATTCATGTTTTCAGCCAATAACTTTATTTCTTGGCATGTTATGTAAGGAAATACTTCGGTGTAAAATCCCTCTCAGAGACGCTGCTCCTAAAATTACTTGAAGGTGGAGTGATGGCTAACAATAAAGGGGGGCTGTGGCCAAATCTTATGTAATAGTGTGGGAAGATGATACTAGCAAAATGTCCAGATAAAAATAGAGATTTTAATATTAAACTGCAGCACTATCATCTCAATGAAAATGAACGAAATAAAAATAGCCTATCAAATGTTCTGTCAATGGTCATAATCTTAGGGACTTGCTTCTTCTCTGGACTTACATGTCTTTTCTATGTTAAGCACACACTTCCACTCAAATGAAACTTATTTTTCAGTGTTATGGAAAATGTGTGTCTAAAAATTGAGTAAAGGCTGTCTTTGCAATTGAGCAAGCACAAGAGAAAATAGACCAGAAGGGAGCTCAGAAAGCACCACTGTCCTTGTGACAAAGAGCCCTGCTGCATGTCACCTCCCTCTCCAGGGAGTAGAGGAGAGGCGAGGGCTCCACAAGTAACAGAGGGTGACTCTCCAGTTCTGACTGACTTCTGGCAGTTCTAACTCACATCTAATTCAGTGTGGCAAATGCCTCTTAGGGACTTGGAGATACTTTTTTTTTTTTTTTGCTGTATCATAAATGTTTTGTACTGTTGCCAAATTACTCATACCATTAGTAAATGCCAAAGCATTTTCAAATCTAAGGATTCAGCAATGTGGAAATGAGCTCCTTCCAGTATCATAATCTGCTCCCGTCTTTTATCTCTAAGGTTTCTCCCCACCTCCAGAGAGGCTGTGTGTTGTGGTCCTGTTTTACCCTACCTGGCATCTAACGTGGAACTCATTATTCTTCTGCTTTCAAGGAGTGTCACAGGAGGAAGGCTGAAGAAATTAGGAGTGTTGGGTTTAAGAGCAAAAATATCTAAAAATAGGCAGTGTCGATAGAGGGGAGCAAATTTGTTTCCTGTGGTCCCACCAGGTGAGACCATGACCAGTGAGCGAAAATTGTCATTAGACAAATGTCAGCTTTCAGAACTGTGTTTGGGTCACAGTAGGCAAAAGGGGCTTTAAACCCTGTCCGAGAATCAGGCAGTTTAGCTTATTCCTGGCAGCTCCAAGGTCTTTCCAGATCTCATCTGTCCTAGAATCACAAGCCTCCCGTGCTTACCCAGAATTCAATTCTGCTCACTCTGGGTTAGCGTATTTGCAAGGCTAATATAATCAAATTTTTACTAAACTGATTGTGGTTTATTCCAAACAGTGCCTAATTCAAAGCAACTGCTCATCCCCAGCTGAGTTGGGCCCTATTGTTCTTGGGCAAATAAATAAATAAATAAATACACAAATGCAATATATGGAAATCCAAACATAAGCAAATAAATTAGGGGAATAGTTATTTTGCAGAACAAAAGGATTCCCTACAGGGTTCCCTTAAACTGTGAGCTTTCCAGCAGCATTTGCAGTGTAATTAAATTAACCAAAATGTGGTTAACACCCAACTCTACAGTCTCTGCCTAGTTCCCTCTCTAAGGAACCCAAGCTGCCCTGAGCCTGGAGCCTCAGTCCTGCCTGGTGAGCTGGGAACTGAACTCCCTTCCTGGAGAGAGGTGCACAACCCTGCATTGCTGGGGATCCTGGGGATCATGGCAATGTCCGTATTTGTAATGACTGGGTTTTGGTGTTGTCTCTGCAGGGTCTTCAGTGTTGCTCTTCTGCTTTGACTTGGATCTGTCCCACCTTCACCCTTGCCCTTCAGCCTTCTCTCCATGGACTGCTCTTGTCCAAGTCAAGGTTGGAGTTGGGCCTCCCAGAAATGGGAGTTCCATGTGATGAGCTGGTAACTAGAGGCCCCAGCAGGCAAGTAAGGCATCTGGAGAGCCGGTAACACAGGAGGCAGCTACTGCACCTGAGGATGGGATGATGAAGGATAGAGGAAGGATGATTCCAGGGGCCAGAAACAGAGGCTGTCCAGCTAGAACTGGAGCCCTGGAGGGTGGGACATCCTGGAGTGAGGTGAAGCCGTAAAGGGAGAAAGGCACAAAAGAGAGGTGAGGCCTGGGGAAAAGATGAAGCCATCCTTCTTGCCTTCTAGTATGTAGCCTGAGCTTTCTGTTGGGTGAATCGAGCTGAAAGCCAGGGATGGTAAGAAAGCCTGGGAAATACTATCTGCAGGGCTCAGGTGCCGTGAAAAGAGCAGAAGAGAGGCCAGGTAGGGAGCGGATCTAGGTTCAAACAAACAGTGCTCTCAGGATGACATCTGAGAAACTATTTGCTGAGATGGGACCTGGGTTCAATCAAGACCTCAGAGGCCAGGTTAAAAAAATAATCCAAGAAATAAGCAATCATAATAGCAGCTAATACTTGTCTGTTGCTTACTCATGGCCATTCGTATCTTTTGTTAATAGGACATGAGAGACTTTTTGGGCAAACATTCATGGAGGGATGCAATTAATGCCTACATCAACCAGATGCTATCATCATCTCACTTTCCAAGTAGGAAAGGGAGACACAGAGACATCACATCATTACTCTGAGCCACTTAAGCATTAAAGAGCTGAAGCAATATTCAAATCTTTGCAGCTGGACTTAGAAGTCCCCGTGATTAACTTTGCTATGCTACCTTGCTATGCTTTCTTTTTAGAAATTTCTCTAGCTTTGATTCCCTCGCCCAGGAAAAAACCAAAAATCCCATTTCACAGAACTCTTGTGAGATTAGGCACATGCATACCCATCACACCTGCCACACAGAAGACTTACCTTTGCACTGTCAAGGAGTTTCCCTGCTGGGAAGGGAGATCATGTGATCAGCCCCCTCCCTCTCCTGCCCCCACCCCATAGGACCCGGTTAAGTCTCCTGTTTCCCTTGCTGTCTTCTACACTTGGCTCTTCTCTTTCAAGACCTGGACCAGTCCGTCCCCATTTCAGCTCAGTCATCACCCATGTCTCTCATTGATATTTTGTGGCCATTCTCAGGATAGCCAATAGTCTCTAGCAAATCAATTATTTTGGATAGTAATAAAAATGTATTGATCTCTGATTATTACCAGGTCTTACTGAAATGTTTACAAGAAGAAGGGATTAATTTTGTGCCATTTTTCAGTGCCATCCAACCTGGCCAAGGCTGAAATGTACACCCCTTTCAGTACTATGCAATAGCTTTAAATCCTACAGTTCCGTTTTACCTCTAAATCCTTAATCTACAGCAGCAGCTCTCAAACCACGGGCTGTGATCTCTTTGCAGGTCAAACAACCCTTTCATCGGGGCAACCTAAGCCCATCAGGAAACATAGATATTTACATTACAATTCATAACAATAGCAAAATTACAGTTATGAAGTAACAACAAAGATAATTTTATGGTCGGGGTCCCCACACCATGAGGAACTGTATTAAAGGGTTGCAGCATTAGGAGGGTTGAGAACCACTGCTCTGCAGCTTTCTAAATGATGAAACGGGAGCCAGGTTCTTCCTTGTTCATCTCCATGGCATAAATTGAGTGAGATTAGAAAAGGAAAAAATATTAATAAACACAGCTAGTGTATCTCACTTACTGTATGCTCAGTTCTACACTGCATTTGTCCCACAGCCCTTTTGAGTAGATGCTGGCTGTCTTTGCAGTACAGATGAGGCCCTAAAATACATTTGGAATAACTTTTTGGTCAAGGTTACAAATCTTTTAAGTTACAGGGCCAGAATGTGAACTCAAGGCATCTGGGCCCAGAACCAAAAAGTGTTAGCATCCCTCTGGGAATCATTTTGCCTCTGTGGGGTATTTTCTATTCTGAACTTTTATACAAGTAGACAATTTAGGTCTCAGTGATATCCAGTGGGGAGGAAATATATCTACATTAGTGTGGAAATCTTGTGGCTTCTTTCTTCCTCCCTGGTAAAAGTGAATTTGTTGTAAAGCATATATGTGTGTGTGTGTGTGTGTGTTTACAAAATATGTACTTTGATTTACTTGTGTATGTCTGTGTGACTGTATCCGTATGTGTGGGTACTCTCGAAGGTCAGAAGAAGGTGCCAGATCCTCTGCAGTTTGAGTTGTAAATGTGAGCTGCTAGGCATAGGTGCTGGAAACTGAACTCAGATCCTCTGAGAGAGCTTCAAGCCCTCTTTACCTCAGAGCCACCACTCCAGCTGAATCCTACCAGTTTTTTTTAAAGATTTATTTATTTATTTATTTATTTATTTATTTATTTATTTATNGCATGTATGCCTGCAGGCCAGAAGAGGGCACCAGATCTCACTACAGATGGCTGTAAGCCACCACGTGGTTGCTGGGAATTGAACTCAGGACCTTTGGAAGAACAAGCAGTGCTCTTAACCACTGAGTCATCTCTCCAGCCCCTGAATCCTACCAGTTTTAAAACATGTATTTTAGTGTCTTCCTCAGGACTCCTATGACCTCTCAACTGTGTCATGATCCCCACCCACAACACCTGCTCTCTGTGTTAAAAACAGCATGTATCTACCAGAACTGAAAGCACTACCCCTTGCTGGCTTTCACATGTGATCCCATCCTCCCAGAAGGGCATATTTGTAGATTCCCTGATCATCTTTGAAGCATCACAGTGTGGAGAATGAGACCTCTACTTGTGATCAGTACTAACCCTTTGTGTACATTAGAAAAGACTTCCATCTCAGGACCAGTTAGGAAGAAGACCACATTCTGGGAAGACAGATGAGAAAATTCCTGTTATATCCTTACATCAGGCTACAGAAAGACATCAGCTTGGCAAGCAGGATGTTTGTGGGTTGAGTGTTTGCCCATTCCTGCCCCTTGGCAGAACTGCATGCACTAGGGACACTATTGGCGTCCCTTCTCTCTCCTTAGTGGCTCTCTTAAGGCTGTGATGAGGTATGAACATGTAGTAGAAAGTTTAATAAGAAGAAACTAAAATATCATAACAGAACCCCTTGTGATACCCCATTAGTAGCCAAATTCATCCTTAAGTAGAACCCTATAAAAAGAAGCTCCAAACAGTAGTCAAGGCCTCCAGTACCCTCACTCTTGTGGCTCACTGCCAATCTTGACAGTGTATTCTTCTTGAATCTGTGTTATTGCCTCATTCCAAATAAAGCTTTCTTGTTCCTCTAGCAGATCTGTGCTAAGTTTTTAGTACTTCGGGTAAGAGGGCAAGAAACTGGGAATACTGCATCTTAACTCTGACCACTGGTAATAGTAATACCTTCCAAACACTTATTCTCAACCATCAAGGTTTCTACACTATGCCCAGATCCATATCCCAGAATGCTTCTTTCTTCTGAGCAGGACTCACCTGCTCACTTTCATGACTCAGTATAGAAGTCATTTTTTGGCCTAATTCTAAGTCAGTTAAGTTCATTTCTAAATGAGACTCTGTCTTCCTGAAATTCCTGTGTGGTTGATCCATGAGTGATCTGGAATTCAGGGCAGAGAAGAAAGTGCTTTTGCTGCATCTTTGAGCCCAGAGGAGTGTGCGCATTTCCCCTGCCTATGGCTGGCTGCTCACCTACCTGCCTCCAGGATTCAGATAGTTAGATAGGCCCCAGGTCTGTAGCAGGTGAAGGCAGTCCTAGGAAGTCCACAGCATGACTATATTGGATAAGCAAGAAGACAAACACACAGCCTTTAGACATTCTAAGCAGACATGTTTAATCCTCCTGCAGTAATTAAACCCATCCATCTTTTCCTCTGGTTCACAAGAAGACTGATCAGGTATATAAGTTGCCACATGCAACATCCTTAAGCTATACAGGATTGGGCATTCTGGTGCTACTATAGTATGACAGGAAAAAGATGTCTAAGCTAGTGGTTTCCAAGGGTTTAAATGTGTGTCCACATTAACAAATGGTTTTAGAAAGTTTCTATGCTTGTATGCCTACTTAGTCATTATTTATGTAGAAGTTCTCTGACTTAAAACAATTCTGTTTTCTCAACTTACACAATTAGAGATATCTGGGAGGAGAAATCTCACTTGAGAAAATGTCTTCTAATTGCCTGGAGGCAAGTCTGTAGAACACTTTCTTGATTAATGATTGATGTGGGGTAGTGCCTCCCCTGGGCAGGTGGTCCTGGTTCTGTAATAAAGAAGGCTGTCTAAGCCATGAGAAGCAAGCTGGTAAGCAGTGTTGTTCCACAGTTTCTGCTTTGGTTCCTGCTCCCAGGTTCTAGCCTTGTGTTCCTGCTCTGACTCTGCTCAGGGATGGGGTATAACCTCAGAGTTGTGAGCTGAAACAAACCTCACATTGATTTTGGCTGCGGTGTTTATCACAGCAATAAATAAGCAAATGAGGACAACTGGATTTTTTTTTAACTTTTTGATGATGCAGTAAAAACTGTATTCACAATTTTGAATTTTGGTCTTTTCCTGGGATATTCATGTGTGGCACAATCCTCTCCATTATTGTTGGGCACTGACAATGACCGGCAGCTCCTACAGCC
>LOEQ01001432.1:392249-413703 GCA_001685075.1 Bramus lutescens
TTAATTAACCAATGAAAGCAACAGATAGATAGAAGACCCTCCTACATCATACAAGGGCCAAAGGACAGGTGCTGTGTTAGAACAGAGGTCCATTCCTTCTGTGGCCACCTGCCCTTTGCCCTGGCCACCCTTGTTCTTCTCTTGATGGCTGAGCACACTTCCCCCTGGGCTGGCACTTACACCACAGATGACAGTTTTCCATGCAGTGTGCAGTTTCCTCTTTACAGGTCTTTCTCTGCTCTCCCCCAGTACTCCACAACGTCCTGTATGCCACCTGTCAAAAAAGTATCCCACACTGAATCCTTGTGTGAGATGTAGGGGTGAGGGTGGGAGTGGAGGTGGTGAGGGGGGCAGCATGGGCTAGAGCCCTTCAGCAGTTGCCAGCACTCTTGTACGTGGCACAGAATCAGTGAGGTTTGAGTTAACGAGAGAATGACTGTGTCCAGGCTAGACCTATGGCAGGGAGGCAGGCAGGTATGAGTTCCAGGACCCACTTGCTCCCAAGCCAGGCATCTCTGAGAGCCCCAGCTCTGCTGCTGGTTACCATTGAGCCCAGCCTTTATTTTTCTCATCATGTTTAAAATCCACCAGTCGCCCAATAGTATAATTTCCTAAATGGTTTCATTTCAGCTCTTCTAATTGAAGAAAACTGAGCTCTCTTTGAAGGCTTACTTTGTGTGTGGCTGTCACTGGTGAGTGTCGAGGCTGGCTGTCAATCACTGACAATAGCTTGCCGTTTGGGAATAATTTAAGTTTAGGTCTTTCTTTCAGTCAGGCATTCATCCTCTGTTATATGTTTTCATACTGAGCTGAGAACAATCTGGGGTGAGAAGCTGTCACGTGTTCAGAAAGCTAAAATGGAGAGTTCCTTTAAAATTTCAAATGTCTGTGGGCCAGCGCTAAGTGCAACACTGAAAGAAGATCCCAGATTGAGGAGTGAGACTTTCTGGACTTTGGATTTGAACCTTAAGTTCTCTGGGGAACCTCCATAAAATTTTTTCAGGGTCTGAGCCTCTTTCTGTAGACCACGAGAAAAGGGCATGAGTGCTCTAAGATGAAAACCATGATGGGAGTCCGGGAGAAGGCAAGCCCTCTGGAGTCTACAGTTCAGCCACATGGCCTGCTGCTCCTGCACTGCTTGTAGGTTTCCGAGGTGGTCTCTGGGTAGCCAAGTGACTCTTGGCGAAGACTCCAGTCCGGGTGCTTCACTCATTGTCTTAGAGACTAAGTAAATCACAGGCACCCGGAATTCCTTCACTGTCAGCTGGGGATATGTTTTGCTGTGCCTGGGTCATTTTTCCTCAACTGCACACAAGCTCCCCAGCTCTTCATCTGAAAGGAGGGAACTTCAATTGAGAAAATGTTTCCAACGACCAGCCTGGTTGTAGGGTATTTTCTTGGCTAATGATTGACCAGTCATTGGAAGGGCCTTGGGCAGGTGGACCTGAGATTTATAAGAAGATAAACTGAGTAAAATATGGGGAACAAGACAGTGAGTAAGCAGTGTTCCTTTGTGGTCTCTGTTCTAGTTCCTGTCTTCAGGTTCCTGCCTTGAGCTCTGCCCTGACTTCCCTCAGGGACTGACTGTGACCTGGAAGCTGAAAGGAGCCCTTTCCTCCCCAAATTGTTTTTTGGTCATTGTCTTAGTTATGGTTATCATTTCTGGAATGGAACATGGGTGACCACAAGCAACTTGGGGAGGAACATGTTTATTGGGCTTAGACTTCCACATCATACATAGTTCATTATCAAAGGAAGTCAGGACAGGAACTCAACCAGGGCAGGAAACCTGGAGGCGGGAGCTGATGTAGAGACCATTGTGGTGGGGTTCTTTACTGGCTTGCTTTTCATGGCTTGTTCAACCTGCTTTCTTATAGAACCGAGGGCCAACTGCTCAGGATGGCACCACCCACCATGAGCTGGGTCCTTCCACATCAATCACTATTAATAAAATGCCATACATGTTTGCCTACAGGCTAATCTTATGGAGGCCTTCTCTCAATGGAGGATCCTTCCTCTGTTGACTCTAGCTTGTGACAAGTTGACATAAAACTCGCCATGGCGTTTTATGGCAGCAATAGAAACCCTAAGACACTTGGTCATCAGGCTGTAACAGACACTGAAATAATGTGAACTGAAAATTCAGTCTTCTGTGTCCCCTTCCTTCCCTTCCTTCTCCTCATCCTCTTAGTCTTTCTTTTTCCCTTCTCTTCCCCACTCTTGCCTTTTTCACTGTTGGGAGGATTAAACCCTAGGGCAGGTGAGCTCGGTCTACATTTCATTATACTTAATTTACATTAGGAGAACAGGAAAAAGAGAGGTGCTTATGAAACACTT
Source organism: Bramus lutescens (assembly GCA_001685075.1). Lineage (NCBI taxonomy): Eukaryota > Metazoa > Chordata > Mammalia > Rodentia > Cricetidae > Bramus > Bramus lutescens. Next base: position 394,587 of record LOEQ01001432.1, read on the forward strand.
CTTTCTCTGTGTTCTATTAAGGAAGGGGGTGAATCAGTATCGATATTGTGTTTTCAATGACAACTGCCTCACAACGGCATTTACTGAGAAGGTATTTACTTATTGAGCATCTACTGTGTGATACAGAGTTCTAGGCTCTGGGACAGCACCGAGAAGTATCTGCTTGGATACTCTTTGCATCTCTGTGGGAGAGGTGGGCAACGAACAAATAAATGATGTAATGCCATCAATAGCTAGTAAATGGTAAGAGAAATAAAGCAGGATAAAAGGCAAAATCCTAGTCCATCTGTAAATGGTCAGAGAGGGCTATATAGGGGGACAATATTTCACCATGGCCCCGTGATTGCTGTTCCATCCTGTTCCCTGCTTTTTATTTCCATTCTACAGCAAGCTTGTCTACATAAAAACCCTTCACTCCTGCCCTGCTCTAAAATACTTCCTGCCCACCCTGGGAGGCATTCTCTCTTCCTGCTTGACATTGTCTGCCGCTTAAACCTGAGCTCTCCAGGGCTACAAGCTGTTCTTCCATTGAGCTTCAGTGCCAAGCAGGGCGCTGGGCACTCAGTGAGTTCATTAGCAGTGCCTGGAAGGAGAGAAAGAATGAGGCAGCCATTGATTCAGATGCCACCCTATTGTGCCTGCCTTTGGAAAGCACAAGGCAGCCATGGCCTGGTCCCAGGGAAGGTCACTCATCACAAGGAGCTGTACTTTCAGAGCTAGGGCACCTCGTCTCATGAGCTGTACTGCCTGAAGTGTGAGGGATGCCACCCCAGTTCAGTGCCAGTTCCCCCTTGCACACTCTCTTCTCAGACATCATTTTTACCTCCAGTTGCTCTGTGACATCAGGAAAGCTACTACTTAATGGATTCCATTTTTATTTAATTTTTTTTGAAATAAGAAGAACTCAAACTGATGTTTTGGGTTTTTTCATTTTTCTTTTTCTTTTGTTTTGATCACAGGCTTGTCTAAAGCCATTAGTGAAAGGTACCAATGTAAATTAGTTTATAGTAGAGGAATGATGCCACACAGAATACTTTACAAGGAAGAGCATGCACTTAGAGTCAGGGCAGCTGTTATTGCTCACCTCAATCTCAGTCTTTGTATCTATGACATGGAGTCATGGGACCAGTCACGCATGGCTGTCCTAGAGATACATTGAGAAGTTGTTTGAATGATTCATGCTCAAATTTAAAATTTGGGATCCTACACTCCACCTATTTCCACTTGATTACTTTGAAATCAGGACCCTGGAAGTTGTGGGTCTGGATACTCTTAAATAAACAAGATCATCATGTTGCTGTGCAGAGGAAGCTCTGCTTCAAACCTTGCAGTAATGCAACTACCACAGTCATTATTATAGCTGCACTGACCACGCAGAGGTGTGGTTTTGCATCCTAGGCCACCTGCTTGCTTCATGGCCCTGTTGCCTGGCTTTGCATGTACTTTAATACCTTGTCCAGCCTGGTCCTGCCATGCCCTCCCTCCTAAGGAGACAACAGCAGAGTGTCTTGAGACTTGAATTTCATGTCTGTCTACCATCTGTGTATGGAGAGTCTTAGTCACAAGTCACAGTTATGTTCTCTTGCTGGTCTGAAAGCTCATTATTTTCCAAAGAGCTTTCCTCTGTCTTGCTTCTAATATCTAACTTTTAAATAAGAATATTCCCAGACTGTGGAGGGATTGGGATGGAGCTTAAAGAGCTGCTCTGTGTCATATTTCTAGTCCCCCTTTGTTGGCTTTGTGATCTTGACTAATTCCCTTACTGGCTCCAGACTTGGTTGCTCCATATATATAATAGAAACACAACAACAAAGATAACCAGCACAGACTCTGACCATGCACTAGGCGCTTTGTTTAAGTGCTGGCAAGTTATTCATTCATTAGCACACCATAACCACATGAAGTTGCTGCTGTACTCATACCCGAGGGAAAGCTGGGGACACACTGACCCAGAGAAGCTGGGTAACTTTTTCCAAGATCACATAGTTAAGCAGACCCACAGGGAGAATCCCAGCGCAGTCTGTCTGAGCCATCATTTTATCTATCCCATCACACCCACAACCGTGATGCTGCAGTTCCTGAGATACTGTGTGGTTTAGAGAGACCAAATGAAGTGTGGGGGGTGTCATAAATATCCGATCAATATTAATATTATTATGTTATACCCCCTACAAACTTGGGGCAGCCTCAGTTTAATAAACAGTCACTTGGTTGCTGCATTAGGCCATGTGTTTACTGCTGATAAAGAAGCAGATCTCAAGACCAGGTATTTATCTGGAGCTGTTGTCTTCCTGCAGACTTAGGCTGTCGTGTGTGTAATGCCCTCAGCCCTCACGGAGAATCCTTGTTGGGAGGGTGCCGCTTTCTCCTTTGAATAGATTCTTTGCTAATGGTCAAGCTGTCGGAGGGGGCTAGCCGGCCAGTGCTTCAATAAGAATCTGGGCTTTGTCATAGATCGTAGAGGTGGGTCCTTTCTGAGAGAGAGAGAAAGCAGGGGTCAGCTCTGCAATTTTCTCTGGCTCCAGACACAAATACTCCACCTGCTCCTAAGCCTCAAGAGATGTGGGGATTGGTGGTGACCCCCAGCCTGGCTGTTGATTACACACAGAGCTAGGAGCAATTTTTAAAGTCTCCACCATTTTGCTCTCTCTTTAAAAATTAAATGCCCAGTGTGTTACTTTATTCCCAGATCTGCTGGCCTTTGACAGGACAGCTCGGAAGCAAGTCTGTTTGGTGACTTCCTGACCGGGATTGCTTTTAGGGGTGAGAAAGACCATGGGCAGGAAGGCGACCTCGTTTCTCTTGTCAGCTTAATGAAAAAGAAACAAAGACATCAGTCTTGATGCCTATACTCCACAGTGAGAGGACTATGGGGAAGATGCAGGAGCAACAGATTCTGACATGGACTCCGATCTCAGGAAGGTAGGCAGGTGGCTGACCCAACCTAGGAGGACCCAGTAAACACTGATCTGGGAGCAGGGAGGTCTGTGTTGTTCCCATCTCAGGTCCTCCACTGTCGCATGGCACTGTTGACCCTTTTGGAGGTTGTAGATCCCACGTTTAGCAGGTGGGCAGTGTAATAGAATGGTGAAAAGTAAACTTTGGCATGACTCCTTTGTGGTACCACTTATTGCCTGGGTAGCTCTGACAACTCCTTTGGGGTTCACACAAATGTTAGGCTGCCAGGCCTCGCCTCATTCCCCTTTTGTGCCATTATTCTCTGCTTCCTTGTGTGGCCACTGCTTGTGTTTTATTTTGAGATTCAGCACTAATGTTCCTTTGAGTGACAGTCTTCCCTGATGTCCCCTGCTCATGGAGACACCTAGTCTCTATGGCCACATCACCCCCAATGGTCCTCCGTGTCACTGAGCGTGACTCTGTCAAGTCCCAAGTCCCAGAGCTCTGCCTACCAGATGGTCTCTAGATGTTCATGGATAGGTTGAACACATCTGTTTTCGGCTCAGAAATTCTATGCTTCTAGGTTTATTTGCTATTGTGGGCACCTAATTTCCAAAACAGACATAAAAGACACTGTTTTATTCTTTTCAGAAATTGTAATAATTACACCCCTTTATGCTCATGTAGAAATTCACACTTGACAAAACATTTCTCACATTTGTCTCCTTGTACCAACTATCCAGCAGCTCATCAGCATTCAAATTTCAGAACAGTTCAAGGCTGCTGCTGGATCTCATCCAATTTCTAGAAGCAGCTCAGGTAATGCAGCCTCAGAGTCCTCTGCACTGTGAAGGGCTGCTTGCCCCTACATACTGTCCCACCTGGGTTTTCCTAAACTAATCCTGTAGTCTCTGCAGTGCCAAGGGCTGCGTGCCCCTACACACCGTCTCACCATGGGTTTCTAACACCCACGCCATGTTAGTTTCTTTCCATTGCTGTGCCATATTTAGCAGAAGCAACTCATGGGAAGAGAGACATATTTTGGCTCATGGTTTTAGGGGACTTAAGTCCATTATGGTGGAGGACGTTCAGTCCATGTCAGCGGGAATGCGAGGCAGCTGGCTATCTTCTGCTGGGCAAGAAGCAAAGAAATCTAAGCTAGAGCGACAAGTAGGAGTGGATTTCAAGGCCTGCTCCTTGTGATTCACCTCCTCTAGCTCAGCTCCATAGCTGAAATCTAGCACTTCTCTAAACAGCATCACAAGGTGGGCACCTGGTTCAGAAACAAACCTGTGGGGAACATTTTACATTCAAACAATAACATACACTGAGTTCCGAGGAATTCTTGACCCCAGCTAATGAACCAAGTCCTCTGATCCTGGCATGCCTCAGCCTCAGGGTCACCCTCATTCTGAGGAGGCCATTTTCTTGATTTTTTTTTCTTTTTAAGTTGTTTACTCTTATCTAGTGTGTGTATGTGTGTTTGTGTATGCGTGTGTGTGTGTAAGAGAGAGACAGAGACAAAGACATGGAGAGAGAGAGAAAGATAGTGTTGCATGCAAAGGTCAGAGGACAATTTGCAGCGATCAGTTCTCCCCACCATTGGGCTCAGACCTTCAGTCTTGGCAGCAAGTGCCTTCCCTCAGGTCCAACTCTGCAGCCTGTGACCTGGTTTTAGAACACGGATGTGTGCATTATGTTGGTGATCTCCTAGAGACAGCTTGCTGTTGACAGAGTTGTCAGCAGTGGGAAGAAATAATGCAAGGTTGTCCACCAGAAAGAAACCTCCGAGCGTTTGCTAAGCCCAGCACGCATGCATATGCCCTTGGCTGGAAACAGAACATAGGGATAGGAGAGAAGGAAGAAAGACATGTGCCAGTGAAGGAGCTGGGAACAGATGTATTGGGACAAAATAGACCTACTCCCACTGCCAGTGGAGGCCCTAGGGGAGAAGTGCGTGGTATCTTCTTAGTCAGCTCTCTCTTGTAGCATTTCTGACTGTTCTTACTTAGCTCTTGCTTCCTGAGGGAAGCAAGAAAATTATCTCAATGTGCTATGGGCACTGGGCTTGGGAATGTGCCTCATACACTGTACCCTAGTAGGTAGGTTTTCCTCAACTGAATCAAATCCCAAAGCTGCCTCTGTGCCTCAAGGAAGCCGTTCCTCAGTTTTTGCATCTGCAAAATGAAATGATCACCACACCATGTTTGTAAAGATCATGGAAATCATCTATAGGAGGCATGAAGGCCTTGCAGGCAGCAGTCATGGAGGGCTGCTTTTGTGCCATCTCTGCTAGAGGAGGAGTGAGTGGTCAGATGGTCTCAACTTCACGCTTACTGCCGTGGTTTCATCTGAAATGTCCTCTGAAGCTTGTGTGTTAAAAGTTTGCTCTCCTGCTGAACTTAGAAGTAGCAATGCTGGCTTTATATAATAAAGGAAGAATTTGTAACTTAAAAATAATAAAAAAAATAGAAGTTTGCTCTCCAGCAGTTGGTGGGATTGGGAGGAACTAGGAAGGTAGGAAGGTGGGGCTTAGCTGGATGGAGGCCATTGAGGTCTGGCCTTGAAGAACACTGGGCTCTGATCTTGTTCCTGTCTTTGTTTCCTGGTGTCCGTGAATTGAGGGCTGTGCTCTAACATAGACCAAGATGTTCTGCTGCAGCACACTTCCCAAACAATGGGGCCAAGCAACTATGGATGGTAACTTGAGAAACTATGAAACGAACTTTCCTCTGTCTAAGTTCTTAGCTACCATGGCAGCTAACACATGTCCCTTCATCCCCCTCTGCTCTGTGCTCATTTTGTAGCCTTGGGAAAGTGAACCTAAGTCACCTTTCTGTCATCTTAGATGTGCAAGGATACACCCATCTTTTAGAGCAACTTAAAAATTAAACAAACAAACAAACAAAAAACCCAACAACCCCCTATAGGTCGGCGGGAAAGTTAAATTTAATGCAGAGAGAAAGAAGGTGGAATCAGGCAGACACCATGTAGCTGCCAAGGAGAAAGATGCCAGAACCTTACCAGTAAGCCACAGCCTTGTGGAGAGACACAGATTAATAGAAATGGGTTAACTTAAGATGTAAGAACTAGCTAGGAATATGCCTGAGCCATTGGCCAAACTGTGTTATAATTAATATAGTTTCTGTGCAATTATTAAGGTCTGGGCAGTTGGAAAACAAATGTGCAGACTCCATTTACACATACACCCCCCAAAACACCCCAAAGTGAAACAAACCAAAATTCAACAAGCTGGTAACATGACATGTGAAATTTTTGAAAATATACTTTTTGACTGAAAAGTGTGCAGTGAAGGAAAAGTGTGTTGTATCCGTTGTCATCCCTCTCGCCCTAGTCAGCCAAATGACATTAGCATGGCATCTCTTACAGGCCATGCTGAAGTAGACCTGAGCAAACCCCAACATCTTCCTAGCAGAAGAATTGTGGGTACAAAATGGGTCAGAGGCCATGTTGCTGGTACTGGCAGAACCTGGTATATGTCAGGGAGGGTGGCCCAATGGGCCCAAAACAACCTGGACCTAGCCAGAGCCTGGATCCATCCTCCCCATAGCACCTCAGCCCTCCCAGCCTCTGCTGTTTGGAATTTGTGTTCATTTAGTTTTCCTTTTTAAATCTCCAAATAGGATAATGAGTCAAGTCTTGCCCATTTTTAAAGGCTTTTGTGATATCAACCCAGATGCTCATTTACTGGGGACCCCATGGCTCAGAGCACGTGCTGTGACGTTTTTCAGAGCCATCACTTCCATAGAAGGTCTTGGCAAGATCGGCTCTGTTGATGCGTCCTCCATGTTGATGTCACTATTGGAGCTGCAGTGAGTTGCCAGACACCCAGAAATCAGGGGGAGCTGCTGTTTATCTTCTTAACTCATGGTACTTTTACCCCCAAATCCTTGCCCCAAAAGTGCTGCTGTTTTAATGAGGCCGAGCAGATAGAGGCTCTTCCCACCAGCAGTTCCTCGTGCCTGCTTGTTTACCGCAGCCTGTGTTGTGAGCCTGTGTACTGGGCATTTAATGTGAGTTATCTTCAGGACTCACAGGCTTCCGTGGGGTAGATGGGAAGCCCAACCCCCAAGGACCAAAGGAACAGCTCAAGGTCATATCTTATTCACGGAGAGATGAGGACTTGGGCTTGTCTCATCTGATTGCAGATTCCAGGCTCATTCTTTCAGACCCCACTGGAAAGCCAACAAGAATCCCAACCATCTTCTAATAGCCCTGAGAGGCGATGGCTTCTCCTGCAGTAGATTAGAGACATTTCTCACTCTGGGAACACAGGGGGTGGGAGGGGCAGGCAGACCAAGAGAACAGGCCAGGGAAGTAATTCTTTCAGAGAAAACGTCTGTATTTGGATTCTTTTTTACACATCCAACCCGACAGCAAATTGGTTTGCTGAAGATGTAGGTCGTGCTCTGGGCCCGGCATCTGGACACCTCATATTGTACACTATATTACCGGGGTAATATCACAGTCTTTATTAACACCAGCAGGATTTGGGATTCCCATGGGGACTGTTCTTTGCTATCGGATGTATGAGGCCATTTAATCTCCTTTATCAGATCTGTTGCTGCCTCCCCACCCCCATCCCCTCTTGCAGACCAATAAAGAGAATCTTTCAGATTCATTGGTCTGAGAACCAGCTTCTAAATACCTCCACCCCCACAACTAACTCCTGTGTCTAATAAGCAAGCAAACCAAGGAGGTGTCAATGCTTTGAAAATCTGTACAACCACGGAGTGGTTTTCTCAGGAAATTTATAATTGGGGGTCCATTCTCCATAGGCAGACTGGAGGGAGAAAGAAGGGGGTACTGTTGGTGCTTAGCTTGCTCTGGTTCCTTCCAGGTGCTGTGGATTTGGGGAACAGGATTGGAGTTCTTTCACCAGAAACATGGTTATAACTTTGGTTTAAAAAAAAAAAAGCAAGAAGGACCTTAGGCAGAGGGGAAATTTCCCCATCCGACACAAGTATATGCTTGACCAGTGGCCATTTTGACAGAACCAAATACAACATCCAGGGCTCAGATTTGCCTCTGAATTCTCAGCTGTGTGCTTTTTCCCTGTGCTCTGAGATATTTGTCCATGAATGCAGTATGAACTATTTGGAGATTTGAGCTTGAGGACCTGGGATTTAGACATGCCCTTGCCTTTAGAGACATCAGAGTCTCAGGATGCAGAGACACTCATGAGCATTATTCACCAATGTGGCCTGAAGCAGGTGCTTGAGCAAGTTGTAGGATGCAGAGCAGGTGTCTAGGAGAAGATGACTGAGCTGAATGCATCCGTGGGTTGTTCCCTCACCTCTGAGCCATACTGTCCTTAGTTGTAAAATGGGGGCCGTCATACCTACTTTGAAAGGCTGTTTTGGGTCCTCCTTGTATGAAACACTCATGGTGATTTTGTGCTTGTTTTCCCTGTGATGGTGTCGTGGCATATTGCATGCAGTTTTCTGAAAACTTTCCATCCATCCTTTATTCATGGGATCATTATAAACAGAACATCTGACCTAAAATAATGGAAAAAAAACAAAATCTGCATTGGAAGAAATGGAATTTTGTGTGTGTGTGTTATTTGTACAGTATATAAAATATTTGTTCCAATGTACTGCTTAAGTAGCTAGTGTTATTTAAAAGAGACAAAAATCTAAATATCGATGTATGCAGGTTTCTATTTGCATAGGAAAATGAAGAGAATGTTAAAGAAAGATCTGGAAAGCACATATTAGACTCAAGGCTCAGCCACTTCGGCTCTGTGACTTTAGGGATGTTCCGTATGTCTCTGAGTTTGGGCCTCCTTTTCTGCCAGAAAGGCATAGATAAGGATCAGCTAAGACACAGAGGAAGAACCTTGCACACAGTAAGACGTGGTGATCTAGAAGGAGTTTGCTTTGATATCACTGTCTCATGACTAACAGGTAGAGATGACATAGGGAGTCAGTACTGCAAAAATGGAAAGGCTCCGAAATGCCCAGCAGGTTGCTGGCTGCACAAGTTCCATACTTTACTCAGTGAGTGATTGCTTGCAGAACCTGATTTTAAGCAACATTTCTCAACCTTCACGAGAGAAGAGGGCAGGTAGCAATTACTCAGGGACACACACACACACACACACACACACATATACACATCCATATGCATACAACCCATCCCATTCTTCTCTTTAGTCCAATAAATACCAAAATCTATAATGAGAATTGGTGGTTGCATTTATAGGATGCTAATAACCACTTCCATCATTAATATTTAGCTCCACCATTATAGAATAGGAAATCCTACTGCATGCTGCACCCAAAGCTCTACCCGTTGTCCTCACTGTTTTATATGGTTTCCCCTCAGAATAAAGGGTTGGTCCAATGTCATTACCAATTAGCAAGCAGATCTGGTTGCTTCATTTCTACTTCTCTATGTGTCAGGTATCCTGCATCTTAGATCAGGGACACTTGCCTAAGCAATCCAGGCATTGATAGCTCTGTTGAAGCTGAAGTTCCCAGAAGACTCTGAGTGGTACAGGACCACTGACAGTTGTAGCCATCCTTAGCATGGACCTGATGATTGGACACTGCATGTGCACACCTTTCCATGGGGGCATAAAGCATCCTTTTACACACCATGTCAATGACTCTTCACCTGAAACTGCCAGGGAAGTTCTCATTATTCTCATTTCACAGATGGATCAAGGAGGTCCCAGGAGGGAAGGGTACATTCTTTTGGTCACAGAATTAGCAAGGGCCAGAATCACTACTCCTGTGGTGTACAGGCTCCTTAGGCGCATGTGCTGGGGATGAATGAGCCTTGCCCTGGAGGTCTTGGCATTGTCAGGGTATATGATATGGTTCACTTGCAAGGATGAACTATCGAGTGTTCTTTCAGAAAACAAAGTTTGCTCAGAAGTTGATATCATTTTACAAACTGACATCAAGAATCTGTTTACAACTCCATTTCTTTCAATGCAGACTTTGAGTCTTTTTTTGCCATCATTTGGGTCAGGTGTTCAGTTTTAAATAGATCCCACAAGCCACGGGCAGGTAGATAATTTCTAGCAATATCCAAATTGCCACACCATGCCTGGGAAGAATCAGCACAGCAGAATTAATTTGATTTGTTTTTTCCCCCTCAGGCTGAAGTTCAGTGGGATTGCATGAAAATGGTAAAAACCCATGCATGTGAGCATTTGTATGGGTGTACATTTTTTTAAAAGAAGACTCAACCAAATCTCACCAATGCATATGAGAGAAAAAAAACCAAAGTTGTCTGAAAAGGTTTCTGGACTTATAAAAGAAAGCATTTATTTCTATAGCCTTCCATGTGGATTGCCCAATAATTACAATGTTAATGCTAAATGCTTGATCTTGCTTTACATTGGTAACATACTCACATGTAGCAAGTCTGCAACATGGAAGACTCAGCTTGTGCTGCCACTTGCTAGATCCCTTTTTATGTCTTATTTTTTAATGTATCTTTTTCTCTATGGGAATTATCATTATCCTCTTCATTGGCATTATAAAATATTATGTTTTAAATTGGAGACCTTGCTTTAGTAGCCTGAGTTTGAACCCCAAGACATGTATGATGAAAGAAGAAAACTGACCCCTGCAAAATGTCTTCTGACGTCCACACATGTACAGTGGCACAAATATCTTCATATGGGAACCTATATAGAAAGTAAGTAAATATAAGTAATATAATTATAATAATAAAAAATGTCTTTAAACCATTAGGCCATAGTCATGTTGGACTTCTATTAGAATCACCCCAAGTGTGTCAACATACTCCAGCTTGAATCCCAGCACACCCATGAAATCAGACTCTCTGGGTCATCAGTCATTAAGGACATGGTTTTCAGTCTTCAGGGATTCTCATGCACAGCCAAGATGGTGAGTACTCTCTGGGTCACTGCCAGACCTTCTCTAGTACCCCTGCACAATTCTCGCTCCTATTCTGCTTGAGGGATGACAGAATGCCCACAAGCCAGGAGGCAGCTGATTTATTTCTGAGCTACTCTGAATAGACTAGAATGGTCTGACCAAGTAACAAACAAAAGCCAGCCCTTCTTATGGGCCAGGCAATGGTCCTGGTGCTATCTCATTTCATCCTTACAAGATAAATAAAAAAAAACCTGTTGTTTTAAAGTTGAGGAAACCAAGGCCCCCTGGTCCCTCCATTCAAGAACTATTCACAGAGTGAGCTTGACTTGCTGAACGAGAGTCTTCTATGTAGTGCATGACACCTGTGAACTAAGCAGGCACAGCTTCACAGAAAACTTTCTCTAGCCAAGAAAGGGTCATTAAAATCCAACCTGGGACAAGAAGAAGAGCATGGGCTAGGACTGAGGTCCCATCCCCAGCACCAGGGAGGGCAGATACCTTCACCTTGTTGCTATAGTGACCTGTGGGATGCCAGGCTCCTTATAGCTGGGACATCTTCAGCCTCAGCTCTGACCTAGGTTCATAGGGGTTTCAGAATCTACATGTCAACATTTAAGGCATCCTATGCTCTTATGCTCACCCTAATTTCAGCAGCCAGACCTTGCTCCAGTGGCACTAGGTCCTGGCTCTGTCCAATTCTGCTCCCTTGTAGCAGCTCTCTCCTTTCATCTTCTGGAGTGGAGACCAGCCAGCCTAGAGACAAGGGCAGTATCTTTTATCCATATGTCCCTGTCATCTTAGGAGCACAGCCAAGGTCATATATTACATATCTATCACACATATATTAAAATAAGCACTATTTACACTTACGTGATATTAGATGCATCTTACAGTTGTGAAATATATGTATACTGAGTAGCTAAAGAAAGGAGTCACAAGTGTGAAATAAATGTGTGGTGAATGGCTGAAAAGGTGAGTCACATGGCCTCAGAATTCTTCTACAATACTAACTTCAATTTTTTTTATCTCCATTCATCCATTCAATCATTCAAGTAGTAGCAGATATCAAATACCAGGACCACTGTTAGGCACTGTAGGGAATGCACATAACGTCCTTAAAATTGCCTGCCATATAGTAAGCAAACTAAAAATCATGTTTTAGGAAAAGACAAGTAGGTTATATGAGCTGTCGTCTCTGCAAGTACTGTAGGTGGTGTGCCCTTAACTTCCTCATCTCTAAGTGGAAAGAATGAGGCTCCACATTCCATGGGATGCTAAAGAGTAAATGAAAGTAGATCAGGCAAGTTTCTTTCACACCTTCTCATGCACAGCATGGCCTCTAACTTGCTTGATGAGGTAAGGTCGGGGAGGCCACTATGGGGATGGACTGAAGGTCTAAAACTAAGCCTGGTATGCAAAGGATGATGTCCTCTCTGCTTGCATATCTTCCTGCCCGAAGCTGTCATGTCTGCTGGCCTTGTCATCGAAGTTGGGGCATGCCGGGATCCATCATTCACCCCTGGAAGATAGTATGCTCCAAGGCTTTGTCCCTTGTTACCTCTTGCCTGCAAAGGGACTTCGTGGAAGGAGTGCAGCCTCTGCAGTCAAATGGACCTGAATTCACATCTCAACTCTGTCATGAGTTGGCCAGGCTGTTCTCTCTCTCTGTCTCTCTCTCTGTCTGTCTCGTAACATGCAGATAAGAACACCTGGGAGCTATTTGAGAATTAATGCATAGGATATCATGAGATGCTTACTCTATTACATATTTTTAGAAAAAAACTCTTCTCAAAATATAACTGCCAGATCAATTCTGGGAGTTTGAGGAGGTTCTATTTGAAGCAAACCTTACTGTATGCAGCAGGAATGAAAAGCAAGAGCTTTTATAAGGCTTTAGAAGCATCATGGCTTCTTGTATTTCTCTCTATGAGGTATTGAGATCATCTCATAGTGTCTGCCTGGGGAGTGCATAGTGATCTGTTGCCTGTCTTTTGGGATTGGTTGGTTTGTAATTATTATAATCCACTCATCTGTCCATCTCTCCATCTACTCACCCACCTATCTATTCACTTCTCCAGTTTGCAGAAACAGCAGCAGACACTTGTTCCCAGTTTGTTCCATAAGGCATAGTGTAGGCACTAAATTCTAGAACTACATCCATTAAAAGGAGTCTCTGCCTGTATCAGAATCTCTTGCAGAATGTGGTGTCCCATGCCAGCCTACAGAATTAGGTAGCCAGTTTGTCATGGCTGGGTTGGAAGCTCCATTTAAAATCCATACTTCCATAGTTATTATGCTAATGAAGTTTGAGAACTTGGACTGGATTATGGAGCATTTTCAATGTCTTTCTATGATAGTGATGTTACTGATAGCAGACATCAGAAGAGTCACAAAGAGTAACTGATGGAACTGGTAGAATTTGGCTTATGAGTTCGTAATCTATAGCCATTTGCAAACCCTCAATCACATACTTCCTTAGCAGAGTACAAAATTGGTTGTAAGATACGTTTTGGTTGTGGAGGATAAGCCAGTGTGAGGACTGATTGGTTTCTGGACAGGAGGACAATGATATCATGAAGGGAAACAGATAGCAAATACTGAAACATATACTCATATGCCTCTCTTGGAAATACTACAAAAAGTATAGTATCGGGGAGTAGGCCAGAGGCCCATAAGCTGGGAGCCTCATTGGCTATGACAGATGTGAAAGACCTTCTTGAAGGGCACATATTTGATTTTGGGAGATCAATGACAAGAATAAGCCAAACTTTTAAGGGTCTTGATGAAGAATTTTTAGTAAATGAAAAAGTAAAGGTAGACAATATAGTTGAAGTATAAGGAAGTAACAAGAAGCATAAGATAGTTATAGCCTATAGACCTGGAAAAGACAGAATGTCAGGGAAGTCAACCTTGACACTGGAAGGCATCCAGTTTTAAGCCAAAGACACCAGAGGTCAATTTCTACAGGTGTGTTGGGAGGAGTGACAGAGTGGCTCTCTAAGGGACCGTCATCCCTCTGACTTCTCTGAACAAGGCATTGTGAACCTGTTCCTCCTGAGCCCTGCTGTTCTGGGAGGAGCCCTCAGGCCTGGCTCCTTAGTCCTAGTGACTGGATTTCCCCCTTATTCCAGCTGCAGGTGAAAACGCCATAGCCACAAGGGCCTGTGGTCCCAAATAGTTAGTTTGAATTTGTTCACCAGGAAATGGTAATATTTTGAAAAAATAATTACTTTATTAGTTCCATCAGAATTTCACACAGGGGCACCATTTTCACTCTGTGCTCCTACACACACACACACACACACCTATATATAAATACATACACACATACAATTCTATGTGTTCTTAACTGCATGTTATAAGAAAAGGAGGTTGAGAAAGGATAACAGTCTGTCCAAGTGACAGCAACGGGCTGGGATCTGGTTTCAGACCTGTTGAGTCTATAATGTTGGCCTTGCTCCAACATTAAACATGATCTCAGTTTTTAAAGTCACAACAATGTTAGATCTACAAGCCTCTCACATCAGAAAATATATCGTGATCAAGAGCAGAATGGGAATTAGCCTGTGTACTCGTCATTACCCAACAAAAGCCAATACCATCTCTCAAGGTTATCTGCAGTTACTATGTTGAATCTTTCAGAGGTCACTTTCCGAAACACACCAGCATATGCCCAAGCAGAGTTTTGATGGAAGATGACCTTGATGTAAGGAAAGGGCAAGAGGATCAGAGAGGAGTGGATGATGTTGTCGGCAGACGTGAGCAGCAAATGGGAAACGGAGCCATCAGGAATGAAATTGCTGAATGGGGAAAAGAGGCGTCACAGCTGTGATTTGGAGACTAGAAAGTGCTGGGGATAAAATACAGATACCTCCAACAGCTCAGCCAAGTTAACTGGTTTTACCAAACCTTTCCCCATACAACCTCCCTGTGTGGAGTAAGTCGTCCAGAGCCAGACAGTGATTTACCCCATTCCTTACAGCAAATCTGACTCCTAGACACAGCCAGACTGCTGCAGGCTATTCCCAGCATCAGACCTGTAGTTTGATGTAATTGACCCCCATAAGCTAAGGAGGGGGTGGCACTATTAGGAGGCATGGTTTTGTTGGAGTAGGCGTGGCCTTGCTGGAGGAAGTTTGTCGCTGTGGGGGCAGGTTTTGAGGTCTCTTATGCTAAAACTATGCCTAGTTTAGACCACTTTCTGTAGTCTGTTGGTCAATTTGTAGGACTCTCAGCTCCTTCTCCAGTACCATATCTGCCTGCATGCCACCATGTGTGTGGCATGATGGTAATGGACTAAACCTCTGAAAATGAAAGCCACCCCAATTAAATGTTTTCCCTTTATAAGAGTTGTTGTGGTCATGGTGTCTCTTCATAGCAACAGAAACCCTAAGAGAAGACCGTTATCTGGGTGAAGACTCTGATCTTAAGGACACAGCCCCAGAATGATTTGGGAAGTCATCATAGTTTTCTGTAACATACTTCAAAAGCAGCATCATTGTGAGAAAAATATTTTCCCACAATTGAGTTGAAAACCTAATCACCCAGCAGCTAGCTGTTAATGTTAATAAACTAAAACTTTTCAATAGCTGGCTGATGTGTTCTCAAATGAACTTCAGTGAAGAAATCTAAAAACCATCCTAGGGCTATGTGCCCAGCTCAGCTGCTCTGTCCTCACCATCCCAGCGTTATGTGTTGTCTTCATGATGAGGTTTTCCTTGAATCTTGGAATGGGGCAGCTCGAAGAAATACACACCTCAATCATTGAATCTTCCATTAAGTCAATATAAGTCGATATAAACTGGGATAGGTTTAAGTTTCTGCTCACTGACAGCATTTATGTTAATTTCAGGGAACTCTAAGTTTAGGGGAGATGGTGTTTCCGTAACCCTTGATGTGCCAAATTAGGAAGGCTTGCACAGTCCGTGAAGAAAACAAATTTGCCATAGGGTGGATTGCTTGAGGCTTGTCCGTGCTGTAGAGGTTAAGTCCCCGAGCCTTGCAGTCCACCTCTACAGATTGAAATTGTGCCTCTCCTTTCAACTGGGTGGTCTTTGGCATGTATCCTCTGCTGAGACCCACTTAAGCCATCTGTGAAATGGGGATAACCGCGCCAACAACCCAGGATCATTTTTATATTCCCATGAGCTACAAACAAGTGAATGCATGCCATGCACACAATGCAGAACTTGGTACCTAGTGGATGCTCCGTGTGTTCTTCTTTGGTTCTGCAATGAGCTGCTGCTGAAAGAGCCTTCTGCTGGAACGGAGGGATGAAACAGTGGTTCATTAACAACAAGCCCAGGGAGAATACACTCCACAGGAAGCTGCAGGGTCATTAAGCACCAATGGTGGTAACAAGGCTATTAATTTCCCAGGGTCTCCTACATTGAGCCACACAGTGAGGTGATGCTTAACCCAGCAGGAGGGAAGGGGTTTGGAGTGGGATCTGGGGAGCAGGGGATCACAGCTGTTTTGTAAGGTTGTAAGTTCCTGAGAGGTAAAAGGCAGGCAGAATGGTGCACTGTTTGCCTGTCTGCCTGCATGCTGGCTCACCCCCCAAGGACAGAGCATCTGAAAATAATTTCTGTGTTTGTTGTGGGCAGTGAGGTGTAGAGCAGAGAGTGTGTTGGCTTCAGCACCTTAACCTGCCTTTGAATCCCGCTGTCACCAACACGAGCTGTGACACCAGGGACATTTGTTTCATTTCTCACTGCCTACATCTCCTTACCAAAAATAAAAAACTAAATAAAAAAAAGTCATGATTTGTGTGAGGCCAGAATTCAAGACCCCAGGAACAATGTTTTTAAAGTACTGTTTAAACCGTGAAGCCTCGGGCAATGGAAAGAGTCATCTTCCTATGGTTATGCCAATTTAAGATTGTGTTTCCCTGACTTAGAGGCTTTAATTTCCACAACTTAGGGGCTTTAATTCTCTCTTCCATTCGTTTTCTCAGAACATGTAGATGGATGCGTTACTTCTGGCAATCGTCAAATGCTCAGATGTTGGCTAAAATCCATTCCCAATCTCACAAAGCAAAGAGCAGGTGCACTGTGCTCCTCAGAGTAAATTATTTCATTAGGCTGTATTTCTGAATGTGAGAAATCAATGTGATTTCAGAGGAAATTTCTAGAAGCACCGAGTAGACCTACATATCACCGTATTGATTTCAATGGAATGTCTGAAATAATTTTAGCTCTGATTTTTTAAGCAACTAGGACAAAAAGGGAGTTTCTGGAAGTTACTTGGCTGGATGTGCCAGGAAGCAGAAATGTTTCTTTTTAGGACAAATCTTGAGTATGTTTTCCTAAGGATGCAGATCCTGGATACCTCACCGTGGCTTATGAGGCCACAGTCGGCCATTCCTGCTCTCTCTCTCTCTCTCTCTCTCTTTGTTTTTTGAGACCAGGTTTTTCTGTAGCTTTGGTGCCTGTACTGGAACTGGCTCTTGTAGACCAGGCTGGCCTCGAACTCACAGAGATCCGCTCTTTCTGTCCAAGGCTTCCCCAGGTTCCTCCATCTTACCATGAAAAGTACCTTAGGGACATTGCCAATATGATTCCCTCTACTGTTGGCACTAACCCCAAGCTGTCAGCTTCCTGGTGCTTAAACCCTCAGGGCACCTTTCTTCAGAGAGCCTATCTCAGCATGTGACTTGGTGCTTGGTGGCTGCCTATTTTCTGACTTAACTTTGTAGAAACTCTCAAAGTGAGTTTCTGTTCATTACACTTGCCAGCAAGTCCACACAACTTGTACAGTATCCACCACATAACAGATACCAGAAAACAGCTGGAAGAAAAACAATTTTTGAACCAGGGACTGTATGAATATTCCATAAAAATACAGCTTTCATGAACCCTTTGGAACAGAGAGGCCCAATATGTTGCTCATCTCTGCTGACAGTGGGAAGGACTTGATTGTATGTTGCAAGAGACATTTCTGTGCTGAGTGAAGACCCCTGATTAGGATGAACGCTCAGCAGGTACCTTTTCCTGATAACCATTTTTTTTCTGGAGGAGTGTGCAAACTATTTCTTAGCACATAAAAACTGTCCTATGATAATAAGGCTTTCAGATCCTCTTCCTCCATTTCCCATGTTGTCCTACATTCCTAGCGTGAGAATGTGCTCATGGCTCATGTGTGTGCTACTGGTTGTGGTGTCTGGGCCTGGCTGCTGGTCTCCCCCTGCTTGGGCTGCTTTTCTCAGGTGAGAACATGTGTGGGGAGAGATCAAGGGCTCCAGCCTTGGAGTTGAGCTGATACAGATCCTAATCTTCTTTCTGTAACTTAACTGCTACATCTTAGACAACTGACAGCTGTCACAATTTAACTCTTGAGATAATGTCCATCCACCTCATCGAGCCACTGTAGGTGTTAAAATTGGAAAATGAGTATTGCTTTGAGTGGCACATAGTGCTTATTAAACGGTAGGGGTGTCTTCTTAGCAGAACTCAGGTCAAAGGTCACTTGAAGTCTTCTTCAGGCTAAAGAGTGTTCTCATGCACCTTGTTTCTGTTATCATCTTTTCCATCACGCTCCAACTGTCTGCAGTTTCTCCTGCAGTCATCTTAAAGACATAGTTCAATTAGTCTCCAAATTTCTTCTTGGCCCTGAACATAGTGTTGGGTATACTAATAGCTAGGTGACTCCCAATTAATGGAAACATGTATTAATAGTAAAGCAGGTAGAAAACCGCATTCAGTGTAAGAAGGAAAATTGGACTAGGCATTTTGATTGGCTACTTAATTTTCTCACAGCTTGCATATGTGCTAATGGAACATATTTAGCTTTTTGGCTGAAAGTTCTGGGCGAGGTTGACATTCCTGGTCTTTTAAGAGAACATTAAGCAAAGACTAAATGGCGGCATCACTCCACTCTCTTCGGTATTTGCATAGGAAAACAGCGACTTAGCACATTTACCATTGACTTTTTAGGAGGTAGGTGTTTTCCCCCAACTTTTTGTTAGCCTCAGGTTCTCAGCATGTGAGACGACAATGTTTTCGCTTCAGATTTGCAAGTGTGGTTGTGTTAGTTTGCAAATCACTTTGTCACATGGGGAATGTTCTACAACAAAGGCAATTAATTGCTTTCTCTGATGGAAATGTTTTGAAACGGAAGGGAGCCCTATCTCTCTGGATTCTGATTGGCTGTTGCCTCTAGCACTTCAGACTAGATTTCCTCCTTACTTTTTGCCAAGCCCAAACTCAAACTCTACCTTGCCTCAGGCTGAAGCACTATAACTTTCACCCTCAACCCACACTGCTGTCTTGGTACCCAAGCTGATCTCTCAGGTGATGTAGGAGGGTCATCTGTCTATGTGTTACTTTCATTGGTTAATA
>LOEQ01001432.1:414644-444132 GCA_001685075.1 Bramus lutescens
GTGTGTGTGTGTGTGTGTGCATGTAGAGGGGCATAAGAAAAGTAGTTTCAGGGTTAGATAGCCCAGGAGAGAATTTGAGTTCTAGTAGTGATCACTGTTTTTGTAACCTTGGGCAAGTTACTAATTTGTGATGATATATCTATCATTTTCTTCCACAAAATGATGTGCCTTTATAATTCTGATGTAAGCAATAGCAACAACAACAATAACAAAGTTGTTAGAGTATGTCACACAAGGTTTAACCTATCATAATCCTTCCATGCAGGCTGGACACTTTAGAACTGGTAATGCTGCTGTAGCTGATAGAACTACAGCTGCCCATACCAACACCTACATGCTCACTAAAATAATACATTCAGGAATTTACTTCTAAATGCTGGTTGCCCAGCACTAAGGGGATTATTGAAAGTAAACAAGGACCAGTGGCCATATTCACCCCTATCATTGGATGAGAAGTAACTTGAAAAGTAGGACCCTGAACCTCAATTATTTATATGCTTAGTACTAAGTACATTTTTTACATAAAAATGCTTCTCTTTAATTTTACTCCTTTTGTGGAGTATCATGTGCATGCATATCCATACATATGGGCCTAAGGCAGAAATTTGTCTACTGTAATTTTATCGCATTCCATTGGTCAATAAAGGATAATTCCAATCCAGGTTGAAAGAGACAAGTACTGCTGCATATGTTCTTAAAACAAAGGTCACATACCAAAGTTCATAACTGTATGGATGAGATGAAAGACAGGGAACATTTTTGCAATCTGTCACAGGCCAATGCACATTCAAATTTAAAGCAAGCACTGTAAGCCGCATGCCTGTTACATGTTTGGAAATGTATTCCTTACCGTTTTGAAAGCAGCAAGAGCCAGACAGTCTGCTGCCTATGCATTAAGGGACTAAGTGAGGTACTTGTGTGATGTTTGTGGGAAATTACAGTGCAGGTTTAAGGTGGTGGTGACGTATCCTTGCTGAGAAGGCGCATCTTCAAATGATGGATCTCCAAAGCTTCTTCAAAACTCTGAAGGGCTAGAAGACTTCCCTGGTGGTCACTTGAAGAACGCATCAGAAGTTGGCATTCTAAAAGAGTATGAACTTGGCACTGACTAACCAGTTTCCTGCTGAGTAGATAGCAGATTGGGTCTGTTTTACCCTAGAGGAGGAGGTGGCATCAGAGAGGGTTCCTGGGTTGGGGGATGGGGCTGTTCAGGCTGTGTGCCATCTTGATGTTTACATGCCATTTCCATCAACCTGTGTCCACTAGGTTTTGCTGGCACATTCTTCATTAAATTAAAGAACTCTCCTGGTGATGGGCTAATCATATGGTTTGCATCAATCACTGGTGAGATAAAAATAAAAGCACTAGCCTAAGGAGGGGCCATTTAGTTTGGCATCATTTTTTTTTAAGTCCAATGACTTAAACAACTGAATTAATTAAAATCTCCTTTAGGGCCACTTTATATACTTAACTAGACAAAGGCCTCAAGGGACTCTGGGTGGGAGGGGTTCTGAGAGCAGCAGTTTCAGAAACACGTTTGAAAGTCGCACCTTTGCAGAAGAGTCCTCGACTCTGATGTGGGCTGTGGAGATAAGCCAGGTCATAAGCTATGGAGTGAGGAGGCCTTGGAGGGAATTAGATGAATCAATCCTAAGAAGCCTTCACAGAACACAGCAGCATATTATTGCATCAGGGTTATAATAGAAGAAAGGATTGCCTGAAGGTCGATTAGAGACAGTCATTCCCAGATGGACCCCTGTCCATGGCTGTGGATTCAGGAGGCTGCTGGGCTGCAAAGTAGAGAGCCTGGGATTGGGGGTGGATAAGTTCCTGAGTTATGATGCCTGTGGTGTGATGGGCAAGTCTCACTGGCCGCTTTGGCTACCATATACTAGTCAGTAAAAGGATAATGCTGCTGCATAGCACCTAGCTGCTGATATTATCCTAGTGATCTTGGCATCCTATGGCTTACAGGATTGGTTGGTGTTTTATTTAGGTGGAATTGCATCACAGAGGAAATGGTTTCCTTCACCTTTGCTGTGTCTAGAGGCACTTCCTGGGGCAGGTGTAGCAAGTGTTGTTGGTTCCTTGCTCATATCCATTACTATGAAGGCCGCTGGCTGTACCTGCCTAAAAACACAGGCAACTACAAAAGAGGTTCGGTGAATAAACAGCCTGCCTTCTTTGTGTGTTGGTCAGGACAAATCAGAAGCAAATTATTATTATTATTATTATTATTATTATTATTATTATTTTATTAGAGAGTGTATACATATGCCATAATGCACATGAGGAGATCACAGGAAAATTTCTAGGATTTGGTTCTTTTCTTGCACCATAGGTACACATTCTGGGTCATTTCCCAGGGGTCCCATGCTTATCCATGGAACCCATCTGTGTTTTCTAGCCTTGGGATTGCCTTCCTGTACTATTACATCTCATTTCTCCATTCCCCAGGTACATAATCCACATGCGGATATAGATGCACACAAACCATTTACATTTTATCTTTATGCCTAGAGCAAAAGGCTATGCTGTGGGGCAGCCATAGGTGACAATCATACACTGTATATTTAAAAGATCTAGAAGAAATGGTCTTAAGTGTTTTCACCATAAACATTGATTGTCTGGGAAGATAGACATGTTTTCTATGTGCATATGTCTGTGTAACTGTATTTGTGTTTTGAAGTAGGGTCTCATGATCTTTGCCAGACTAATCTTTAACTCATCTGTTCAATCAATCCTGCTGTCCCAGCTTCTAGACCAGTGGTTCTCAACCTTCCTAATGATGTAACACTTCATGTCGTGGTGACCCCAGCCAGAAAATTATTTTGTTGCTATTTCATAACTGTAATTTTGCTACTGTTATGAATTATAATGTAAATATATGATATGCAGGATATCTGATATGGGACCTGTGCAAAAGGGTCATTTGACCCCTAAGGGGTCACTGCTCTAGACTATATATGTAGTCAACATTACATTATCCAACTTTTATGTTTTGTATATATATATATATATATTTGTGTATATATATACATTTGAAAATTAAAACCAAATAAGGAGCTCTATGCCAGAAGGTAGTAGAATAGTTGACCTAATTAATTAATTTCTGAATTCTGGAATTTGATGCTGAGTTCATAGATAAATGTTTACACAAGGAAATTTGAATTTGAGGCCTTTTATCCTCTGAGCCACCAACAAATAACTTGATTCTAGACACATGCCAGTTCTTTGTGCCAGGGGATGTTTCCATTCCTCCTGAATCAACCCCTACATGGCCAAGCCATGTCTTTTCCAAGGTAGTATTAGAAGTGTATGTGTGTGTATACATATATGTTCACATGTTAATATGGGTGTTGGTGGGTATACAGATGCAGACATGTACATGTTTTCATGTGTGTGTTTGTGTGTACATACATGTGCATGTGTTAATATGGGTGTTGGTGGGATACACACATGCAGACATGTTGTGTGCCTCCGTGTGTGTATGTGTATATACATGTGCATTTGTTAATATAGTGACTACACAGACACAAGTGAGTGTGTCTTCATGTGAAGGCCAGAAATTGATATCAGGTATCTTTGCCAGTCATTCTCCCTTTCATTTTCCAGCCCAGCCTCTCTCACCTAGTCTGGAGCTCACCTGTTTGCCTGGGCTGGCTGGCCAGTGAGTTTCAGAGATCTGTCTGTCTGTCTTCCCAACACTGAGATAAGGACATGCGTCACTCTGCTTGTTTGTATGAAGGTGCTGGGGAATCTGAACTCAGGTCCTGGCGCCTGCACGGCAAGCCCTCTACCAACTGAACCATCTGCCTAACATTTTTATCTTCCTGTCTTAACTTGGATCCAGGTTTTATTCTCGATTCTAGCTCCTGCGACCCATGCATCTGCAGAAAGTCTCAAATGGCAGTAATTCAAATCTGGCACTAGTAATAAACTTAGTATTTCCTTCCGTCCAGCTAGTATAGTCACTGTGGCAGCCAAGCCATCAGTCTTTAGGCAGAACAAGAGCACACTGTGCTCAGATTCCTATTATTTCCATGCCCTTTGACCTTAATGTGCAATATTTAGTCATTTGTTCAGTAAGCATTCACAAGTCTACTGCACACTGAGTTTGAGGTTCAGGTCAAGATTTACAAAGCTGAAGAAGACAGATGCCTGCACAGTTACTGGAAGACGTGGTAGACACTTCATCCATCATTTTGGACTGAACTAGATATGCAAAGGGACCATTGCCATGTGGTGTGATCGATGTGATAATATCTCTACAGGGTTGTCAAAATGTCACCTTGGGGTCAACAGCATCAATGACAGCAGAACTGGATGAACATTTGGAGCTGCATGTGCCGCCTGTTGAATCAGGGACTCTGGTAGGATGCAGGGAGGCAATCTGTGTTTTAACAAGCCCTCCAGTGATTTGAGGCCCCCTCATATTTCAGAACCACTGTGACAACAGAATAGGAGATTTTCAGGCAGAAGAGAGAGGAGTCTATGTTTCGGAGTGCATATCATGTATGCCTGTGGAGAGAACTGTGTGTGTATGGGAGGAGAAACTGTGGAAGTTTCCCTGCATTATGTTAGTCCAGAATTGACTTAAAAGAACAGTACAAACATTGGCCGTGGCTTGGATTGATGCAGACCCATCCTGTTATCACCGAAAATAATGAAGGACCCAGACATTTCTGATGCCAAGTCACAATGGGTAAAATGTTTTCAATATGAGCAGGTCTTGATTAAAGAAAATCATTCCTAATTTATTATCACAGAATGGAGGGTGATGAAAGCAATTTTGGCACGGCAGAACAGGCTGCCTTTTATCATAGCTTCATCTGGAGTTTCCTTAAATGAGACCATCTCTCTCTGCTTTTGCTCCATCATCATCTTAAATGCTTGAGATCGGGACCTTCCTGACTTGAGTTTCACTGATTAGGTATCCAAGACTCCACATCATTCTCTGTGCAGAGTGCTCCACAAATGTTTCCCAGCTTGATTTTTCCAGATGTTGTATGATGGGTTTGTTCCAATACTTTGCTTTTGGCCCACATGCCACGGAGCCGTGGGTTAAGTGATTATGAGTGGAAATGCTTGAACTGAGCATATCATGTTTTGTTGCTGCACATACATGATCCACTCATGGAGAGTGACTTGGAGAGATAGGTGCTGCACCATGTCCCTGAGGGTCCTCACAGTTGAAATTACACATTTTGACTAAGAAGTCCAAGTGAGCAGGTGATTTTTATTGTTATAGAATAACACATGGCATAATCAGCATGCACAAATGATAGCAGTTCCTGATGTTTCTAGTGCTTGCTATTTAAGAGAACACATCCACATCTATTAGCCCATTTGATCCTAACAAGCTTGGAAATTTGGAATTGGCAGATATCCTTATAATCCTTATTTCCTGGGCGTAAGAATCTATGGTAAGAACAAATGGGATGTTGTTTCTGTGGGGCTGGGCTGTGGAGACTAAACAATCACTGACCAGCACAGCTTCAATAACAGCAGACTGAGCAGCACCTCCTGATGGGAGGATGCCAAAGATGTTGCCCCCCTTGGATCGTCTGCAGTGACCATAGCCCTTCTCAGATTGGAGCTGTGGCTGTATGTGGAAAATGGGTAAGGAGGTGCTCAGGTAAAGGCAATTATTTTTAACAGTGGGGGAGCCATTTGATCCATAACAGATGATAAATACATGGCAACGCGATAAGGCCTTGAATCGGAGTTAAGTACTGTCATCTCAGCTCTACGCTGTGTCTTTCCTTAAAACTGACATTTCAGAAAGCATTTTCTGCGTGCACACTTTATTTTAGGCTCTTACATTTATCAGTTTGCTTCTCATAGCCATGCTGTGGTGTTGGAGGAACTGTCCTTCCCATTCCCATAGTGGGGCAGACTGAGGCACAGAAGGGGAGAGGAGCTTGCTATGAGTGAATGGTACAAGCACAGCTCAGGATGGTGCCCCAGACACTGTGGGCTCTGTCCACCCTCTCTCCTTCCAGGTGTGTAACCTGACTATCAAGTCTGAATGGGGGTGCTTACCAAGAAAGTAAGTGACTAAGAAGCTAAATCACAACTCACCCCAGATTTTCAAACAGAGGAAATTTGAAATTCCTAAGGAAATCTGGAGAAAATTTTTTTAAATTGAGAAATCTAACAAAGCTGGAGATAAGTAACTAATGAAAATCTAGGTGAAACTCTGCCAAGAGGCTGTGGTGATTCTAGGAAGCATTTGCCTCTCTCTGAATAGCGCCCCCTAGCATGGAAGCTGACGGTGGGCTCGGAATAAACAGGCCTCTCTGCGAAGCCCAACACTTAGGGTCCTTCATCTACTTTTAAGTACACATTTGTCAACGTTCAGAATTATAGACATTCTTGACAGTGGTTCCTAATAGCTTCTCCCCATTGTGTGAGGAATGCTGAGGGGGGAGGCACCTGAGTTATTCATCAGTCTGATTATATACCTTTGGTACTCAGCAAGGTTCAGACAAAAGTTTAGGAAGATCATCTTGTCCAGACTCAGCTTATGGAAAGGCCACACACTGAGCAGCATTTCTAGTTTGCTGTCTGCATTTTCAGAAGTGACAACTGAATTAATTATAAAAACATAATAGTATGTGCCACTCACTGGCAGTGGTTGCCTTTGCTGCAGCCCATGCATCTGGTAAAAATAAAACCAAGCAGGTTATAAACATCACAGGCAAAATCTAAACTATAACTTCTTTGTTGGTTGCTTATGTTTGGCTGATTATTACTTTCCTAAGACTTCGGTTTGGTGATAAGGGTGGAAGGATTAATATGTTAATGGAAATTGGCTTTTGAATAAAATGACTAATGTCTTGACTAGAACCATATCTCATTTACTCATTGTAGTAAAATGCACTGCCACCAAAAAGAAAACATTCAAAAATAGTCGCTGGAACTATAGTTCCAGTTTGGTCAAGCGTTCTGTGGCTCTGTCAGCATTTTGCCTTGTTGTGAACTGGCTGCTGTGATTTGGTAAGCATAGAGGCCCAGATACCTCCAGTCCAGTTGTCTACCTTCAAAGCCACCTCTTGTGAAAGGGGGCAGATGGTATAGGCAATAAAAGACTACGGGCAGAAAAATCCCTGTAAAGGAGCAGTAAATCGTCCTCCAAAGGCAAACAGCTAACTAGAGCAGTGAGCTGCTAGGAGAAAGCTCAAGCACAACTTAGCTGAGGTTAGTGGATGAATAAAGGAGCCCCTTTATTAGAAGTGGGCTCAGATGATAGAGCTGCCAATATGTATCTAACTGACTGTGGGGGGAACTGGTCAGACCAGCCATTCCCTAAGTGGCCCTTCTCTCACGAAGCCATCATTTTGGTACCTGAGATATTTGCATTCAGCTGACTCTTCTGCTGTGTGGTAGGAATTCCTGCTGTTCACCAGTGCTTATTCTCCTGCACCAGCAGATGCAGATCAGCTCTCCATTTCTCAGTCTCTTATACGGCGATCGGTCTGAGTTCTAGCCAATGCCTGATCCTGAGTAAACAGTACTGGCCCATAAATAACTCTTTTTAAAGTCCTGCTTTTCTTTCTTGTCATTTGGTTGAATGAATGTCTTTCCAAGGACCTAGAAGAAGGCAGAAACATAGGATGAAAGGAACCTGGATCCTGCAGGACAGATTGGAATAAAGTTCTCCCGTCCTATCAACTTATTTTATATTATGGACATGGTTAGACAGAACACTAAATTTCCAAGGATATATGTTATATCAATCAATCTTCTTGATTAATGAAAGGAGATAAATTTGGGACTTGAAAAGGTAACTGATTAGTGGTAAATGCCTTCTAGATAACAATATCATTAGTTTTTAGTTCATGTAATTTAGAAAGGTTTTCTATGTAGTAGTAGTAGTAGTATGATTACAGTGAATATTTAAATGGCAAGTGTCTGTAGTCTAAGAACCAGCAGTATTTGAACTCATGTGTTCCTCAGAATATCTCTACATGCTGGTCTTGTTATTTCATAGTAAGAAAACTCAAACACAGAGAGGTTATTGAAATGGCCAAGGGGTAGGTGGTTAACAAAGACCAACAATCTATCTTACAGGAGCCTCAACTTAGGCAGGTCATACCTGATAAGGTATGCCCACTGGTACAATAGTAGCATAAAAGTTATGAAGGTGACCACCCAATTTCTTCTTAGATATTAGGCTGATTTTACAGGAGAGATTTCATGCCTGCTGCTCACATGATATACCACAAAGCAGGTGAAAAGCTCATGACAGGAGAGATTATGAGCCTTCAGAGGGAACCTACTATTATTTGCCCAATGGTCATGCTGTCAAACTGCATTCCAAATATTTATGTTTATAAATGTGTGCTGCTCTCAACTTTGGTCAAGGAAAGCTCGTTACCAAAATTATTTATTTATATATGTATGTATGCATGTTGTATGTGTCTGTGGGTACATATGTGCATGGGAGTGCAGGTGCCCATGGTAGCTGAATGAATTAGATCTCTCTTGAGTTGAGTTATAGGCAATTATGAGCTTGCCAACAATGGTATTGGGAACTGAACTTAGAAGAGCAAGAGGTACACTTAACCTCTAAGCCGTCTCTCCAGTCCCCGAGAAGAGAAGCTTCTTCCTGCAGCCAGTAGTGACTTGGAACTGGTCAAACTGCTGTGTGTAAGTAACTATGAGTGCTCAGTTGTGCATGGTTCGGGTATATCAACCTTCCCCATCCAAGGCTGGACGGGGAGGAGATGTGTGACATACTGACTTCTGGACATGATGTGGCTATTGCATCTGTCAACTCACAGTAGCTATGGTTACCTGAACATGATAGCCCAGTCCCTGGGGAAGTGAGCAGCCACTAGCAGAATTGCTTCTGAGGGAGGGTGAGACCCTCTTCTTTGAGGGCGTTGCTTCTGCTCTATTGCATTGCGCCATATTCGTGTGTATAAAGGCAGCACTAAGTGGATTCAGGGTGCTGTTAGTTTATTAATAACAAAACATGGACTTGAAGTTGGGGGGAGAGATAGGGTGAGAGGGAGTTGGAGGGAAGTACCAATGGATGGATGTCATCAAAATACATTGTAAATATGTATGAAAATTTCAAGGACTAAATAAAAAACCAAGTCAATGCAAGCCAGACATTGTTCCCATCAGTGTACAAAAGAGGAACACACTAATTAGGAGACCTCTTACTGACAGTTTCTAAAACCCAGATCCCAATGACATACCTTCAGATTAGAAATAAAAGGTTCATGTTAGGCAGGAAGTTTCACTGTCTGCTCAAGCCAGGACTTGAGGAGGAGTCCTGAATCAGAACCAGACTCTCATGCATTCTTGGCTTGCCTTTTCTTTGGATTGGCTTCTTTCCCAAATGTCTTATTAGGATCAATATATCTGCTGTTCTACCATATATCCTCCAAGTTTAAATAACTATAGAAATGGGAGGGTATTTTTTTTAATTTCCTCAGCAGTACTGAAGATGAATGTCCTGCTTTTTGCGAGGTTTGATTCTATACTCAGCCTTCATCAATCATAGTAAGCCAAACCCTAAAATACCCCATGCATTCAGTCATGCATCCATCCTGAGCAAGTTCTTCCAGACTGTGAATGTAGAATGGATAGGTGACAAGAGGAGAATTTGCTGATGTTCCCAAAAGACACTGGTTGCTCAAAACATCATTATGACCTCTGTTGCAGCCCCAGTACTCAAAGAGGTTAAAGGACTCATCTAAAGTCATACAACTCATAGCCAGAGTGAACTCACCTTCCTGCTATTAACCAGTCTCACTCACCTTTACTTCTGTACCACCCAGTACAGTGCCTGGAACAGTATGAATGAAGACAGGACTACGTATCAAATGACTAAGACTTGAACCTTTGTCTTCTGATCTTACACCTTAGTTGTCTTCTAACTGGGCCTTTCCTGAGCTTGTATATTATAATTATAGTTAATCCTTTGTTAAGGATTAGCAAATACCTAATGTTTGCTGACAAGGTAGCTTTGAGTTCATCAATGGAAGTGCTGCTGTCTTTGAGTGTTAGGACAGCTGTCTCACATCTGCCTATCTCACCCCCGGAAGGAGGCTCTCACCACTCCCTCCATCAAGAAGAACAGAGGATTCAGTGACATGTTGACATTGCTGATTAGTCCCATCTAGCATGCAATGCAGCTGACAGGTCCTTCTTTGAACAGTCACCCCATAGCTGGTAGCATCGGAGCTGAAAATATGATGCAGTGTGAACTAAATCCTTGGGAATCTCAATCAAACTTGTGAGGATGGAATCAGACTTACATTTACAGCTTTCAAGTACAAAGCAGCATTAATGCACTGGGGTCGAGCTAACATGATGCCTGAGGTTTAATTTCTAAGTGAGACTTTGCCAGACAATTATTCTCTCTGATGCTGTTAAGTAGAAGTTAAGAAGAAGCAGAATTCAAATGCAGTTTTGAATTTTACTCGAATCTTGGTGCTGCCTTTCCTATATGTCCACATCTTGTCCTTAAAAGATACTCAATGGCTGTCTGCTCCTCTAAGATCAGGAGGAGAGGGGATTCCCAGGCCCAAATTGTAACCTGGTCGGTTGGTCTGATCTATTTTACTTTCAGTGAACCTGTGATATTTTCCATCTTCTCTGTTTCAATTTCAGAAGACCTTATTAGGGTTCACATATAGTGATAACTTCCATTCCTGTGGTAGGTCAGCATAGGATGAGAAATGTCTCTGTTCCACAGAGTCAGTCAGACACTGAGCTTTATATGGCTCCATTATTGAGAAAAAAAGAGTTCTTCTTCATAAGACTGGAATCTAGGGAAATAATGAACGTCTCTGGGGACACTATGAGCCAGACCCAGAAATAATGTCCTCATTCCTGCCTTCGTTTCATTCACATAAGTCCTTGTATCCTTGCCTAAAAGGATCTTGGGAAGTGTTTCGTTCATCTATGATTTCAGAAGGTAAAGGAAATTTCTTTGCCACCTGAAATGTCCTGCTTTTCAAACTAGTTGGTCCCTTAGACTGGTTTGGGCGTATTGTCGTCGGAGATGTTTAACAAACATTTGCCATCTTGCTGTCCCCTAGCTATGTCAGCCCTTACCACAGTTTATAAGAGAAAAGCCTAATTACATAGCTTGGCAGGAAGTAGAAGCCTCTTTGATCATAACCCCATGTCTCCAGATGCTCCCTTCCATGGCCCATCCTCAAATCCAGTACCTCAACATCTTCAAATTTCTTGTGGTCCTGGAACACACGGGGCTGCTTTTGCAGGGCCTCCATTTGCGCAGGCTGCTTCCCTTGCCTAGGCTACACACTCCCACCTCCTGGTCCCATCTGTTTCTCCAACCACTATCTTTATCTTTCAAAGTTTTTCTCAGATCCTCAGAGAAACCTTTAGTAAGCTTCCTGACCCCTGGCTGACAGCTGTTTATGG
Source organism: Bramus lutescens (assembly GCA_001685075.1). Lineage (NCBI taxonomy): Eukaryota > Metazoa > Chordata > Mammalia > Rodentia > Cricetidae > Bramus > Bramus lutescens. The sequence continues at coordinate 426,057 of LOEQ01001432.1, forward strand.
CTTTATTTGCTCCCTTTGTCCAGACATTTGGAAAGGGCATACTCCAGTTTAGGAGCAAGTTTTCATACTTCCTAGGAGTAAATGATCAGAGTGTGCTGCGTCGTTTTGAGTCAACTTGATACAAGTTAAAAGTCATCTGAGAAGGGGGAGCCTCAAATAAGAAAATGACTACATAAGATCAGGCTGTAGACAGGCCTGTAGGACATTTTCTTAATTAGTGATTGAAGGGAGAGGGCTTAGCCCACTATGGCTGGTATCATCCCTGGGCTGGTGGGTCCTGGGTTCTGTAAGAAAGCAGGTTAAGCAAGCCAGTAAGCAGCACTCCTCCATGGCCTTGGCACCAACTCCTACATCCTGACTTCCTTCTCTGATGGCCAGTGATGTGGAAGTATAAGTCAAATAAATCCATTGTTCCCCAAGATGCTTTTGGTTATGGTGTTTCATCAGAGCAATACTAACCCTGACTAAAACAGAAAGTTACCAGGTTTGATTTTGAATCCTGACTTTCCTATGTGGGTAAGTTACTGACATCTCTATGTTTAGGTGGGCTCTTGTTAATAGAGATAGCAAGGGCGTGCCTACTAGGATTAGTGTGAAATTTAAATAAAATAACATGTGTTAGTGCTTATTACAAAATACACAACACACGCTCAATAAAGTATTAGGTCTAAATGTCATGGCTACTGTTCTTTATCTGTCCCAGTTCATAGAATGAGTGATTTGAGCACTTCACTGGTACCTTCCTACTTACCTTTGCTACCATGTAGCTTTGAATCATATACTTAGAAAATGTACTGAATTAATAAACAAATAAATGATTGAAAGAGTTATGACACTTTTTCTGAAAAAAAAATCACTTCTGTTTTTTAGGACTTGACTCTGTGTTCAGAATATTCACAGAGCTCTTGGTGAAATGATAGGGTGTTGGTTGTCCAGGGTCAGTTATGTCCTTGTCCTCATTTTCTCCCTCTCCTTTGCTCTTGATAGAATACCACCCTATAAAAGTTCTCCTTTCGCTGTCTTTGAACCCATAGGTCCATTTCAGAATTCCAGTAATGTCTCTCTGATATCAAATACTGAACCTTCTCAGGTCATTTATTTTTCTTCTAGAACTTGGTTCTTTCTTTAATTTCATCATATCTGTTCTTGTTTGAATTTTAATGCTAAAACAATACAGTAGTCGCCTGCTCTGAGGACGTAGTACATGATGGACACCAAGATCCATGCCTTTATTCTCCCGTCCCCCGCTTTTCCTCTTGTAACCCTCTTCTCTGTATATTAACTATTCTTGTCTTTGACTGTCTAGCTTATGGGGATGTAAATTATATTCTCTGTTATATCTCCTTTTTTTAAATTTTGAGACAGGGTCTCACTATGTTGTCCTGGCTAGCCTAGAACTCACTGGGTACACTAGGCTGGCTTTGAACTCACAGGGGTCCAACTCCTCCGCCTCCTGCCTCTGTGATAGCTTATATTTAATGTATTCAATAGCTGGAAGGTAGACAAGACAAAGAAACAATGGCAGCCTTCCTGTCCATCTCCTTGTCTAAGAATTGTGTTCACAACAACATAGGACGTCTGATTAGTAACATGAGTAGAGAAGGATCTAAATTTAGGGACTACTGCAGACCACAGGCTTAACAATGTTTTGGGCTGTGCTTGGACCACCATCAGCACAGGTTTGGATCACTGTTTCCTTATTGCATTCAGCCCCATCAGATTCTTAGGCCTCTTGTGTGTAGCATGACCACAGTTGGAATGACAGGATGGATCGCTGAGATGGGAAAAAGCAGAAATTATGTAGCCGAAAGAAGGGAAGATTATAGAAAAATGGTCCATAGAATACACAGACATCATCTTTCCATGTTGTCTGGGTTGGTCAGCAGCATTTGGGTCAGAAAGGAGAGGTTTTCTTTTATGTGTCCTTGCTTTGACTTGTCTGTTACATTGTAGATTTGGAGAAGGCTCATGCCCAGAGAGGGAAGAGGAAGAGCTGATGACAAGATAGTTTTATTCCTCAATTTAAAAATAAAACTGGGAATGGGAGCTAATCTTTATTAAGCCAGGTATGGTCTATTGCTTTTATAGATATATCTCATTTAGTTCTACAGTCACTGTACTTGAGGTGACATTTCTATTGTATAGGCTCAAAGAAGCCAAAGGAAATGTTATTTATCACATAAACAAACAGGCTGAAGCCAGAGTGGGAACTGGGGTTCTATCTAAATACAAAGATGCTCTTCTTTGAGTGTATACACTTGTTTCCTTAACTGAACTAAAAGAATATTCTTCAGATTCTATGTTTTAATGATGAAGGTGAAGTATTTAATATAGATGCATGTTTGGAGAGAGAAATGACCATAAGGCTAATCTTCAACTTTGGCCCCAGCAGTAGATTTATTTTTTCCATTGAGCTGTCTTCTCTCATCTCCTTTGCTTACAGCAATGGCTAGAAGCGGGGCTCTCAGGTTTGTGTTCTGAGTTCGAGGAGTGACTGACAGAGTCACTTCACATTTGGCTCTTTGATTTTCTCATTCGCAAACAGAGATAAGGCTTGTGCTCGCCCGTGACTTTGCTATGAGAATAAAACATGGCGAGCTGCTTAAAGGAATGGTGCTCATACCAGACAGATTGGTACATGCTAGCTATTGAATTTTAGTATTTCATTATATTCAAATGCAAATACACAGACTCTGCTATCTTGGCCACCTTTAAGGCTACAGTTCCAGTACATGGATTCTATTTAAATATTTTTCTGCCACCACCTTCTGTGTATAAATAGGGTTCTTCACCTTCTAAAACTGAAACTCGGGACCTAATAACAAGCTGCTCGTCCCTCCCCAGCACTGGGCTAGGCACCTCAAACAAGTTCATTCATGCAGCAGCATTATTATCTTAGCTATTGCTTGGTATGTGTTGGAAAATCCAAGGGTAATCTCTATGTTCTAGCTGTGAGTGAGTTCTCTGAGGTCCTTTATCTATAAATCTGAAATAATACTCTTCCTCGGTTGTGAATATCAAATATGTTGTGAGACACAACATTCCTCTGTATTGCCCTTAGTGGAACCCGGGAAGCTACGGAGACAGGGTCCTGGTCTGCAAGACCCTCTAGGGCAATATAGACAGGAGGTAGCAGGGGCAGAGATGGCTGTGAGTGTCTTAGTTGTCAAATGCACAGAACTGACTTCCCAGGGTAGCAGTGGGTACAGGGAAATGAACCTGATGAGAGACATCCCCTCTGCTGCAAAGTCCAGTGCTCCAAGGAGCATGGCCTGGGTTCTAGAAGGCCTGCATCACCAGGTTGGCAGTTAGGTAGCCCTGGTAGCCTCAGGCAGACCTGCTCCCTGCTCTAATGCCTAGGTTGTGCCCAGGAGCATTTTCCAGTTGAGACTTCTGGTTTTCGATGGGTTCGAATTCTCCTCACTATCTTGCTTTCCTTATGTGGGTTTAGACGGAAAGAATCCCATTGTTTTCACAAGCGGCCACCTAGAACTCTGACCTGGAGGAAGACAGCTCATCTCTCTAAGCCTCAGTTTGCTCCTTGGTAAAGTGGGTCTAATAATAGCTCCTGCCTTAGGGAGCTTTTGCAAGGCCTGAATCTGCTCATCATCAAACTCAGGACTCGAGAAACATTAGCTGTCAGGGTCCTGATCATTGTTATTTAGGAAACTCTGGCCCTCTGGGTGGGATACTGTCTCTTCTCTCCCGCTGGCCTGAGTTTTGCATTGTCCTCCATGTGCACCAGATTTCTGTTCGTTTTCTGGCCTCAGGCTTTGATTTCTTTCTAAATTATTTCACCCTCAGTTTCACATATTCCCTCGATGGACTAATGTTGATAGCCTGGGAGGCGACGCTGAAGTCAAGTAGGCTAGGACTGGGTGGTCCCAATGCGCATGCCCATCCTCAGCCTGTGATGGAAGTTGATTTTCTTCCCCTTCCAGCGCACAGGCTCATCAGCTGGAAGGCCGTCCTCAGCCCCGGAACAGTGAACTTGCTCAGGGAGCTAATTACACTGGCTGTGCCTCGCCTTTGTTTCGCAAGCTAGCTGATGTGCTATTTATAGTGTTTCCAAAGATGTTTGTCAGTGGTGTCCCTTCCAAACCCCTCAAAAATATGACACCCAGGGTGAATCGAGCTAGAGTCAAGCACCAGGGGTCTTTGCCCCCTAGACTTTTTTTGGGGGGGGGGCTGGGGTAGACAGCACTATATTTTATTTTATTTTTAGCCTACAATTTCCTCAATAAGACACAATAGATAAGTCACCAGGATCTTTAGGATTAAGTAGATAGGAAAAAAAAATAGGAGAAGAAGAAGAAAGAAATGGAGAAGAGAAGGGGAGAGAAAGAAAAAATAATCAAAAAAAAGGGGCCAATATCAGTATACTTGACAGTGGTGAACAAGAAATTAACAAGTGTCACCTACCTGACATCACAAGTCCGTGCAGCCCAAACAGGCATCCCTGTGCCCAGAGAGGCAGATGAGGTGGTTCACTGTGTGGGGATGGGTGTTTTCTTATGTCAGAAGCCATTCAGTTTTCCCTCGTGTAAATCCGGGTTTCCGTCTCTGTCTTGACCCAGTATTACAGTATGTCTCTTTCTCTTGCTTGTCACCTGCAAGAGGAAAGCAAACACTAAATTGTAAGTCTGTTCAACTGGGTTTGCTCTCTAGATACACTTGCCATCAGATTACAGGGTGCCTAGGAGCTTGTAAAAAACACTCTTCTCTCAGACAGCCTAATTCAGTAAAAGTGGCCTGTGTCCCAGAAAACTGACCCCAAGCAGTAGTTTATATCTGCTATTCTATTGGGCACTAAAATCCTCGACAAGTGCCAGGGGCCAAAAGGAGTGAGAGGGAAGGAGGAGGGCAGGGCAAAGATGAGTTTTCTTGTGCTTGCTATCACATCACACCATGGGAAATGACTGTGTTTACCAAGTGTAGTCAGTGGTCTATGGAGCCATAGCATCTTAGCAGGACAAGACCAGAATAGGTGTGGGGTAGGGGTGGGAGGAAGGAAAATTTTCGGCTATTTTTCCTCTACCTAAGTTAAAGGCTTATCCATGGAGGAGCAATTCCTCTGCACTTCCAAAGTGTAAATTCCTGGTGCCAAATAGATCCTATTATGTCTTTTGCCTCAGCAAGAGGTGAAGTCAAGGACAGTGACATGTCCAGAAGTCACAGAGTTGGGTATTGCCACAATGACTGATGGGAAAGCCATGGACAAAAGGTCCGGAGAGAGGCCAAACCAAGCACATGTCCAATGATGCGCATACAGTGTCTGGTACAGACTCTGCTGTCTGAGTCAGGGGATAACGTGGGTATCACATTTAGAGATGCCTGTCCTAGGCAGCATGACTTCTGGGTGAGTGGCTTCTCAACAAGTCAGAGTCATTGTGTGTAAGAGAGAGAATGAGACTTAAACCCACGTTTCTGGAGGCAGCATAAGGTAGCATTGGGAAAAAGCACCCAAAGAGACAGCACACCCTATGCTTCTGTCCTGGAACAACCTTTGGGGAGGCTCAAAACAAAATCTCCACTTTCCTCCCTCAGCAGCGTTCACAGAGCGGAACAAGCCTGTGGCTAATACATTCCTGGACATCGTCATGATCCAAATATGACAGAGAAGGCTTTGGGGGAAGGAGGCAAGTAGGCAATCGTTTCAATGGTTAACACATTGAATGATTAATTCTATGCTGAACTGCTGGGGGTGCAAAGGCAAATAAAATAGTGCTCCATAGACATGTGAGAAAAAACAATGAGCAGTTTGGGAATTGTACTTCTGTTTACCCTTCTAATTATAAGGCTAATTAAACCCTGATTAGTGGTCCTAATGTATAAATACTTTTGCTGTGCTTGGCTCCCTTGTGGAACATTCAAGACCCATGAAATTCAGGTACACACACTTCCATTTACTGAAGGCTTAGCTCCTTTCAGCTTTGATCAGACACATATTTATAAGGGAAAACAAAACAGAGCTCTGTTAACTACTCCTCTGCTTGCCCAGGTTTTGAGAGGGGCAGGTATATAGAACTGCTGTTATCATTTCAACACATTAATGGTATAATTGAATAAATTCCAGATTATTAAGATGCCAGAGAAAGGTAAATTAGCCTAACAATTGGGGAAATCAGTAAGTTTTAGGAAAGGCTAAAAATAGAGCTATCAAAGGACCCAGCTCTACCACCCCGGGGTGCGCAGTCAAAGACCACCTTGTAGCCATTCCACGGTGACACTTCACTTCAGGGTTTACTGCCACATTATCTGTAATAACCAAGTTATAGAATCCCTCTAGGGGGTCTCTCTCTCCACATATGTGGTATAAATATACAGCAGAATTTTACTCAGTCACAATAAAGATCAAAATTATGTCATTTACAAGAAAATCAATGTAACTGGAGCACCTCATATAAAGCAAAATACAACAGCTTCTGAGTGGCAGGCTTAGGTTTTTATGTAGATATACACTGTTATATATGTAAACAGGGCGTGAATGTAGAAATGAGACTTGGGGATGAATGGGAATGATAGGGGTTGTAAGGGCGGTGTGAGGGGTGAATATGGTCAAACCATATGATGTTCTTATATAAAAATATCATTATAGAATGTATCACAATGTATAATAATTATACACCTATTAAAACATTATAACTTAGGCTAGGGAGATGGCTCAGCTACTAAAGCTCTTTCTAAACAAGCATGAGGATCTGAGCTTGACCCTTAGTATCATGTATCAAAAAGCTGGGTTCATCTGGTGTTTATAATTCCACCTCTAGGAGACAGGGACAGGAGGATCTCAGGGACTCACTGGTCAACCAGTTTAATGGAATCTGTGAATTTCAGGTTCAGTGGGAGATCCTGCTTAGAAAATAAGGTAGGAGACACCTGTTATTAATTTCTATTCTTCACACACACACGCACACACACACACACACACACACACACACAGCAACAAAATAACGAACTAACTAACTAAATAAGCAAAGACTTAATGGTTTGATAGCTTATTTCTGAACTGGAATAGTTCAATTAGATAGATTATTTAAAAATCCTCAAGTGGCTGAATATTTCAGTGTTCACCTGTAATGCATTGAACACCTAGCTTCATAAATATATACATGGAATCTTAGTTTTAGAACGAACAGAAGGGTTCTCAGACTGAATTCCATTCAGAGTAGAAAGATGCTATTCCTATAAATGTATACCTCTAAGTTGAACATCCATGGTATCAGTAAACAATACCTGAAGACTTGGTGTCTTTTTATTTGTGGAGAATACTTACAAGTGGAGAAAGTGTAAGTTTTATTTTTTCCATTATTTCCTTTTAGTATATGGGTGTTTTGCCTAAATGCCTGTTTGCAAACCATGTGCATACATGATCTCTTTAGAGCTCAGAAGATAGTGTCAGGTATCTGAAGCTGAAGTTACAGACAATAATAAACCACCATATGGGTGCTGGGAATCAAACTCAGGTCCCTTGGAAAAGCAGCCAGTGCTCCTAAGCACTAGAAATTCTCAGAGTTAAACATTATAACAGACTGGAACTTCTATGCCCAAAAGTCATGCACTAAATCTATTTTCTGGAAAACTTTTCCTATGAAAGACCCTGTACTAGATGTTTTAGGTTTAACTACACATTTTAGGCTTAACTAGATGTTTTAGGTTTAACTAGGTATTTTAGGCTTGCATAAATGTTTTAGGTTTAGCTAGATGTTTTAGTTTTGCAGGACAGACTTATATAGTTTCTATTGCACATTCTTTGTATGTGTTTCATTTTATGTACTTTAATTTTTACTAGGTTTAGTTTTTGAACAATAGTTTGTGAGCTCTTAATGCACACATGTGAACATATTATATAATAAGAACTATAGGTTTTCATATAAGTAGGTCTTTCTGTACACATATACCTATATATGTATTAAGTCATCATATATTTTACAAATATATATGTATGCCTATATCAACACATGTACACAGATATACAGATGCATATATTAGTGTCTAGTAGAATGACTGAGTGTTTTGGAGTCAGATTAAACTAGGTTACTTTTCCATTACCATAGTTTCCTGAGTTGGAATGGAGGATAGTTTGCTTAATCTCTCTGAGTCTCCCTAATAATCTATAAAGTTCAAATCTATATTAGCCAGTGCTCAAATCATTACCTTTCCTTCCCTTCAGTTGTCATGGACTTCTCAGTAGCTCTGTCTCACTCTGATCCGGGTGTACTTAGCCAGTAATGTGTTACCACATGTGACGCAAGCAGGGTGAATTCCACTTATGGTTTTGCGTGTCTTCCAGCGTCACAGAAACCCAGTGGATCGAGCTTCCTGGAGAAGAGGGAGTATAGGTGTCTAGGTGAGTCAGAAGAGGCTGTTGGATTTTTTTGAAGCTGGAGTTACAGGTGGTTGTGAGATGCCCAACCAATTTGAGAACTGAATTTGGGTCCTCTGAAAGAACAGCAAATGCCCTTGACGGCTGAACCATCTCTCCAGCTCTACTTTAAAAATTATATTTCTCTATTTACTGTTTTATGTAATGGGGCCGGGGATGTTCGCATNNNNATGCCGTAACAGATGTGTAGAGTTCAGATGACAGGCTGTGGTAGTGGGTTCTTTCTTTCTACCCTACAAATCCTGGGGCTTGAACTCAGGTTGTTAGGCTTGGCAACTTCAGTCATTTGGTGGGCCCAATGATGTCATGTTTTGAAACGGAACAAATGTCATTGAAGATGAGCTTCTGCCATTTCTCTGACTCTCAGTCTGGAAGACATACTCATGTCTCTTTTAGTCTTCAACACGACAATAGTGATTACTGGGCTGTTGTTTCCAGGGGACACACTTGATTCTATAGGCATTATCCACGTAACAAGAGCGTATCTATGCCGGCAACATAGTGAGTTCTCTTGTTTCTTGTAGAGTGGTCCAGTTTCCAGAGCCTCACTGCTGGCTGGATGAGAAGAGCACTGTTAAAGCCTAGACACTAGACACTGCTCCAATTCCAGCATGAAGCCCCTTTGCCAGAAGTATTGGCAGAGGGATAGCATACATCAGGGATTCACAGCCTTCAAAAAGCTGTGGTAGACTTCACAACTCAGCGTGAAGCAAGACCTTATAGCCAGGCCAGTTGTCCAATCAGAAAAGCATTCCAGATTCCTGTGCTGTTTGGAGAGCTTCAGGCTAGCAAGACCCAGTCTGGGTGACTGCCCCATGGCAGGACAGTGAGAGGCATGCCCAGCATGGGTTTGCTGCAGGCTTTAGAGATGCATCAAGAAGACAGTCCTGGGGTCTTCTTTGTGTGTGTTTGCCCTGCTACTAAAAGACTCTGGGGCTGCAGCTAATGAGACCATAAACCCATGACACTTTCTTTGTCCTTTTCTTCCTCCATTTCCCTCTCAATTTTTTTTTAGACCATGGGAAGGACTTTCTTTGAAACTGACAACTTGGACTGGGATTAGATTATGTTATTTTGGAAATTTCTTATCAAACAAATAGTGGTTTCTACCAGGGAATAGAAAGGATAGTTGATGTGTGAGGGGAGCATTTATCCAGCTAATGAGACAGGAGTCCTTCCAGTGTAATAGGCCAATTGGGTTCCATCTGCTCTTCTTCATGCTAAGCATGACCAGTCTCTGGCTGTTCCCATAGACACAGAATCAGTCATATTATTCTCTTACATTTGTCCCCATGCCTCAGCTTTTAAGAGCTTTACCATTGTAGCTTTCAGGAAGGCAAAATGCATTCTGAATTAGAGTAAAAGGGTTTTCATTTATTCTCCGAGACCCATTATGCATAATGACAAAGGACAACTTTGACTTATTTCTAAATGTCAGATAACAAAACATCTGCTAGCCAGAGAAAACACAGCCTTCCCCAGAACATAAGCCCACCTGAATGCCTGCTGTGAGCGACGAGTCAATTCTTAGAATTCTTGCCATAGCCATCAGGACAAGCATCAAATTGGATTAAAGGACAGAACATCACCTCTTTTGTAACCTATCATTTTCCAAAACACTGCCTGGATTTTCTATATGCTTGATGTTAGGCCTGAGGTCCTGAGATCTCTAACCTGTCCTTTTTTACTTATTGTCATTGTAAACTAAGAAACTAAAGGGACAATATGATGGCCTAGCTGCATGTAGTTTGCATAATTTAGAGTTGGGCTTCTAGTTCCAATTCCTGGGACCTATTCTTCACAGAACATCTAACCCAGAATTTCTTAATATGTGGGTCATAACCCATTTGGGGGTCAAATGACCCTTTCATAGGGGTCACCTAAGAATCCTGCATATCATATATTTACATTGAAATTCACAACAGTAGCAAAATTACAGTTATGCAGTAGCAACAAAAATAATTTAATGATTGGGGGTCATCACAACATGAGAAACTGTATTAAAGGGTCACATATTGTGGAATATTAGTTGAAGATGTGTTACATTTGTTTATAATGCAAAATATTTGTTTAATGCTGCAAAGATGTGTTACATTCTTTTATGTTACATTTGTTTAACTCTGTGACGCTCTAATACTTTGCCTGTCTAAAACACCCAATTGGTCCAATAAAAAGTTGAACAGCCAGTAGCTAGGCAGGAGAGAGAATTAGGTGGGTCTGCCAGGCATATAGAAAAAAATAGAAGAACAAGAGGAAGGAGGAGCAAGAAAGGGAGAAGGAGAGGAGGATGCTAGGGGCCAGCCACCAACCACACAACCAGTTACGGGGTAAGAAGTAAAGAAAGGTGTATAGAATAAAGGTGAAACCCCAGAGACTAAAGGAAGATGGGATCAGTTTTGGTAAGAAAAGCTGGGCATTTATAAGTAAGAATAAGTCTCCGTGTATTTATTTGTGATCTGGATGGTCCCCCAAAGAGCAAAGACACAAAGTAAAAACCCAAACAATAACAACAACAACAAAAACAAACACAACACCACCAACTACGGTTGCAGCCGTAGGATTGTTGAGAACCGCTGCTCTAATCTGATCTCCTCAGAGATTAGAGTAGAAAATGGGCATCCACATTAAAAAAAAAATCTGTATTTTAGAAAAGAAGACTGCTCTTGAAGAATGTAAGTGAGTTTCTAAGTTACAGAATGAGAAGGACCTTCCCACATATGATAAACTACATAGTCTGTATCGGGGACCTACTTCCATTGGAGTAAAGTCCACCCCAGTAAATGTTATGGCAGATTTATGAGGGGATATTAAATAATTGTTTTTTACCTTTTTCTATTTGTGGTGAGTTTGTAAGAACATATCATCCATATAAGTCATTTGGTAATGGAGATGAACAGTTTTTCTTAAAATTGGTAGACTTAGTAACCAGAAATCATGATTTGAAAAGATCTATAAGTCACAATTTGAACAGTTCTATAAATCATGACTTGAACAGTTCTATAAATCATGATTTGAACAGTTCTATAAGTCAGTATGACCTGTCCATAAGACTCCTCACCTAAGCATCAGTAGAACCGTCTCTTCAAGCACATACATTTCTAGTGTAGAGATATCTACACTACATATCTAGTGTAGAGCAAACTGAGCTCCAAAACATTGAAAGTAATTTAAATTTTACACAAAGTATTTTCCAATGATACATATCAAATTGAAAGAAATTTGGGAACACAACTCTAAACTATAAGTCAGAACAAATCACAAAGACGTTAGTAACACTTTATTTATGAAATTAAAACTGAGCATCAAAATTTACAGGGTTTAGCTCTATCAGTTCAGAGAGACATGTCCATCTTTTGTTTTTACTTTTTCTATTATTTGACAGCTTTTTACATTTAGATACCAAATTTTAATTATTTTCACCTTATTCTCCTATTATCACCCACTCTCATCTCTCAAAACCTTCTTGTCAAAAAGTTGTCTCCTACTTTCATGTCCTTTGAAATATGTGTATGCTACTGAGTTTGATTAGATTTTCTTGCCCAGTTATGAGTGGGGAGCTATTTATTCAAGTATTCGCAACTGAGCAATTACTACTACAGAAAAATGGTACCCATCCCTCAACAACTGTAACGGCCCATAGTCCACCAGGGATGATGGGGCCACATGGGCCCCTCCTCTGTCATTGATGAAAACCTAGTGGGCTCAATCTCACGTAGGTCTTGAGTAGCTAACCACCGTTGCAGTGACGTCATGTGTACCCAGGCTGTGTCATGTCCAGAAACTATCTTTCCCTGACTATCTCCCCATCTTACATTCTTACCTCCCTTTCTTCTCTGGCTTGGAGGGAGTGATACAGCTGTCCCATTTAGAGGCCAAGAGCTCCTCTTTCAGTTACCGTCAGCACTTTGAACACTTATGGGCTTCCTCATCAGCCACTGCTGCAGTGGGAAGCTTCTCTGATGAGGTTGGGGACAGTTCAACTCTATGGGTACAAACATGAGTATTTAAGAGGCATTTCACATAATGACCATAAAAAATGAACTAGAAGCTCCTTCCTTACTGATGTTTTCATGATGTCAGAAACGCAACATAGGCTTCAGGAGGAGAAAAGAAATTAACAGCCTTATCCAGTTGTAAATCCTGCAAGCAACAGTAGTGACCTGACAGGCTAAGTGCCTTCTAGTGTAATAGGAGTACTACTATTATGAGCACAAACAACCACCTTATTACTGTATTTGAGATCTGCTTGGCAGGAAGGAACTCATGTCTGGTTCTGTAAACCTGATTATTTATAACTTCTAATCCCCATACTAGAAAAAAAATAATGATCTCAGTTTGCATGTGAAATCATAGAAAAATCAGGACAAATCAATCCAAAGTAAAAGGTATGAACTAATAAAAGTTTGAGTGGAAAATGATGAGATAGGAAATGAAAAAAAAACAGATAAAATCAACTAAAGTAAAAGAATGAAAATGTTGCAACTTTTGCATCCACAGTTCCTTTTCTACATTTTTATTTGTGCTTGGTGAACTATGGTTCCAAACTATTAAATGGTAAATCCCAGAAATAAACAATTCACTAGTTGTATAGTGTTCACTCTTCTGAGTAGCATGATGAAGGCTCTTGTTGCTCTACTCAATCTCAGCATGTAAATTTTGCCTTTGTTCAATGGATCCACACTGTATATGGTGTCAAACCATTTGTGGTTAAGTAGTTATCTTAGTTATCAGATTGACTGTCATGATATTAGCAGTACTTGTGTTCAAGTAATACTTATCTCACTTGTTCATAACCCTAGAGTATAAGTGTAATTATGCCGGCAATGTGGATATGCCAACTAGAAGTTGTAAAACACTTCTATATAATATCATCTTATATCATCACACAAAATAGAAGGATAAGTATAATAAAATATGACATTTTGATAAAGGAAGGGAGGGAGCTAGAAATATCAAACATTAATTCCAACATTTTGTTATAATTATTTTTCATTTATTTCCTTTCTATGCCCAATTTTTAACTTAAAGTATATTGTAGACATCTATTTTAGAGAAACTCTTAATACTTTTAGGGTTTGGTACCATCAATGGTTTCACATATCAATTGGAGTTTTTGGAACATATCTTCTTTAGAAGGGTTGACTCATATCAATCAAATTTATAAAATTTTGCTAGACTGAATTCTTTGAATGACTTCATGCTAACAAATTAGACAACTGATGAAGAAAATTGTGTAGAGAGATACAAATCAATAAAATGGACCCACATAGATTAAAATGAGTAGATTCATCATAAGAAAAGAAACAAAATAAGTCATTAATATTTTTAGAGAACAGCCTGGTTTCTTTCTTGCTGAATTCTAAAAATTCTGAATATTTGGCATTGTTTCTTTGCAAACTCTTCCAAGATCTAGAAGGGCAAGTTACTCAGGTTATTCAGTGAGGCCAATATTAACTAATATCACACCAAGCAAGGACAGTGAAGATACAAAGCAATAGTTCTTATGAATATAGATGCAAAATTCTCAATGCATTAGAAAACCAAATTCAGAAACAATAGATCATGTATCATGACCAACTAGAACGTATCTCAGGGATGCAAGCTTGATTCAATATCCAAAGTAATTAGCGTGCGCTGTGTCAATAGAATCTATTGATAACATGGACTGTCTTAATACATGCCAACAAGTATCTGATAAAATTCAATACTCGCTCAAGGCAAAGCTCTTGATAAATTAGAAACTGTATCTTTAAGAGACTAATGTGTTTCCTGGTGGATAGCTGAAGGCTGATCAGAGGGGAGCTTGGAAGCATGGTTCCATGGCTGGGTTTTTTTTTTTTTCACACTGTAAAGGTGCTAGCCAGGGCTTGCAAGGGGTTAGGTTGGCCTGGATCTTTAGTGTACACTCCAGTAAATAAGAATGATTGCTATATTTTTAATAACCATAAAACAAACAAAAATAAAAAATTCATTTAGTAATTTTTTTACAGTGAAGACATCCAAACTACTTTCTCATAGCTTTTTGAAATAGTGAAGTATGCAATCATCAACTAGAGTCCCCCCAGTATGTGGTAGCCACCAGAACTTCCTTCCTCTTTCCAAGCATAAGGACACCCAGATCTATCCCCCCCATTGTTACCTTTAATTATCATTTTAAACTCTAGGAAAGCAAATCAAGTTTACATCTTAACTTGATTATTTTCATGGCCAGACATCTTTATGTAAAAGGTACATGCTCTCCCAGGAGACATTTTATCAGCATGGTTGAGGAGGGAATGTAGAGGAATTTATGTACCTGGTAGAAGATAGTTATAGATCTTCAGAACATATAGATTAGAAATGAGAGTATGAGAAGGGAGGGGTGAAGAAGGTGGAATGTGCTCACTGAATCCACAGTATTGGATTGAAACAGCCAAGGTCTGCTGAACAGAGAAGAGAACTGAGCGATGGTAGATGGGAAATGCAGTGAACAAGAGAGATGCAGTGCACACCTGCATGTGCACATCTTTGTTCTCTATACCTGAAATGACAAGGTGCTGAGAACTGAGCTTCAACAAAGACAGTTTTTTGTCATGCAGTGCTGGAATCTCAGGGTCCGCATTCAAGCTGTCTTCAGGATTGGCTCCGGTTGTAAGCAACTCTCTAGATTCTGCTGGAGGCTGTGGAAGTATACAACATATGACAATTGATAATTTAGATGTCAACCCACCAGAGGAGTGATTCTCTGATGGAGGCCAATTCTGTCCAGACAAGGCCTGCAGGGCTGTTGACTCTGGAAACTGTGGCTCATTTTTTCTAAAGCAGCTTGGTGTCTCCCCAATACCTACATTTTAGTGTGTAATCTCATGTGATGTGTATATGTAATCTCATGATTGTATCTCAGTCTTATGGGCACACATATCTGTGGGTGGTCATGAAGATGACTTTTCATTAAATGAATGATTTTTATATATAGACTTTATACTAGGAAATGCATCATAACTAGATCTTTTTGTCCCACAAGGACTGTAGACACTTAAGAGCCTTCTGTATGCAATTCACTCATTTTTTACCTCAGAGCAAGTTTTTTTGTTTGTTTGGTTGGTTGTTTTTTTTCTTTTTTTTTTTTTGAGACAGGGTTTCTCTGTAGCTTTTGAAGTCCTGGAACTAGCTCTTGTAGACCAGGTTGGCTTTGAACTCACAAAGATCTGCCTGCCTCTGACCTCAGAGCAAGTTAAAAACAGACTAAAGACTTTTTGTAAATAGATCATAGGTTAAAAATCTTACATCTATGATTTATGCACAAGGTCAGAATCACAGGTGTATAACCAAGGTTGCTACACAAAGCACCCAGAAAAAGCATGTCAGTTTTTTACCTGTCAGTCTGCTAACAATAGATCTATGTCTCAAAGTTTGTCACTGGACACTGTGCACCGCCCCCAGTCTGGTTATATTCTTACTCCTGAAACCCTGAAACCCTTGTGCTTCCATGGTAAATGGCTCAACTACTTATCACTTAACATAGCAATGTGATTTTGACCAATGAGAAGTAACTCTTGTAATTTTGTTATCTCTTCAAGGCTCCTATAAGAAGGAAAGCTTTTAGGCTGGAGGAGAAGAAGCTAGGAGAGAAGCTAGGAGGAATTAGAGTTAGGATAGAAGAATTAGAATAGATAGAGACAGAAGAATAAAGAGACTCATTTGGAACAGCGTATCTGTGAAGGAGTTTATTTACCTTCAGATACCCTAAGAAAAAAGTGCTTTTTGCTTTTTTGTAGTATCTGATCTGAACCATGAAGAGGACAGTGAGACTGGGCCCCAAAGGCCCTCAATAAGATTCCCACGTGCTGTGGTTTATGGCAGTATGTCTCCCAATTTTCACATGATATAAGTTCCTGTGTTCAAATTGCCTTCTCTAAGGAGGACACTCGTCCTGCTGCATTAAGTCTTACCACATGACCTCAGTTAACTTGATTATCCCCGCTTGCAAATAGGTCTGCTCTGATGTATGACAGACTGGGACTTCAGCATAGAAACAGAGGACACAGTTCAGGCCACAGGTGTGTGCCTGCATATGCGCAAGCATAAGCTTGCATTTCTATTTGCAAGAGACAGAGAGGAGGCAGAGTTAATTTCAGAAAGGAAGGGAGTTAGTAGTTATTTCCGAATGCTTCACCAAGTGGGAGGTGTTTGCAAATGACAGAAGGGTTGCCTTGATTAGTAGGTGAGGCCTGGTGTTCCAGGGAATCACTGCTTTGAAGATGTCTTGAGGACAGAGGCTGTGTTGCCAGGGTTTATGGATCCCTCGATCTGTGCTTCTGTTTCTAAAGCCTGTCTGCCCCTGCTGTAGCTGCTGAATTTCACAAAGCCCCTGGGAAATGGACCTGTTTGTACCCATTTGATGGATTAGGGAGCAGATATTCAGCAATCCTCCCTTTGTACAGTGGATTTCAGATTCTCTTAGGAAAGCTCAGACTCTGTGTATCTCTGTTCTTCGTTTCTGGAGCACTCGAGTGAATGTAGGATCTTTTGTGGTATGGTTATACCTTCCAGTTTTGCTTGTGAGGTAGGTGGGAATGCCTCTGTGTATGTTGGACACTAACTGTAGCCCTGGAGAGGAAGAATCAGTAAAGGCAGAAAGGCATCTCCTGGATTGGTTTCTTTCTCCAGAGTCTCCCTAAGACCAAAGTTTACCAAGCTCAGTGTATTAGTATCCCTTGAACCTCCCCTAGCAGCAAACACCACTCTTGCTAAGGGAACATATGACTTTGCCCCACCCACCTCACAAACATGAGTATTAAGATAGTTACATCACCACATTAGACCAGTTTTGTTTTTCCATCACCTCAGCTCCTGCACTGGTAACCATCAAAACCTAATGTGGCCCTGGCTAGCCTGGAACTCACTCTGTGGCCAATGCTTGCCTTAGCTCCTGATTCCATTGTCTCCTGTCTGAAGCACAGGCATATGCCACCATGCCTAGATGATAAGGCTTTGAACAGGAGCACAGAAACCAATCAACAGACACCGTCCAAGTGATTAGGGCTCAGGGACACTGACCTGGCCTCCTCTACCCTTCCCGTTTCAGGCAGGCAACTCTGGCTAATTATTGCCACCTCTGCCCCTCAGCCTCTTCTCTGAATTGGGGTTACTGACAGCTCTAACTTCACTTGTTCCTTTTGCCAAGGCAGCCTTGGCTGCCTGTCTTTCATATTGGAACTGAAGACACATGTTTGAAGCTATTGTTTTTACCACACCATCCCAGGGAGCTTTGTTCTACAGCAAAGCTTGTCCTAGCTATAAACTCTTGTGGTCATACACTCTTCCATCTGGTTCTTGCCTATATTCTAGTAAAGTCAACTTTACTTCAGTCAAGTAAGAAAGTCTCTGTGCAAAATGACCTGTTGGGGTTGGGGTAGGATGCTGCAAGTACCAGTTCCCAAGCACCAGGGCTGGAAGACAAGAGATAGTGAGTTGGACTGAGACCTTCCTGATATGTGCAGGCTCTCTCTGGAGGGGGCTACTGCTACACAGCTCTTGCAGAAATCCTTGCTGCATGTGAAATGCTGGCCTGGTGCTCTTAGGTCTTGTTATTTCACAAGAAGCCAGGAACTTAACTTGCATTTCTTTCTGAACTGTTTAATTTTTAAACTGGTGGGATTTCTATCTATCATCTATCTATCTATCTATCTATCTATCTATCTATCTATC